>CM069148.1:7539208-7845974 GCA_035221665.1 Okamejei kenojei | reverse complement strand
AGCGAGATGAGGGAACGAGGGGCGAGGATGGACGAGAAGGGGGGCGGCGGCAGACGACAGGGGGGACGTGAGACGAGGAGCAAGGAGTGTCAGTGGGCGGGCGAGAAGAGACGACAGCCGGGGGCAGCACTCCGAGAAGAGAGACTGCGGGGGGACGGGACATGACGAAGAGAGAAAGGGTGGGCGAAATAAAAGGGGGAAGAGAGAACAGCGGGGCATTGGTGGAGTGCGTGTGATAAGGCTCGCACAAACTTACGACAGCGTCATCGTCGAGCGGACCTTTATGCGGGTGCGGGCCGCACTCCACAGCCAGTCCCATTGAGGTGGTCGGGCTTTTCGGGGGAGCGGTCCAAGGCATCCTTGATTTGCTGAGGTCAACAGGAGTTGGCCGGTGGCATAAAATTGTGGCCCCGTGGTCCTCCGGTGACCGGGTCCATCGCCATCCGTTGCACATCTTCGTCCAGCACCTGAGACAGGGTCGCCCTTCTCCCTCTCTCCTCTCCTCTCTCCCCCGAGTCCTGTTAAATTGCCATTGCAGATTGAAGTGCTTCCCAACCCAACGGGGCGCCCTCTAAAGGCAGTTCTCTTTTTAATGTGTTCCTGCCTCTCCCCCCCCCCGAGAACCAATCTCCCTCGGCAGGTTAGCTATAAGTAGATGACTAGTCAGTCTCGGTTCTTCTCGGTTTTTTTGACATCTGAGTTTGGGAGCATACGCAGCTAATCAAAAAATGTTTTCACGAGCGCGCCAAGTCTAAACCCCCCTATCCCTCTTTACACATGTCACGGGCCACTTCGCACTGAGAGCGGACAGCAACTCGCCCTCCTGCTACATGCACATCATCCTATGTTGAACTTTGTACACGTGCTAACCGCACACGCCACACATCACTTGGCCACAAGGGAAGATTGCATTTACTTTGAGATCTGCCGCTCGTAAAATTGTTTCCAGTGCACGAGGGCTCACAAACACTTCATATTATGGCTGGATACGAAAAAAATAAATAAAATAGGGATTGGCTGTGGGAAATACTAGGGAGGTTGGCATGGCTTCCTAACAGCTCCCTCTTATGTAAAAAATGTGTCATCGGAATTAGATTATTTTCAATGGGGGAGGATTGGATTTTTAATTGCAGTGTGTGTGTGTAAATTTACTAGGAATGTTGCCTGGGGATCCAGCAACTATGTTACAGCGGAAAGGTTTGTACAAGTTTGGTATTTATTTTTGGTGGCAGAAGGTTACAGGGGCGGACTTGATTTCAATCAGTTCTTTAAAATGTGAAAAGGGGATTGACAGAGTTGACGTGGATAGCTTTTCCCATGGAGGGTTGGGAAGATTTAAACAACCCGAGGGGCATTGACATGAGATTAAGGGACGGACCAAGTTTCGGCGGTAAACGTGAAGAGGGGAAATTCTTTTTAATTAGAGGGTGGTGGGCTGTGTGGAATGAGCTTCAGCAGAAGTGGTGGAGGCAGGATCGATTTTAACATTTAAAAGTAAAGTGGATAGGTATATGGACGGGAAGGGAATGGAGGGGTATGGTCTGAGTGCAGGTAGATGGGACTAGGGGAAAACAAATGGTCGGCACGGACTGGAAGGGCCGAGAGGGCCTGTTTCCGTGCTGTCATTGTTATATGGTTATATGGTTAAATGATAGAAACATATAAAATAGGTGCAGGAGCAGGCCATTCGGCCCTTCGAGCCAGCACCGCCATTCATTGCGATCATGGCTGATCGTCCCCAATCAATAACCCGTGCCTGCCTTCTCCCCATATCCCTTGATTCCACCAGCCCCTGCAGCTCTATCCAACTCCGATGGAGTAACTCTCTCTGTGGGTCAGCCAGCAATTAATCGTTTATTCGTAAGTTCGCCCTTCGGAGATACCAACTGCATTCCGTTGTCTCTGCATTGTACACTGCACAATGACAATTAAAGATTGAATCGCATTGAATCTCTGGAGGAAAAATGATGGGTGGCGTTGGCGTTTCTGGTGGGGACCCTTCTTCAGACTGAAAGTAGAGGGGAGGGAAAGGGTTTTGCTTCTCTATTGTTGAGTTAGCATGGGGTTAGGAGATAGCGAGACGGATCGCCCAGAATTGAGTCTGAAGATGGGTCTCGACACGACCCGAGACGTCACCCATTCCTTCTCTCCAGAGATGCTGCCTGTCCCGCTGAGTTGCTCCGCAGCATTTTGCGTCTACCTTCGATTTGAACCCGCATCGGCAGTTCCTTTCCTGCACAGACTTGATGGGCCGAATGGCCTAATTCTACTCCTATTACTTATGACCTTATGAGTTGGTATCGAGCACCAGGTGCTCGATCGTTTAAGAAGGAACTGCAGATGCTGGAAAATCGAAGGTAGACAAAAATGCTGGAGAAACTCAGCGGGTGCAGCATCATCTATGGAGCGAAGTTCCTTCGCTCCATAGATGATGCTACACCCTCTGAGTTTCTCCAGCATTTTTGTCTACTGAGGTTAGATCTCTGGGCTCTACGTGGGATTGCCCTCGTCATTTTTGGTGTGTTGTGCTGTTACTCGATCGTGCAGTGATTTAAAATAACAAGTTGGATCTCGGTGCAGTCACCTGCTGCTGTTGTTGTTGTACACATCTACACCTGTTGTCCAGCGTTGCTGGGAGGATAACGCCAGCACACTAAACAAAACAACCCCACACAATGTGTCAGAAGCAATTAGGCAGGTACGTGGAGAGTGGACAGGTTTAGATTCTTGATATGGGCCAAAGGCGGGCAGGTGGGACTAGTGTAGATGGGACTAGCGTAGGTGGGACTAGTGTTGATGGGATAGCGTAGATGGGAACTGGTGTAGGTGGGATGGCATAGGTGGACTGGTGTAGGTGGGACTGCTGTAGGTGGGACGGGGTGTGTAAGTGGGCTGGTGTAGGTGGGGATGGTGTAGGTGGGATGGGTGTAGGTGGGACTAGGTGGGACGGGTGTAGGTGGGACGGGTGGGTAGGTGGGATGGGTTGTAGGTGGGACGGGTCTGTAGGTGGGACGGGTGTAGGTGGGACGGGTGTGTAGGTGGGACGGTGTAGGTGGGACGGGGTAGTCACGGGTGTAGGTGGGGAAGGGTGGGTGGGACTGGTGTAGGTGGGACGGGTGTAGGTGGGTAGGGTGCTTGGTGGGACGGGTGTAGGTGGGGGGTGTACTGGTGTAGATGGGGGACTAGTGGGTCGGGTGTTAGGTGGACGGGTCTGAGATGGGACTAGTGTAGAATGGGACTAGTTGTAGGTGGGACTAGTGTAGGTGGGACTAGTGTAGAATGGGACTAGTGTTAGAATGGGACTAGTTGTAGATGGGACTAGTTGTAGGTGGGACTAGTGTAGATAGGACTAGTGTAGGGATACTAGTGTAGGTGGGACTAGTGTAGGTGGGACATGCTGGTCTCTTTCCACAGGTGTGGGCAAGTTGAGCCTCTCTACCCTAGAAGGCCTGTTGTACCTTCCATGCTGTATCACTCACTCACTCTATGGAGGTGGGACATGCTGGGTCGTGTGTGGGCAGATGCTGTTATTGTTATACTCTCACTCACTCTATGGAAAGAGCGGTAGAGTTGCTGCCTCTCAGCACCAGAGACCGGGTTGCGAGCCTGACAACTGGCGGCGCCGTCTGCATGAATTTTGGTTCTACATGTAAATTGTCCCTGGTGTGCGTGTGTGTGTGTGTGTGTGTGTGTAGGATAGTGTTAATGTGCGGGGATCGCTGGTTGGTGCGAGCCTGTTTCCGTATTGTGTCTCTCAACTAGAAGACTCTAAACAGAAAATTGACCCAGAAACAGAAAGGCAAAACTATCTTGAGCAGAGCACCAACACGCTGGATGAACATCAACAGGGCTGGAAGTAATTGTGTGACTGACACCCCCCCCCCCCCCCCCCCCCCCCCCCCCCCCCCCCCCCCCCCCCCCCCTCCCCGCACACAAAAACATTGTCTGTCTATTCCCACCACAGATGAGTTCCTCCAGCACTTTGTGCGTTTTCTTCAAGAATCCAACACCTGCAGTTTATTTCGACTGCAGGAGAGCTCGCTTATCCAATTAAAGGTAGACACAAGAAAGCTGGGGTGACTCAGCGAGCGAGGCAGCATCTCTGGAGGGGAGGAATGGGCCACGTGTCGGGTCGAGACGGCCATTCCTTCTCTCCAGAGATGCTGCCTCGCCCGCTGAGTCACTCCCGCAATTTAATGTCCACCTCCGATTGAAACCAACATCTGCTGTTCTTTCTTACACGTCTCTTATCCAATTACCCACTCGCAGGGCGCAGACATACTTGGAGAACCGGAAGGTGGCAAAGTGCTTGTTGAAGTGGCGAGAGGCTACAAGGAGCAGAGTTTGGCAGCTGCCTAATGAAGTAATTGACACAATGATTCACCCCGTCCATCCACAGCCATCTGTGACAGCTGCAGTGCCGATTAAAGTTAGCCGGGAGGGAGTTTATGACACTAGCTCTATTCAGGAGGGGGGTTCAGATAATCAGCGGGAACTCACTGAATGAACCCTCGATTATTTCTCGATTGCTGGCTCTTTCAACAGCAGGGTTCCATGTGTGAGATGAGAATTGAATTATCGGCGTGGAATCCCTCCGGAGGCCAAGTCAATGGATATAGTTAAGGCTGAGATAGATCGATTCTTGATTGGAAACATAAAAAATAGGTGCAGGAGTAGGCCATTCGGCCACGTCGAGCCAGCACCACCATTCAATATGACCATGGCTGATCATCCAGAATCAATACCCTGTTTCTGCTTTCCCCCCCCCATATCCCTTGATCCCGTTAGCACTAATATTTTAACTCTCTCTTGAATACATCCAGTAAAGTGGCCTCCACTGCCTTCTGTGGCAGAGAATTCCACTGATTCACAAGTCTCTGGGTGAAAACGTTTTTCTTCATCTCAGTCTTAAATGGCCGACCCCTTATTCTTAAACTGCAACCCCTGGTTCTGGACTCCCCCAACATTGGGATTTTTTTTCCTGCATCTAGCCTGTCCAATCCTTTGCGGGGTTATGGGGAGAAGGCAGGAGAATGGGGTTGAGAGGGAAAGATAGATCAGCCATGATTGAATGGCGGAGAAGATTTGATGGGCTGGATCGCTCATATTCTGCTCCTATAACTTATGAAAATATACTTTCAGGGTTGCAGGGAACTGGGACTATGTGGAGAAAGCTTACAAAGGGCTAGCATGGGGTTCAATGGGCTGAATAGACCTCCCTCTTGTACTGTTAGATTATGCTGTCTGTTAGACTGGCTTTCTTGTTACAAAAGTAATCAATACATTGATAAGTCTGTGGTTAGTAGTGGTTAGAATAAGTAGTGGTTAGAATAACCAGGCATCATCCCCTCCCCTTCCCCTCCCCTCCCCTCCCCTTCACTGTCCTTCCCTCCCCCTTCCCTCCTTGCGCCCTTCTGCCTCCCTAGTCTCTTTTTTAGGACCAAATATGTTCTTCAGTAATAATAATGGCCTGGTCATACTCATAGAACCATAGATCCACACCGCACAGAAACAGGCTCTTCAACTTGTCTAAGCCGGTCAACATTTCTTGTAACTTTGTTGGCCCCTTTCTGGCAACTGTTTTGTGTACTCTACATGCAAAAAACAAAGAACATCACTGCACACTAGCTAGCACCTGGCTTGTACCAAGTGACAATAAAGGATCATGAAATCCTCATCTATCTCCTGGACCTCAATGTTTAATTGTGTATGAGTGGAGATTGAATGTGATGTCAACTTCATGAAATAATATTTACAGTTTGACCTGCAAATGCCAGGACATAACTTCCCATCCTTGGTGATCTCTTGCTTTATGACTGGAGCACTTTATCAATATTATTTGGATTTACAGTTGAAGCATCGTCTGTGATTAAAGACAAGCCATTACAGAAATATTTTTACCGAGGTAACCCTTGTAGTTAAATAGGCAGCGTAAAAATAACTCCCATGTTAAACACTGTGCAGAAAGTCCTTCCAATTGGCTTGATTTTACTGCTGATTCTTAATCCCCTTAAGCCGAGTTGTTACCATGTAGAGGTGACTGCCCTGAAACATAAACGTTATGAAAAGCACGAGAGGAAAATCTACTTGTGAACGAACGACTTGCTCGTCGCTGGTTAATATTGACGGTGTTCTTGTGAGACTTTTCACAGCAACGTTTAGGGTTTTCTGCCACTGGGGGGCAATTAAAAAATAATTGCATGCACTCTCTCGTGGGCGGAGTGACAATCGAGTACAATTAAAACAGAAAATGCTGGAAAATCTCAGCAGGTCAGGCAGTATCTGTGGAAAAGAAACGAATGCCGGTCTGCAATCCTTTGTCAAAAGAGGGACAGAGGGAGATACAGGAGACTGCCAGTGATGGAATCTGGAACAACAAGTTTAATTTAGTTTAGTTTAGTTTAGTTCACGCTGACCAGCGATCCCTGTGCACTAATTATCTGTTATCTCCGTTTTTCATCCTACGTACTAGGGGCAATTTTCGGAAGCCAATTAACCTAGAAAAACTGCACGCCTTCGGAATGTGGGAGGAAACCAGAGCACCCGGAGGAAACCCACCCGGTCACAGGGAGAGCGCGCAAACTCTGCTCAGTCAGCACCCATAGTCAGGATGGAACCGGGGTCTCAGGTGCTGTGAGGCAGCAAATCTCCCGTTGCGCCATCGTGCTGATTTCTGTAAGAAAGAGCATGATGATAGTGTCTTGAGCACAGCCTTAAAACCTAATTGACAGGGCAAAACCATTGCTGTCAAAGTTGCTGCCTTGCTGCCGGATTTCATCTGACAATGCTCTCGTGAAACCACTTGATATGGTTGTGGCTGGTAAATGAGCCGTATAACTAGTGCTTATTGTTGTCACGGCTGCACGAACATGGTTACCACTTGGCATCACTTAATTCCATGCGCCATCTACAATGTGTCGGAAGGAACTGCAGGTGTTGATTTAAGCCGAAGATAGACACTAAAAGCTGGAGTAACAGCGGATCAGACAGACAGCATCTCTGTTGTTATGGGATGGCACGACTTCCATATGAAGAAAGACTGGATAGACTCGGCTTGTACTCGCTGGAATTTAGAAGATTGAGGGGGGATCTCATAGAGACTTACAAAATTCTTAAGGGGTTGGACAGGCTAGATGCAGGAAGATTGTTCCCGATGTTGGGGAAGTCCAGGACAAGGGGTCACAGTTTAAGGATAAGGGGGAAGTCTTTTAGGACCGAGATGAGAAAATCGTTTTTCACACAGAGAGTGGTGAATCTGTGGAATTCTCTGCCACAGAAGGTAGTTGAGGCCAGTTCATTGGCTATATTTAAGAGGGAGTTGGATGTGGCCCTTGTGGCTTAAGGGATCAGGGGGTATGGAGAGGAGGCAGGTACAGGATACTGAGTTGGATGATCAGCCATGATCATATTGAATGGCGGTGCAGGCTCGAAGGGCCGAATGGCCTACTCCTGCACCTAATTTCTATGTTTCTATGTTTCTATGTTTCTATCGTATCTCACGCTGTCTGACCCGCTGACCCGCTTCTGCCTTTTGTGTCCACCCCCATTTGTAATAGCTCAGCCCAGCGCTCTCTGGTTGATCTCAGAAGATGAACTAGGAGTCGAGAGAATCAAGAATGAGGTCGAGACTAGTCAGTTGTTATATGTACCGAAACGGAACAGTGAAATTCTTAATTGCAGCGCCATAAACACGGTACGCAATGGGTAACATAACAAAAATAACACAATAAAACAAACAAAAAATGTTCAATAAATTAAAAAAGAGACAATATTAGTGCAAAGCAAAAGACCTTGATGCAACCAAGACAAACCATTCCAAAGGCTACAGGTTTCTAAGTTAATTGGCTTTGGTAAAATTGTATATTAAATATAGAAACATAGAAAATAGGTGCAGGAGTAGGCCATTCGGCCCTTCGAGCCAGCACCCCCATTCAATGATCATGGCTGATCATCCAAAATCAGTACCCCGTTCCTGCTTTCTCCCCATATCCCTTGATTTCGTTAGCCCTAAGAATTATATCTAACTCTCTCTTGAAATGTATGCGGATGGCACAACGCTGGGCGGGTAGTGTTAGGTGTGAGGAGGATGCTAGGAGGCTGCAAGGTGACTTGGATAGGCTGGGTGAGTGGGCAAACGCATGGCAGATGCAGTATAATGTGGATAAATGTGAGGTTATCCACTTTGGTGGCAAAAACGGGAGGGTAGACTATTATCTGAATGGTGGCAAATTAGGAAAAAGGGAGATGCAACGAGATCTGGGTGTCATGGTACACCAGTCATTGAAAGTAGGCATGCAGGTGCAGCAGGCAGTGAAGAAAGCAAATGGCATGTTAGCATTCATAGCGAAAGGATTTGAGTATAGGAGCAGGGAGGTTCTACTGCAGTTGTACAGGGTTTTGGTGAGACCACACCTGGAGTATTGCGTACAGTTTTGGTCTCCAAATCTGAGAAAAGACATTCTTGCCATAGAGGGGGTACAGAGAAGGTTCACCAGACTGATTCCTGGGGTGTCAGGACTTTCATATGAGGAAAGATTGGATAGACTCGGCTTGTACTCGCTAGAATTTAGAAGACTGAATGGGGATCTTATAGAAACTTACAAAATTCTTAAGGGGTTGGATAGGCTAGATGCAGGAAGATTGTTCCCGATGTTGGGGAGGTCCAGAACAAGGGGTCACAGTCTAAGGATAAGGGGGAATTGCTTTAGGACCGAGATGAGGAAAACATTTTTCACACAGAGAGTGGTGAGTCTCTGGAATTCTCTGCCACAGAAGGTAGTTGAGGCCAGTTCATTGGCTATATTTAAGAGGGAGTTAGATGTGGCCCTTGTGGCTAAAGGGATCAGGGGGTATGGAGAGAAGGCAGGTACAGGATACTGAGTTGGATGATCAGCCATGATCATATTGAATGGCGGTGCAGGCTCGAAGGGCCGAATGGCCTACTCCTGCACCTATTTCCTATGTTTCTATCAAAACGTCCAGTGAATTAGTAGAAAATTCCACAGATTTACAACTCTGGGTGAAAAGGTTTTTCCTCATCTCAGTCCTAAATGGCCTACGCTTTATTCTTAAACTTACATTTTTCCTGCACCTTGCCTGTACAATCCCTTAAGGATTTTAAATGTTTCTATATATAGGATATTCTTATATTGTCTCTAGTGTGTTGGAAAGTGCAGGTATACGTTGGTCGGCGTAGTCTAGATGGGCCGAAGGGCCTGTTTCCGCGTGGTTTCTCTAAAGTCTAAAGTGTGTGGGTCAAAGTTCAGTACCCACGGCCTTTCTTGACACTTCGCACAACTGCTACACACTGCTGGATGAAGTCGAAACGATTTAATCTGATAGGTTTTAATCTCCGATGGCAAATTTAATTCCAGGTTGTATGGGCAATTTGCTTTCATGGTCCCTGTCTCTTGAGAACCACAACCCAAGTTGGTTGCTTAACCTGGCGATATCGATCTATCCAAGTTGCCACCAAATGTATACCGTTTTCTAACGTGCCCTTTGTTGTGAAGCAGTTTACAAATAAATCAGAAAATAATGGATTCACATAGGCTTTGTAAGCATAGGAACATTTAATTACAAGTTTAGATGTTTCTTTCTCTAGACATTGACCGGTGAACGAATATTAGACTAGGTACATTAGGAGTTGAGGGAATAATGTAACATTCAATATGGAGAAACAAAGAACTGCAGATGCTGGTTTTTACCTAAAAGAGACACAAAGTGCTGGAGTAACATAACGGGTCATGCAGCATCGTAGGAGATGTTTCAGGTGAGGACCCGTCACTATGTTTATTTTCCAGTGATGCTGGCTGACCCGTTGAGTTACTCCAGCATTTGTATCTATCATTGGAATGTTCAAGCCTGCCTTCCTGATAAATTTGCATGTATCTCTCATTGATTGATGCACAAGTTCCAGGATTAATCCCAATAATAATAATAATTATCCGGCACGGTGGCGCAGCGGTAGAGTTGCTGCCTACAGGGGCTGTCCCACTGCACGAGCTAATTCAAGAGTTCTCCCGAGTTTCCCCTGATTCGAACTCGGAGAATTACGGTAATAGCCGCTCGTAGGTACTCGGGGCTCTCCTGGACATTTTTCAACATGTTGAAAAATCTTCACGAGTCTTCCCGAGCTTACCGCGTTTCCCGAGTACCTGCCGTTAGCATTACGAGCCACTAAGAGACGTCCCGAGCTCTGACGTACCCGCGACGTACATTCTACGTACTTACCACGAGTTTGATTTTTTTTTAACTCGGGAGAGCTCTTGAATTAGCTCATACAGTGGGACAGGCCCTTTACAGCACCAGAGACCTGACTACGGGCGCTGTCTGTACAGAGTTTGTACGTTCCCCCTGTGACCCGCGTGGGTTTTCTCCGGTTGCGCCGGTTTCCTCCCACACACCAGGTTTGTAGGTTAATCGGCTTCGGTAAAAATTGTAAATTGCCTCTTGTGTGTAGGATAGTGCGAGTGCGCGGGGATCTCTGGTTGGCACGGCCTCGGAGTGCCGAAGGGATGTTTCCTCTCTAAAACTAAAACTAAAACTTAATGAGGAAACAACCATTTCTATAACTCTAACCTCACCACGACAAATCAGAAAATAAGATTTAAGCAGATGTGGTTAAATGTTCTAAGCAGACAAGAAAATTGATACTAAAGATAGAAACATTAGACGTGTGACCCAGAAACGTGGTCATAGAGATAAGTCCTGATGGATGCTATAAAGCAAAAGATGCAGAGGGAACCAAAGGGATTAAAGATGACTAATGCTAATAACTCCAGGGCTTCCAGTGAAGTGAGGGGTAGCTTGCTGGTTCCTTGCATTTAAAGGATGTGCCTTGCAAATCTAACGCTAAAACAGGCAGCTTTTTTTTAATAACCAGAACATTCCACTTTCATGAGATAAGAGTGAATCGATGAGAATTGATTGGGGTGGCATGGTGGCGCAGCGGTAGAGTCGCTGCCTCTCAGCGCCAGGAACACGAGTTCGATCCTGACTACGGGCGCTGTCTGTACAGCTTTTGTACGTTCTCCCCGTGACCACATGGGTTTTCTCCGGGTGCTGTGGTTTCCTCCCACACTCCAAACACGTATACTCCAAAGACATAGCTTATAGTCAATAGACAATAGACAATAGGTGCAGGAGTAGGCCATTCGGCCCTTCGAGCCGGCACCACCATTCAATGTGATCATGGCTGATCTTCCACAATCAGTACCCCGTTCCTGCCTTCTCCCCATATCCCTTGGCTCTGCTACCTTTAAGAGATCTATCTAACTCTCTCTTGAATGCATCCAGAGAATAGACAATAGCTTAATTGGCTTTGGTAAGATTGAAAATTGTCCCTAGTGTGTAGGATAGTGTGGGTGCACGGGGAGATTGCAGGTCAGCGAGGACAAGGTTAAGTAAAACACCTTGCTGTTACAAAACCATTGAATTGTTAAGAAGTCACAGTCATACAGTGCGGCCCAACTTGCCCATGCCGGCCAAGATCCACTGCCTCATATCCCTCTAAACCAGTGAAATTGGCCTCCATTGCCTTCTGCAGCAGAGAATTTCACAGATTCACAAGTCTCTGGGTGAAAAAATCCACATTCGCAACTATGGGTATCTGCTTGCTTTCATGCCAGAACTAACACTTCTCGGATGGACATAATGCTGGAGTGGGACAGGCAGCATCTCTGGCGAAAAGGAATAGGTGGCGTTACCGGTCGAGACCCTTCATCAGACCGTTCTATCTAATTTTTTTTAGTTTAGTTTAGTTTAGAGATACAGCGCGGAAACAGGCCCTTCGGCCCACCGAGCCCCTGCCGACCAGCGATCCCCGCACACTAACACTATCCAACACAAACTGGGGACAATTTACAATCTTTACCGCAACCAATTAACCTACAAACCTGCACGTCGTTGGAGTGTGGGAGGAAAGCGGGGCACCCGGAGAAAACCCACGCAGGTCACGGGGAGTAGGTACAAAGTCCACACAGGCAGCACCCGTGGTCAGGATCGAACCCGGGTCTCTGGCGCTGTGAGGCAGCAACTCTACTGCTGCGCCACCGTGCTTCCTAATACTCCTCCTCCTTTACCTGACCACAAGAAAACATTTCCCTGCTGGTTGAGGCAATTTACTTCGAACTTTCAAAAATTGCAGTGATATTGTTGGTCTCACAACGTGGTGCCAGATGCCAAGTTGGACCATGCTTGATGGATCAGAATACATGGTGCTCTTGCCTAGTTGGGAGGTGGACGTGGACATTGGGTCTGGGGCTGTATAAATCATCCTTCGTGCCCCTGCTTTCTCCACAAGTACAGAATGTACAGAAAATGGCAACTTTATCCAGAAGATAAATTGTCGATTCCTCATTCTTTTATCCAACCTATATTTCATCAGCGTCTTAAATTTAAGGAGAACCGTTTTTATCTCCAACCTACGGGAAATTATGCTGACAGGCCATCCTGACATTATCTTGGAATATCCATTTCAGAACTTGTGAGATCTAATTCTAATGGCTGGACATATTAGGAGAGTCAGATGAAAAGAATGAACCCATTTTCCAAAGGAAGAATCGGCTTAGCTCCAAAACAAAATTAATGCAAAAGATTGAATCATAGAAATTTAAAGGGGCTATTTGGCCCCTCGTGTTCATGCTGGATTTTATCCAGGATTCATAAGTTCATAGGTCACAGGGGCAGATAGGGCGGCAGGGTGATGCAGCGGTAGAGTTGATGCCAGAGAGACCCGCATTTGATCCTGACTACGGGTGCAATCTATACGGAGTGTATGACCTGCGTGGGTTTTCTCCGGGATCTCTGGTTTCCTCCCAAAGTCCAAAGACGTACAGGTTTGTAGGTTAATTGGCTTGGTATAATTGTAAATTGTCCCTAGTGTGTAGGATAGTGTTAGTGTGCGGGGATCACTGGTTGGAGCGGATTCGATGGGCCAAAGGATCTGTTTCCACTCTGTATCTGTATTAATACCCCTTTATCTATTATTTTGCACTTTATCAGTTTATTTATTAATGTGTGTGTTTACGTATATAATGGTATATGGACACACTGATCTGTTCTGTAGTCAATGCCTACTATGTTCTGTTGTGCTGAAGCAAAGCGAGAATTTCATTGTCCTGTCAGGATCACACGACAATAAACTCTCTTGACTTGGCTATCTCTAAACTAAACTAACCTCAACTCAACTCAACTAAATTAGGCCATTCAGTCCATGGAATCTACGCCATTCAATCATGGCTGATCTATCTTTCCCTCTCAACCGCATTCTCCTGCCGTCTCCCCACAAGCCGTGACACCCTTACCAATCAAGTATCTGTCAGTCTCCAATGACTAGGCCTACACAGCCTTCTGTGGCAATTAATTCCACAGATTCACCAAAGAAATTCCTCCTCATCTCCATTCTAAAGGTATATCCTTTTATTCTGAGGCTGTGGCCTCTGGTCCTAGACTCTCCCACTAGTGGGAAAATCCTCTCCATGTCCACTCTATCCAGGCCTTTCACTATTTGGTAAGTTTCAATGAGGTCCCCCATCAACCTGCTAAACGTCAGCGTTAACAGGCCCCAGTGCCCTCAAACTCTCATCATACGTCAACCCAAATTATTCCTGGGATCATTTTCGGAACCTTGGGCCTCTGTCCTTTATTCTGAGTCTGTGGCCTCTGGTCTTAGACTCTCCCACGAGTGGATTAGGTTGGTGCTTATTCCTTTTCTCAATTCCTTTCTCCAACATCATTATGCCGGGTTTTACCCAGCGATTCCATGCTCATCTCTGAAAACAGTCAGGGTGTCTCAAGCTGTCTGCCAAGTCTCGATCATAAAACTTCGCCTGACATTTTCGTGCAGTTTTTTTTTCAGAGGTGTTGTGTTTCAGAGAACACCAAGGCCCTAAAAACTTGATCTGGCAGACAGAGACTCCAGGGCTGTTCAAAAATAAGAGATACCATTTTTCTGATGTCTGGGCCAACACCACCAAAATACATTAATTGGATACTTATCCCGATGCTGCTTATAGATCATTTTATTATGATGTTACTCTTAACATATGTAAGCCCATGACTGTTAGTGCTTGGGTTCATCCTGAAGATGTGAAAGGAACACACCAATGTATGGTCTTTCATACTTTAGAAGGGTATATTAACACAGAAACATAGAAACATAGAAAATAGGCGCAGGAGTAGGAAAAATGTTCCCCATGTAGGGGGAGTCCAGAACCAGGGGTCACAGTTTAAGAATAAGGGGGTAGGCCATTAGGACTGAGACGAGGAAAAACTTTTTCACCCAGAGATTTGTGAATCTGTGGAATTCCCTGCCACAGAAGGCAGTGGAGGCCAATCCACTGGATGTATTCAAGAGAGAGTTAGATATTGCCCTTAGGGCTCACGGAATCAAGGGATATGGGGAAAAAGCAGGAACTGATTCTGGATAATCAGCCATGATCATATTGAATTGCAAATTCATGAATCACTCACCTCAAATTGTCCAGTTTCGGACCGTTCCTTGTCATCACATGACTTACCTGGCAAGGCCGCTCGAGTTATTTATGATTGCAACATGACCATGGTCAACTGAGAAATTGGTAAAGGAACGGCAGATGGAGTTTAACTCGGCCAATTATGACGTGTTTCAATTTGGGAAGTTAAACCAGGGCAGGATTTATACAGTAAATGTTTTAGAATATAGAGAAACAGGCCCTTCGGCCCACCGAGACCGCACTAACCCGCGATCCCCGCACACTAACACTATCCGACCCACACTAGGGACAATTTACAATTTTACCAAGCCAATTAGCCTAGCAACCTGTATGTCTTTGGAGTGTGGGAGGAAACCCGGAGCGCCCAGAGGAAACCCACATGGTCACAGGGAGAACTTGGTACAGACTGTACCAGTGGTCAGGATCGAACCCGGGTCCCTGGCGCTGTAGGGCAGCAACACTAACGGTGAATGATAGGGCCCTGGAGAGTGCTGTGAAACACATACCTAGTAGTACAAGTACATAGTCCCTGAAAGTGGTGACGCAGGTCGACAGAGTGGTGAAGAAGGCATTTGGCACATTTGCCATCAACAGTCAATGGAGAAAGTACAAGAGATGGGATGTCAAGTGATAATTGTACGTGGCATTGGTGAGACCATGCTCAGAGTATTGGGTGCTGCTCTAGTTGCCTGGCTGCAGGAAGAATGTCATCATGCTGGGAAAGATGTTGGCACTGAAGGGCATGAGTTATATGGAAAAGTTAGATAGGCCGAGACTGTTTCCTTAGAGCATTGGAGGCTGAGGGGGGACCGCAGAGAGGTTTGTTAGATCAGGAACGGCATAGATAAGATGGAAAGTCACAATATTCTTCCTCGGGTAGGAGAGTCTAAAACCAAAGGGCATAGGTTAAAGGTGAGAGGGGAAAGATTTAAAGGGGACCAGAAGGGAAAGGTTTTTTACACAGATTGGGGTGAGTATGTAGAATGAACTGCTGGAGTACAATTACAATATTGAAGTGATATTTAAACGGGTATGTGGATAGGAAAGGTTTAGGGGCTAAGGGCCTACACCAGTAAATGGGACCAGCTCAGATAACCACCATGGTCAGCATGGGCAAGTTGGGCTGAAGGGCCTGTCTGCGCACTGTACAACTCCATGGCTCTGTGTGCAGATGTGGGCGGCTGAATTTTCTGAGGATAGAAACTGAACATTGTTTATTTCGGCACGGTGGCGCAGCGGAAGCGTTGCTGCCTCACAGCGAAAGCAGCGCCGGCGACCCGGGTTCGATCCCGACTACGCGTGCTTTCTGCAGAGAATTTGCAAGTTCTTCCCGTCGCCTGTGTGGGTTTTCACCGAGATCTTCGGTTTCCTCCCACACTCCAAAGACGTGCAGGTCTGTAGGTTAATTGGCTTGGTATAAAATGTAAAAATTGGCCCTAGTGGGTGTAGGATAGTGTCACTATGTGGGGGTCGCTGGTTGGCGCGGACCTGATGGGCCGAAGGGCCTGATTCCGCGCTGCATCTCTAAACTAAACCCAATTGGATGGAAGGAAGGTAAATCTGAAAAATACTTCATCCCATTCATAATGGTGCAGGGATCTTTCCAAGTCACCAGAATAATGATATTTAGATAAACTAATCCAACAGCAAGATAAAACAAAATGAACCAAATTATCAAGGGTTTTGAACCAAAACGTTGCCTATTTCCTTCGCTCCATAGATGCTGCCTCACCCGCTGAGTTTCTCCAGCATTTTTGCCTACCTTCGATTTTCCAGCATCTGCAGTTCCTTCTCAAACATCAAAGAAAATCTTCTTCTTTGATTGTTCCAGACTGAATGCTTCATATCACCAACATATTGGAGAACAGGACCCAGTATCTGCCGTCTCTTGCGCATCCAGAGAGAAGTATTGGAGGGGACAACACAATTACTTCTTAAACATAAGTAAAGCTCATTGTGCGAGAGGAACTCTGCGGGTCAGGCACAATCTGTGGAGGGAATGGCCAGACAATGTTTC
This sequence comes from Okamejei kenojei, assembly GCA_035221665.1. NCBI lineage: Eukaryota > Metazoa > Chordata > Chondrichthyes > Rajiformes > Rajidae > Okamejei > Okamejei kenojei. The sequence continues at coordinate 7,829,480 of CM069148.1, read as the reverse complement.
GGGTCAGCACCCTTCTTCATCGTCATCAGTATGAAGAAGGGTCCCGACCCAAAATGTCATCGGTCTGTGTAGAGCAGTGGTTCTCAACCTTGTTTGCCCCATGCACCCCTTTCACCATATGTCAGAATGTCATTCCCCCCCTTTCCAAGATTGTCTGCCTCAAAAAGTGCATTTCAAATAATATGCATATAATACTGAAAATCCTTTATTTCTAACAGTTTGAGTTTGCTAATCTGTGGTCCCAATTCCCCCCCTGAAAACCTGAATTCCCCGGGGTGGGAATTCCCCCCTGGTTGAGAACCGCTGGTGTAGAGGATCTGCGGAATCCTTAAACTCTTCATGGCCCTACCTAACCCTCTCCACTTATCCTTTCTTTCCTCTTGTCCATAAGTCCAAGAGCTTGCATTGGTATCAAAGTTAGAGTGTACATTTTCAAAAGAGTGCCCTAAAAATTGGCAAAAGGACACAAAATGCTGGAGTAACTCAACAGGTCAGGCAGCAACGCTGGAGAACAGAGGTAGATTACGTTTAAAGTCAAGATCCTTCTTCAGTCTGAAGATTCCTTAAGTCCAAAAATATCAGCCTCATATATATGCAATGATTGAACACAAACAGGGAGTTCCAAAGATTCACAACCTTCTGAATGAAGAAGCTTATAAGGGCTGTCCCACTGCGGCGACCTAATTGGCGAGTTTAGAAGAGTTTGCCCTCGCCTCATACTCGCATCATGGTCGACACAAGGTCCTAGGAGGTCTTTGTAACTCTCCTTCATGCTCGAGAGTAGTCCCTGCGTACCCGAGGCCTCAGCTAGTTTGTGGCGTATTTTTCAACATGCTGAAAACTGCCCGCGAGTAAAAAAAGGTCGCCATGGAAAAAAATCGATTTTTTTTAACTCGTAGGTTTAGTCGAAGTAGGTCATAGTAGTTTGGCATGTTATTCATAGGTAATCGAGGATAGTCAAAGGTAGTCGTAGATAGTCGTAGATCGTCAAAGGGAGGTCAAAGGAGATCTAAGGAGGTTGTCTTCACTCCCCACTATTAGGTGTCCAATTTTCCCGAAGCTAGTCATAGCTAGTCGTAGCTAGTCAAAGCTGGTCTTCAACATAGCCGAAGGAGGTCTTCATCATGACACTTTTTCAAACTCTCCTAAACAGTGGGACAGCCCCTTGAGCACATCTTAATTCCTAAATGGGTGTATTCACATTCTAAGACTGTCTTAGCTCTTCGAACTCCAACTAGGAGCTCCAGACTCAGCCTCTGAACATCTACCCAGCCAATCCCTGGAAAAATAGGAGTTAATGTTTGGAACCATGGGGACCAAGAGTGTATTATAAGACAAAAGAATATTTCAGTTAGCAGCTGGTTCCCATCAATGGTAATAACCAACATTTGTCAAGAACGCATTGAGGTTAATTCTTTACTGACCACAAAATCTCCTAGACAAACGGTTTCTTATCTCATCTCCCTTCCTCTTGTTATTTAAGTGTAGACAAAATGAAAGGAGTTTTCAACCCATGTATTGGCCTGGCTTTTCTCAATTAATTAAACAATGTTACTCCTCTTAAGTATTTGACATGTCTTCCTCTATTTTTTGTAACCAAATAAGGGAATCTTTGCGACTAATGAAATAAGATTGAAGGAGTTGAAATGTCAATGGTATCAAAGCTGGAGCCTGCAATGCAAAGGATGTGGAGAAAGGAGGACTGAGCTGGGAAGGATTGACCAGATAATGTGAGTGAGTTAGCTTGAAGACACAAGGAACTGCAGATGCTGGAGTCTCTTGTGTCAAAGATTAGTACGGGTGTCTGAGGTTATGGGGAGAAGGCAGGGGAGTGGGGTGAGGAGGGAGTGATAGATCAGCCGTGATTGAATGGCAGAGTAGACTTGATGGGCCGAATGGCCTAATTCTGCTCCAATCACGTATGACTTTAATGGAAGCACAAAGTGCTGGAGGAAGTCAACGTGTCAGGCAGCATCTGCGGAAGGAATGGGCAAGAGACGCTTTGGGTCTTCAGAGAAGGGTGGAAGAGATCCTGGAATACAACGCCACAGCTCACTGAAAATGGCAACACAAGTTGGGCGGCACAGTGGTGCAGTGGTAGTTTAGCTCCCTCGCCGCACCAGAAACCCAAATTCAATCCTGGCTATGGGTGCTGCAGGTACGGAGTTTATACCTACTCCCTGTGACCACGTGGGTTTTCTCCGGGTGCTCCAGTCTCCTCCCACACTCCAAAGATGCACAGGTTTGCAGGTTAATTGGCTTCTGTAAGTTGTACATTGTCTCCAGTGTGTAGGATAGTACTAGTGTACAGGGTGATCGTTGGTCGGCATGGACCTGGTGGGCCGAAGGCCCTGTTTCCAAGCTGTATCTCTAAAGTTTAAAGTGGATAGAGTGGTAAAGAATGCGTATGGCCAGCCTGTTTTTATCAGTCGGTGCACTTGAATATAAAAGTTGGGAGGCCATTCATGCGGCAGCTGTTTAAAATTGCATAGGCCACATTTGGAGTGTTGTGTGCAGGAAACATGTTCCCGATGTTGGGGGAAGTCCAGAACCAGGGGCCACAGTTTAAGAATAAGGGGTAAGGCCATTTAGAACGGAGATGAGGAAAAACTTTTTCTCCCAGAGAGTTGTGACTGTGTGGAATTCTCACACACACTTTTTCTCCCAGGAGGCAGTGGAGGCCAATTCTCTGGATGCTTTCAAGTGAGAGTTAGATAGAGCTCTTAAAGATAGCGGAGTCAAGGGATATGGTGAGAAGGCAGGATCAGGGTACTGATTGTGGATGATCAGCCATGATCAGAGTGAATGGCGGTGCTGGCTCGATGGGCCGAATGGCCTACTCCTGCACCTTTTGTCTATTCACCTGCAGAGTCCTAAACGATTCATGGCCTTTCCTAACCCTCTCCACTTCTCCTTACTTTCTTCTTCTTAAGAGCATTTCCTTAAAGTCTTCTTCTTTAAGGCGTTCCATAAGATCGCCCCTGAACAGACTGTTGGCCTTCTACCTAAATGTCTCACAATGTGTGTTTGGCAATGGTCCAACGAAGAGCTTTGGAGCATTTCACAACATGAAGGAAATTGGGTAAGTATCAGTTAACATTGTCATTGTGGTTACCGGATGCAATTCATCACGCTAACCTCCAAAAGATGGTTGGACAAGGTACCAACAGCCTAACGTGAACCGACCTCCTTGATTTATTTGTGTGAAGGAACTGAGATGCTGGTACATACTGAAGACAGACACAAAGTGCTGGAGTAACTCAGCGGGTCAGGCAGCGTCTCCGGAGAAGAAGGAATAGGCAACGTTTCGGGTCGGGACCTTTCTTTAGTCTGAACAGTAGGGCTCCAGTTTGACCTGACACACCCCTTGTCTCCAGAGATGCTGCCTGACCCGCTGAGTTACTCCAGCTTCTTTGTGTCTATGCTTGGTTCAATTGCCAGTCTTGAGCCCTGACGTCATCAACTTGTAAAGCACAGCTGACACTGAGTGAAGGTGATACTTTCATCTCTGCCGTTGACAGTCAGTTAAACACGTCAACATATCGTGGTGGTGTGTTATTGTAATGCAGTGCTGGTATTATTTATAATTAAGATGCACAGTCTAGGTGAAGTCTGCTGCATGATTTTGCCGGATTATTTGCAAAAACAGAGGATTTCACTCTAACTCGGTACATGTGACATTAAAGTATCAATTAATTAATTGTCTGAAGAAGGGTCTCGACCCGAAACGTCGCCTATCTCCTTTGCTCCTTAGATGCTGCTGCACCCGCTGAGTTTCTCCAGCCTTTTGTGTACCCTCAATTAATTAATCTATGGACCTATCTCCAAAGTTGTATTATTGATATTTTTTTCTATTTTTTTAAATCTTTTGTTCCCTTTCTTCCTATCTATAAAAAAAATAAACAAATAGAAGCTGTGTTAATATGTAATTGATAACCGAGGACCCCAACTATTTTGATAGCTGGGATCCCAACTATTAACAATATGTAATTGATAAACAAAATGTGTTTTGATTATGATATGTATATGCTAATAAAATGATATGTATATGCTAATAAAAATATGATTTAAAAAAAAAGTTTCAATTAATTATTGAATTCGTATTTTGAATGTGGTAGTAAGGAAATTCTAATTCATGGTTTCACGGCTTAATTGTTTTGATTTAGTTTAGTTTAGTTTCATTTGGAGATACAGTGTGGTAACAGGCCCTTCAGCCCACGAGTCCGCACCCACCGGAGATACCCGCACACTAACACTATCCCGCACACTCGGGACTATTTACATTTATACCAAGCCAATTAACCTGCAAACCTGCACGTCTTTGGATTGTGGGAGGAAACCGAAGATCTCGGAGAAAACCCAGGCAGGTCACGGGGAGAACGTGCAAACTCCGTTCAGACAAGCACCCCTGGTCAGGATTGAACCTGGGTCTTTGGCGCTGCGAGGCAGCGATTCTACCGCTGCACCACTCTACTACCCAGACCCGACGGAGAGGGTCCAAAATACTAATTGTCCTGTTTCAGCAGGTGGGGTCCCAGAGGACTGAGAGACCTATTGTCATGGCAAAATCCACAGAACAGGTCAAATCAGAGACTCCTTGTCTCACTAAAACTTGCATGTTTGTGGTTTGTAGATGACTAACCTGAGAGCACTAAAGGTTTCTCCATTGATGCTTCCCCTCCACACCCAATCCCATACTAATGTTAGGGGGACCGATTTAATAGGTACCAGAGGGATAACTTTGTTTACACAAAGGGAGGTGGTATATGGAACGAGCTGAGAGAGGAAGTGGTTGAGGCAGGTACTATCATAACATTTAAGAGATATTTGGACAGGTACATGGATAGAAGAGGTTTAGAGGGATATGGGCCAAGCACAGGTAGGCGGGACAAGTGTAACTGGGTCATGTTGGCCTGTTTCCATGCTCCAGGACTCAACGACTAACATTATTCTTGCATGTACTACCACTGTACCCCTCGCGCACCCCCCCCCCCCCCCAATAATCTTGAGTATGGAAAAGTAACAGATGATCTAAGTTATTAGAGATGAATGAAGGGTTGAGAAACTAAACTGGAAAAAAACAAATTCTTGAAGTAAGAGTTCAGAAAAAAAAAGAAACACCAGTTTTATAGCTTAGCTTTTCAGTTCTGAGTTTGAAGCATGTTTTCACGACACAATATTGAAAAACTGAAATTCTCTTCCTCAAAGACATGTTGAGTTTCTTTTATTCAGTAGATACTGCTTGCATAGATGTGTGAGCAGGTATTGAAGGGGGTTGTTCTGGGACACCAGAACTAACTGTTGAGCCTTCCCGAGGTGCCGTGGGCCTAACAACGAAACACCAGTGAAGGCCCACATGAAGTGCCCACTTGATTACCCCAATGGTATACTGGCATCTACACGATTAGTTTTTATGTGCTTGTTAACATGTAGGTAGCTCACTACTGCATATGGAGCTAGTTATTGTCCTCAGCATCAGTGTGAATAAGCAGTTTAGATACTTAGAAACTTAGAAACACAGCTAATAGGTGCAGGAGTAGGCCTTTCGGCCCTTCCAGCCAGCACCGCCATTCAATATGATCATGGCGAATCAACCAAAATCAGTAACCTATTCCTGCTTTCTCCCCAGGCAGACAAAAAATGCTGGAGAAACTCAGCAGGTGAGGCAGCACCTGTGGAAAGAAGGAATAGGCGACGTTTCGGGTCGAGGCTCTTATTCAGACTGAAGAAGGGTCTCGACCCGAAACGTCGCCTATTCCTTCTCTCCATGGACGCTGCCTCACCCGCTGAGTTTCTCCAGCATTGTTTGTCTCCCTTCGATTTTTCCAGCATCTGCAGTTCTTTCTTAAAACACCTGCTTTCTCCCCATGTCCATGGATTCCATTAGAACGATATCTAACTCTCTTGAATACTACGTTGGCTTTGGGCATCGTTTTCTTGGTTGAGCGTTTATCCTAGTGTTATAGCTCAAGTACTTTGTGTTTTAGGTGTAATTTAGGGTGGACATGGATGGAGAATCTCAATGAATGGCAAGATGGATAGAGAGCAAATTATTTTCAACTTCAAGAGAGAAACTTTGTACTTACCACCGATTCTGACTGCGCATAACCTATATCTTCAATCCTTTTTATCTTGATAATGTCAACATTTTTGTTTGCAACCGGTTGTGAGCAGTGCACCTCATTGTGGAACATCGTGGGGTGTTCGAATGATTGCAGCTTCTCCACCGACTCTGGTTGGACGGCAGTGTCTCTCTTCCCCTCACCCTCGTTTGTATCTAAAAGAGGCAAGAATTGAGAACTTCTAATTGCAACGTTGGTTACACCCTCACAAAACTAAAAATGGTTCAAATTTAAAAAAAATCTGGAAGCCTTTCATCAAAAATTGCCCAACTCCATCCGGCCTAAGTCCACCTGTTGCTAAAATCTTCATCCTTGCCAATGCTTCCTCTGGACCTGTCCATTCCAGCGCACACACTAAGGAACATCCCTAGTTCTGCCTTCAATGTATCCAAGATAATCGGAATCTTTGCTGCCACCTCTTCATTTGGACCATTCCTTTCAACCTCATATCCTCGTGTGCACTGACACCCCCCGGGGTTCATGGTTAAACACTTCTTTAGTTTAGTTCAGAGATACAGCGCGGGAACCGGTCCTTCGGGCCACTGAGTTCGCCCTGACCAGCGATCACCCTCTACTGCACGTGCACTATCCTACACGCTACGGACAATTCCCAATTTTTATCCATAGCCAATTAGCCGACAAACCTGCACACCTTTGGCGTGTGGGAGGAAACCGGAGCTCCCGGAGAAAACCCACGCGGTCACGGGGAGAACGTGCAAACTACGTACAGACAGCGCCCGCAGTCAGGATCGAACCCGCATCTCTGGCGCTGCGTGGCAGCAACTCTACCACTGCGCCACCGTGCCGCCCACCTTTAATATGCAATTATTTAAAAAACCCACCCCTCTCCATCTCTATGACCTACAGACCTATATAGATAGGAAAGGTTTAGAGGGATGTGGACCAAATGCGAGCAAATGAGACTAGATTAGATGGGGCATTTTGGGACTAGATTAGATGGGGCATTTTGGGACGAGCTTAGATAGCGCATTTTGGTCGGCATGGGGAAGTAGGGCTGAAGGGCTTGGTTCACGCTGTATGACTCTATGACCTATAATCATAGAAACATAGAAATTAGGGCATTCGGGAGCCTGACCGCCATTCAATATGATCATGGCTGATCATCCAACTCAGCATCCTGTACCTGGGTACTCTCCAGATTTCAGCCACAAGGGGCCACATTTCTTAAAATATGGCCAACAAACTGGCCTCAACTACCTTCTGTGGCAGAGAATTCCACAGATTCACCACTCTCTGTGTGAAAAACGATTTTCTCATCTCGGTCCTAAAAGAAAACTGTTTGCCCTGGACTTCCCCAACATCGGGAACAATCTTCCTGCATCTAGCCTGTCCAACCCCTTAAGAATTTTGTAAGTCTCCATGAGATTTCCCCTCAATCTTCTAAATTCCAGCGAGTACAAGCCGAGTCTATCCAGTCTTTCTTCATATGGAAGTCGTGCCATCCCAGGAATCAGTCTGGTAGTCCTCAATGTTAAGTTTATAGTTAAGTGTATTGAGGGTAAAGTGAACATCTTTTTTGTTACGTGCCATTCAGTCAGCAGAGAGGCTGTACATGGTTACAATTGAGCGATCCACAATGTACGGTACATGATGAAGGGAATAACGTTTAGTGCAAGATAAAGTCCAGTAAAGTCCAATTAAAGATTGTCCGAGGGTCTCCAATGAGGTAGGTAGTAGCTTGGGACAGCTCTCTATTTGTTGATGGGATGGTTCAGTTGCCTGATAACAGCTGGGAAGAAACTGTCCCTGATTCTGGAACAGATTCACACTTCTGTACCTGTTCCCTGATGGGAAAGGGGAGAAGAGGGAGTGGCCACTCGTCCTTGATTGGCCTTGCCGAGGCAGCGTGAAGTGTAGATGGAGTCAATGGAAGGGAGGTTGGTTTTGTTTGATGCATCCACAACTCTCTACAATATCTTGTGATCTTACGCCACTCGGCCATCACTGATTTGAAGATAGACACGGAAAGCTGGAGTAACTCAGCGGGTCAGGCAGCATCTCTGGAAAAATGGAATAGGTGAATAGGGTCGAGACCCTTCCTCAGACTGGTTTCTTCCTATTGATTTTAGTCCATTTCCAGGCTTCCAGTTGCCAAGACTCTGAGGTGTGAACTTCCACCCTTAAACTATTCCTGCCTTTTCCTGTTTTTATTTTGTGATAATCCCCATAGCCTTCCTCTTTGACCAGACTTCTGAACATCTGTCTTGTGTTGGTCAGTGTTAATATTTTGTTTGAATTTATACTAAGGGATATTTTGTAATGGCAAAGATGTTCGACATTAATGTTTTATTATTATTAATGTTTAGTGTCTTCTGAGTCATTCGTAACTGTCACTGTATGTCATGTTGTTACTTGTGGGCGGAGCACCAAGGCAAATTCCTTGTATGTGAATACTTGGCCAATAAACTTACTTATATTAAACAGCTGAGTGCTCCATATAAAATAGCACTTGGGAGCCATGGGGCTTATGTTTTTGTAGATGCAGTGGAGAATGATGCAGAGTGTTAAATGATACATGGGAATTACGGGGAGAGAAGGGTGCTCATAAATGGTGGTCCAGTTTAGATTTGTTTAGAGGCACAAGTTGCTGGAGTACTTCAGGCAACATCTCTGGAGAGAAAGAATGGCTGACGTTCTTCAGACTGAGAGTCACGGGAGTGGGAGGCACAGAGATATTGAAGGGTAAGGTGTGAAAACACAGATCAAAGCGGACGGTTATCACGGGAACAAAAATGCTGGAGAAACAGCGGGTGTGGCATCTGCACGTCTTTCCTATGTCACCTTACTGGAGTTTCTCCAGCATTTTTGTCCACCTTCGATTTTCTAGCATCTGCAGTTCTTTCTTAAACAAATGTAGAATGCTACATTGTTAGCTGAAGGGAAGGTGATGAAAGTAATCATATTTATCAGAGGACACCTACAGAATGGAAACAGGCCCAAGGGTGCATTCCGTTCACACTAACTCTCTGTCAGAGCTAGGGAAGCCCGCGGGATCACTTGGTGAACATGCAAACTCCACGCAGACAGCATCTGAGGACAGGATCGAACCCCGTGTCTCTGGCGCTGTGAGGAAGCAGATCTACCCGCTGCGCCAGTGTGCTGCACCTTCTTCAAGGCTCATCTTGCTGCGAGGCAGCAGCACTAACCGCTGCACCACAGGGCCACCCCGTTGCTCGGTTGTATTGACTCATTTATTTACATATACCGCACTGATTTGTTTTCACCCATGAAAAGAAAAGAAAGAGTGAGACTAATTTAATAACATTTACGAACTTACAAGTTTAACTGATTATCCGAGTTTCAAATTCTCAGTGCCTTATCTGCTCTAGAATTTCTTGTTTTGATTCTGGAGTTTTGGAGACTAATCAAGTGTTGCTCTTGCGGCATCAATGATCATTATCACCAAACTCATTGAAGGGAATCTCTAGATAGCCACAAAATGCTGGAGTAACTCAGCGGGCCAGGCAGCATCCCTGGAGATAAGGAATTCCATCTCTCCAGAGATGCTGCCTGTCCTGCTGAGCTACTCCAATATTTTGTGTCCATCTTCGCTTGAACTAGCTCTCAGATAGACACACAAACCTGGAGTAACTCAGCGGGTCGGACAGCATCTCTGGAGAAAAGGAATAGGAGATGTTTTGGGTTGAGACCCATCCTCAGACCCGAAACGTCGCCTATTCCATTTCTCCAGGGATACTGTCAGACCGGCTGAGATACTCCAGCTTTTTATGCCCATCTTTGGTTTAAAGCGATATCTGCAGTTCCATTCTACACATAACTAACTCTTTTCAGTCATGGTCCTTGGTTTCCTGGTCCTCCAAAAATATTCCAAGTGGAATTTAAACTGGAGGTGGCGGAGGGTGGATTAAGCATGAAAGGGTTCTTGGAGAAAAAGAGCTACCGTAAATTTAGTTGTCAGATCTTAAGCAATTGATGGGGTCACTTCAGGAATATCTTCCCACTGTACTCTGCCGCAGGCGGCAGTGGAGGCCAATTCACTGGATGTTTTCAAGCGAGAGTTAGATTTAGTTTCTAGGACTAAGGGAATGAAGGGATATGGGGAGAAAGTCGGAACTGGGTACTGAGTTTGGATGATCAGCCATGGTCATATTGAATGGCGGTGCTGGCTGGAAGGGCCGAATGGCCTAGCCCTGCACCTATTTTCTATGTAACTTCTATATTAGCTTTTATGTAGAAACAAGGAACTTCAGATGCTGGTTTATACCAAAGATAGACACAAAGTGCTGGAGTAACTCAACAGGTCAGGCAGCATCTCTGATTTTACACTGAGATCAAGTGGTCTATGTAAGTATCTCTGGCTACATTGATGAAGATTCTTAGGACTATATATATATATATATATATATATATCTGCAATTTCTCTTTGTCACTTTATCATCTCTCTGGAGATGCCAACATGCAACATAGTCTAGCATCTAACATAGTCCTTATCCCTTTAGGGCATGTGTTATGATGTATCAGACATCTGTCTTCGCTTCTAGGTCTGGACAAACCAGACTTGCAAGTGTTTTGTAGAAATAAGGGACTGCAGATGCTGGTTTACACAAAAGGACACAAGGTGCTGGAGTAACCCAGCGGGTCAGGCAGCATCTTTTGAGAACACAGATAGGCGACGTTTCAGGTCAGGACCCTTCTTCAGACTGAATGTGGTTCCCCACGCGAAACGTCACCTATCCATGTTCTCCAGAGATGCTGCCTGACCCGTTGAGTTACTCCAGCATTTTGTGCCTCTTTATCGTAAACCCGCATCTGCAGTTCCTTGCGTGCACTGATGATTCATCCTCCTTTGACAATTTATGCAGCACACTCAGTACAGTTGCAAATTTCAACTGAAATCTGGTAATATTGAACCATACTCAACCAAGATCAACGTTTGCTCGCCTCATCACCTTCCCTAGCCTTGACAATGGCCTCCACACTTTATGTCCCTTAAAACCAATATATAAATCTTGGAACACATCCGCACATTGCTTCATTTAAGGGACAGAAGTTTCGGGGTAACGTGAGGGGGAACTTCTTTACTCAAAGGGTGGTGACTGTGTGGAATGAGTTTCCAGCAGAAGTGGTGGAGGCAGGATCGATTTTAACATTTAAGAGTAAAGTGGATAGGTATATGGACGTGAAGGGAATGGAGGGGTATGGTCTGAGTGCAGGTAGATGGGACTAGGGGAAAACAAATGGTCGGCACAGACTGGAAGGGCCGAGAGGGCCTGTTTCCGTGCTGTAATTGTTATATGGTTATATGGTTATATGGTTTAATTTAGTGTCGTGTAGAGATAGAGTGCGGAACAGGCCCTTCAGCCCACCGAATGCGCACCGACCAGCGATCCCCGCATTTTAACACTACCCTACACATACTAGCGGCAATTTACATTTCCACCAAGCCAATTAACCTACAAACCTGTACGTCTCTGGAACGCGGGAGGAAACCAAAGATCTCGGAGAAAACCCAGGCAGGTTATGCGGAGAACGTACACACTCCGCACAGACAGCACCCGCTGTCAGGATCGAACCCGGGTCTCTGGCGCTGCAAGGCAGCAGCTCTACCGCCCTGTCCTGCTCTTGAAGCTAATCAAATGCGGATGTAAATTGCTCACATTAAACATATTTTAATATTACTTTTTATTAATTGAGCTAATCCTTTCCAAGCAGAAATGGTCTGTTATGTTATATTAGGCTAACATAACGTCAGGTGACCATTATGAGAAACTACACATTTCACTTGAGCTAGAGTCGGTATGATGGCGCAATGGTAAAGTTGCTGCCTTACAGCGCCAGAGACCCGGGTTCGATCCTGACCACGGGTGCTGTCTGCACGGAGTTTGCACGTTCTCCCCGTGACCGCGTAGGTTTTCCCCAGGTGCTCCAATTTCTTCCCACACTCCAAAGACGTACAGGTTTGTAGCTCCGGTAAAATTGAAAATTGGCCCTACTGGGTGAGGGATAGCGTGAGTGCGCGGGGATCGCTGGTCGGTGAGGAATCGGTGGGTCGATGGGCCTGTTTCCGCGCTGTATCTCTAAACTAAACTAGAGTGTTGAGTCGCTTGAAGAATTTGTTTTCACATTCAATGTCCTCTTTATTGAGGGAGGGTTTGCTGAATGTTTTCAAGTACACATCTCTCTGTCTGCAATTGAGTAGAAAACATCTATGCTAATATTAAAATACTAAATCTTAACTTTAAATTTATTTTTAAAATTAATGCACTATTTTGCTATTGCCACCAGTGACATCGATCTCAATTAAGTGTTGCTTTTCATGCTGCTCATTAATTTCAACGTTTAACAAGCTGCTGGTTGTGACGTTCTGAAACAAGAGTCACCATTACAACTTGGCTGATGTTTTTCTGCTTTCCAATTCTGGGTCTGGCCTTGCCCATCGAGTCTGTGTGCCCTTTCCTTTTGAGGTTGAAGCACTTTACCGCTCTTAACAGGCATATTTGTGGTAAGGACTCGTTTACACACAGCCGTTTCTTCTTTCACTCTAACTTTTCGCGCCTAACTGCTCCATGTTAAGTGGATCTGATATCTGTCTTAACTGTTTTATACCAATATATTTATGTATATATATATAATATATATATATATATTTTTTTATTAATTAAAAAAATATATTTATATAACAGTGTTGTAGCAGTAGAGTTGCCACCTCACAGCGCCAGAGACCCAAGTTCGATCCTGACTATGGGTGCTGTCTGTACGGAGTTTGTACGTCCTCTCCGTGACCCGCGTGGGTTTTCTCCAGGTGCTGGGTTTCCTCCCACGCTCCGAAGACATACAGGTTTGCAGGTTAATTGGCTTTGAATTAAATTGTAAATTGTCCCCAGTGTGTGTAGGATAGTGTTAGTGGTCGGCTCGGTTTCGGTGGGCCGAAGGACCTGTTTCCGTGCTGTATCTCTAATCTGAAACTAATAAATGGTACTGCATTCCCACTAAGATTGTGCAAATATTTGTCAGCATTTCTAGAAGTCTTGGTGTTGTGGTTTGTGTACATACTGAAAAGAATAAACTTTTTGTATTTACAACCTAATTCTATTGAACCACGTATGTGAGGAAGGTCCCGACCTGAAACGTTGCCTGTCCAATTCCCTCCCACAGTTGATGCCTGACCTGTAGCTCGTCTGAACCGGGCGCCGCTCCGAGATGGCCTAGCCAGTGGACTGGACGTGGCCTGCAGCGGCACAGAGAGGTGGCGCAGTGGCGGAGGACATCAACGGCTGCCCTTGGCCAGGCCGAACCCGGCAACGCCGCCAGGACAACGGGCCTTCATGGCCAGGGTAAGGACTCTACGTCTATCCCAACTGGGACTTGAAAGTGGCGCCAAATGTGGTGACGACTCTTTATACTCTCTCAGTGTACTGCTACTGTTCACTAGTGCTGTATCTGAGATGCTTATCTAAGATGTATCTACGCAAAGGGCCGTTGAGACCATAAGTTGTAGTATATTTGTATTGAAGAAGCTGTGTTGAAATAATTTGCCAGAACCATCCATTGGCCATGTATAAATACAAAATCATAGATGATGCAGCTTTGATACCCAATTATGACATGTTCAGTTCTGTTATATCCATCCCTTCCTGGTTGCCAAATACTTTAACTCCCCTTCTCATTCCCACACTGACTTTTCTGTCCTAGGCCTCCTCCATCGTCAGAGTGAGGCCAAACGCAAATTGGAGGAACGGCACCTCATATTTCGCCTGGGCAGCTGACAACACAATAGTATGACTATTGATTTCCCTAACTTCAAGTAACCGTTCCCGCTTTCTCCTTCCCACCCCCATCCAAGTCGTACCAGCTTCAGAGCCATCTTGTCGAGCCTCATTGTCTGTACTCATTCTCACCTAGTGCGCACTTAACAATGGCCTGTTTCCTTTATCATCGTTACTTTTTTGCATATCTATCATTCATTTGTTCTATATCTCTCCACATCAGTTGGGAGGTCATGTTGCAGTTGTATACGACGTTGGTGAGACCGCATTTAGAGTATTGTGTTCAGATCTGGGCACCATGTTATAGGAAAGATATTGTCAAGCTTGAAAGGGTTCAGAGAAGATTTACGAGGATGTTGCCAGGATTAGAGGGTCTGAGCTGTAGGGAGAGGTTGAGTAGGCTGGGTCTCTAATCCTTGGAGAGCAGGAGGATGAGGGATGATCTTCTAGAGGCGTATAAAATCATGAGAGGAATAGATCGAGTAGATGCACAGAGTCTCTTGCCCAGAGTAGGGGAATCAAGGTTCAAGGCAAAGGGAAAAAGATTTAATAGGAATTTGAGGGGTAACTTTTTCACGCAAAGGGTGGTGGGTGTATGGAACAAGGTGCCAGAGAAGGTAGTTGAGGCTGGGACTATCCCAACGTTTAAGAAACAGTTAGACAGGTACATGGATAGGACAAGTTTGGAGGGATATGGACCAAAAACAGGCGAGTGGGACTAGTGTAGCTGGGACATGTTGGCCGCTGTGGGCAAGTTGGGTCAAAGGGCCTGTTACCCACTGTATCACTCTATGACTCTATCACTGTCTGTATCTCTCATTTCCCTCTCTCCTGACTCTCACTCTGAAAGAAGGGTCTCGACCTGAAACATTTCTATTCCTTTTCTGTTGCAGTCTGGCCCGCTGAGTTACTCCAGCTTTTTGTGTCTATCATTCTTATAAACCTGCTCTGCACCTTTTCCAAAGGCTCCAATTTCTTCCTGTCATGAGTTGACCAGAACTGCGCGCATTATTCCAAATGTGGCCAAACCAAAGTCCTATCAACATCCTGGATGACTTCATTTGATATAACTGGAAATAAAGATTAAAGATAGCGCTCGCAGGATTACCCCGTGCATCTTAATAACAGTGATGATTATCAAACATCGATGTGCGAGATATTTTTAATGTGAAAAGCTTGCTGACCATAATGTTCTTGACGTGTGTGACGCGCAATGAGCGCAGTGAAAATACAGAGTAGGAAAAGGGTAAAAAACCGAAGAGTCAGAGACTCTAACTTCAAGTAACCCTCGCTTTCCCTCTCTCTCCATCCCTCCCCCATCCTAGTCCTCCGACAGGTTCTACTGCCCTCCTGATTAAATATTACTGATTGTATGCCTTCCCCTCAGCTAACATGAACTTACACCCCAGCGGTATGAACACTGACTTCTCCAATTTCAGGTAGTCCTTGCTTTCTCCCTCCTTCCCCTCCCCTTCCCAGCTCTCCCAAAGCCCACTGTCTCCACTTCTTCCTTTCTTCCTCCCCCCCCCCCCCCCCCCCCCCCCCCCCCCGCACCCCCACATGAGTCTGAAGAAGGGTCTCGACCCGAAACGTCACCTATTCCTCCGCTCCATAGATGCTGCCTCACCCGCCGGGTTTCCCCAGCGTTTTTGTCTACAGTCCACATTTCCATAGCATCATCCACTTTGATCTGTCGTTTTCACACCTCACCCTTTCTTATCCCTCGACTCCCTCTCCCCTGACTCTCAGCCTGAAGAAGGGTCTCGACCCGTAACGTCACCCATTCCTTCTCTCCAGAGATGCTGCCTGTCCCTGCTGAGTTACTCCGGCTTTTTGTGTCTATCCGCAAAAAAGTTAGCTACGCATTGCAAAATAGTCAACATAAAGCTGGCACAAAACATTCTGACTTTTCAGATCATGGTCTGTGTAAATACATTGGTAAAGATAATATGTGGTTAACAGGAATGTCTTAAAACAAAACAGATTTTAAGAGTATGAGAATTTTATATAGCTTTTTTGGGTTAATCTGTTTTAATTCCCCCTGGAATCTCTTAACTACATCTTTCTCCAGAAATACAAAAGGTCGAGTTTTGAACTAAAGTGTAACTAACAAATTAATTTTGTTTCAAAATAGGATGTGTATTTTGATAATAGGACTAAGAAAAGCCATGTAATTCTCAGAAAATGATAGTCAAACCTAGGGTGACTATAACAGGGGCGGCACGGTGGCGCAGTGGTAGAGTTGCTGTCTCACAGCGCCGCGGAGACCCGGATTCGATCCCGACTGCGGGCGCTTGTCTGTACGGAGTTTGTACGTTCTCCCCGTGACCTGCGTGGGTTTTCTCCGAGATCTTCGGTTTCCTCCCACACTCCAAAGACGTACAGGATTGTAGGTTAATTGGCTTGGTTATAAATTTAAATTGCCCCTAGTGCGAGTAGGATAGTGTTAACGTGCGGGGATCGCTTGTCGGCGCGAAGGGCCTGTTCCCGCTGTATCTCTAAACTAAACTAAACTAAAATTGTCCAAGGTTGCCACATGAGTAAATATGATTATAGATTCCCAAAACAAAGATCTGGTCTCTATTGCTTGAGGATTAGAATTAAAACGCAAAGGGGTGAAGTTGAATTTGTGACAAACCTTCTTTAATTATGTTCAGAAAACTGCGTACAATTCTGGCCATCACTTTAAAATTGGCACTGGAAAGCAGCAATTAAAAAAATCTTTAGTTTAAATTAAACTAAATATTTTGGGATAAAACATGGAATCAAGCCCTTCGGCCCACTGAGTCCATGCCGACCATTGATCACCCGTTCATACTAGATCCATGTTAACCCGCTTCTCATTTACCCCCTACACACTAGGGGCAATTAACAAGAACAAGTAACAGAGAACAAGGGCGGCACGGTGGCGCAGCGGTAGAGTTGCTGCCTTACAGCACCAGAGACCCCGGTTCGATCCTGACTGCGGGTGCTGTCTGTACGGGGAGTTTGTACGTTCTCCCCGTGACCTGTGTGGGTTTCCTCCGGGTGCTCTGGTTTCCTCCCACACTCCAAAGAGTTTGAAGGTTAATTGGCTTTGGTAAAATTGCAAATTGCCCCTAGATTGTGTGGGATAATGTTTGTGTGTGGGGATCGCGGGTCGGCACGGGCTTGGTGGGCCGAAGGGCCTGTTTCCACACTGTATCTCTAAACTAAAATAAGTAACCTACAACCCCGTATCTCCTTGGGATGTGGGAGGAAACCAGAAGTAGAACACGCAAATTCAATGAAGACGTCACCTGAGGTCAGGAGCGAATGTGGATCTCTGATGCTTTTAAGATAATAAAAGTCACCAACTAACACTCCAGTTTTAGAATCCACTGCCCAGGGGATAAGCCTGCGTTCGTTTGTTTGTTTGTTTGTTCGTCCGTTCCAGTTAAGGCCTTGTGCGCACGGCAGCCAGCCAACAGTCACTTGCCTTTTTTCTTCTTTTTATTTTTCTTTTTAATTTAATTTTAAGTTGAAGTTTTCGTGTACCTTGTCGTGTGTGGTGTCTGTGGGCAGACCTATTTCCCTCCGGGGATGAATAAAGTTCTATCGCATCGCATCGCAAACAATGGGTGTGACGCTGGACAAATACCCATTTTATTGCGTTCACGCATTAGCCATGTGCAGTACCGACATGATACCTGAGGTTACATCCTGCATCTCTGGAGGAACCGATGGATAGACTGTGGCACAATGAGCGTGCTATTTATATTCTGGCCGGATCTGCCGATGTACTGGCCTGCACCAAAGTCCTGTATATGGGCTTGTGACCATGAAATGAATGTCAAAGATTTGGTGTTAATCGTTTTTATGAGGTACACTACGTGACAGCAACTCCATGGCATGCACACCCACAGCAGCTTACTACATCACATAAGCAACTTCGTTAATAGTTCTCCGAACACTAGCATTTGCATTTAAAAATAGATCGGTAAAACTATCTTCCAAAAGCAATTGATTGTCATATAAGCTGGGCTTCCCCTTGGACAGACTTCCCACGCTATGGCCAGGAACAAGTGTCTTTGTCATTCAATCCAATTGGACATCTGATTTGACTTACAGCGTGGAAACAGGCCCTTCAGCCCTACTTGCCAATACTGGCAAACATGTCCCAGCTACTTGCATTTAGCCCATCTCCCTCCAAACCTGTTCCTATCCATGTACCTGTCCAACTGCTTTTTTAAATGTTGGGATAGTCCCAGCCTCAACTACCTCCTCAGGCAGTTTGTTCCATGCACCCTCCACCCTCTGTGTGAAAAAGCTACCCCTCAGATTGCTATTAAATCTTTTCCCATTCACCTTAAACCTGTGTCCTCTGGTCCTCAATTCACCTACCCTGGGCAAGAGACTCTGTACATCTACACGATCAATTCCTCTCATGATTTTATACACCTCGATAAGATCACCCCTCATCCTCCTGCGCTCCAAGGAATAAAGTCCCAGCCTCCTCCCTATAACTCAGACCCTCGAGTCCTGGCAATATCGTCGTAAAAATCTTCCCAAGATTAGATCTCAGGATAAATGTCATTAGATGTTGGGCCATACGTTGCAACTGTGTACGTAAGAATCAGAAACAGTGTGAGGCCACACAGCCTTCTGGGCCAGCTCTCTCCTGTAATAACATTCCAGGATAATATCAGTGGTGAAGTGTAGAGGTCCTGCCCGACAGAGCCAGTGTCCTGGGTTCCATCCTGACTATGGATGCTGAACGTTCTCCCTGTGACCTGCGTGAGTTTTATCCGACATCTTTGGTTTCCTCCCACACTCCGGAGACGTAGGTTAATTGGCTTGGTATAATTGTGTAAAATGTAAAATTGTCCCTGGTGTATGTAGGGCAGTGTTAATGTGCAGGGAACGCTGGGCAGCATAGACTCTGTGGGCCGAAGGGCCTGCTTCTGCGCTGTATCTCTAAACTAAACTAAACTACACTACACTAAACTAAACTAAACTAATTACAGGTGTACTGACTGACTGAAAGATACGGGATGTAAATATGCCCTTTGGCTCACATCACTACTGTGAAATCTTGCAGACATTTCGGGTCGAGATCCTTCTTCAGACTGAATGAGTCGGATGGGAGAAAGCTAGAAAGGGGAGGTGGGTGTGGGGCAAAACCTGGCAAGTTTATGGATGCAGATTGGGGGTGGGGGTGGCATATAGGAAGGAACTGCAGATGCTGGTTCTCGTGACCTGTTTCATAGAAACATAAAAACATAGAAAATAGGTGCAGGAGTAGGCCATTCGGCCCTTCGAGCCTGCACCGCCATTCAATATGATTGTGGCTGATCATCCAACTCAGTATCCTATACCTGCCTTCTCTCCATACCCCCTGATCCCTTTAGCCACGAGGGCCACATCTAGCTCTCTCTTAAATATAGCCAATGAACTGGCCTCAACTACCTTCTGTGGCAGATAATTCCAGAGACTCACCACCCTCTGTGTGAAAAATGTTTTCCTCATCTCGGTCCTAAAGGAATTCCCCCTTATCCTTAGACTGTGATCCCATGTTTTGGACCTCCCCCAACATCGGGAACAATCTTCCTGCATCTAGCCTATCCAACCCCTTAAGAAAATTGTAAGTTTCTATAAGATCCCCCCTCAGTCTTCTAAATTCTAGTGAGTACAAGCTAAGTCTATCCAGTCTTTCCTCATATGAAAGTCCTGACATCCCAGGAATCAGTCTGGTGAACCTTCTCTGTACTCCCTCTATGGCAAGAATGTCTTTCCTCAGATTTGGAGACCAAAACTGTACGCAATACTCCAGGTGTGGTCTCACCAAAACCCTGTACAACTGCAGTAGAACCTCCCTGCTCCTATAATCGAATCCTTTCGCTATAAATGCTAACATACCATTTGCTTTCTTCACTGCCTGCTGCACCTGCATGCCTACTTTCAATGACTGGTGTACCATGACACCCAGGTCTCGTTGCATCTCCCCTTTTCCTAATATGCCACCATTCAGATAATAGTCTACCCTCCAAAGTGTTTTTTTGCCACCAAAGTGGATAACCTCACATTTATCCACATTATACTGCATCTGCCATGCATTTGCCCACTCACCCAGCCTATCCAAGTCACCTTGCAGCCTTCTAGCATCCTCCTCACACCTAACACTGCCCCCAGCTTAGTGTCATCCACAAACTTGGAGATGTTGCATTCAATTCCCTCGTCCAAATCATTAATATATATTGTAAATAGCTGGGGTCCCAGCACTGAGCCTTGCGGTACCCCACTAGTCACTGCCTGCCATTCTGAAAAGGTCCTGTTTACTCCTACCCTTTGCTTCCTGTCTGCCAGCCAGTTCTCTATCCACATCAATACTGAACCCCCAATACCGTGTGCTTTAAGTTTGTATACTAATCTCTTATGTGGGACCTTGTTGAAAGCCTTCTGAAAGTCTAGATATAACACATCCACTTATCCACTCTACTAGTTACATCCTCGAAAAATTCTGTAAGATTCTATACTGCTATAAGTTTCCAACTGCTTCAGAAAATAAAAAAGGTACAGAACAGGAACTGGCCCTTCAGCCCACGATGTCTGTGCTGAACAGGATGCCAAGAAAAACTAATGAAGCCATCACTTGTCGCAATGGATGATGGTGGTAGCTCCCAGATGCTCCGGTTTCCTCCCACACTCCGAAGACGTACAGGTTTGCAGATTAATTGGCTTCTCTAAAATTGTAAATTGACCCTAGTGTGTGTAGGATAGTGCTAGTGTACGGGGGGATCGCTGGTCGGCGGGGACTCGGTGGGCCGAAGGGCCTGTTTCTGCGCTGTATCTCTACAGTCCACAGTCTAAAGACTCTCTGAACGAAGTGGTGGTGGAGTGAGTACCAATCCTTCCCTCAGGCCCTTCCATCCCTGCCAACAAACCTTTTCTTTGCAATAAAAAAAACAGATTCATGATGCACCAAAGTCTACTTCCCACTGATGCTTAAAGGGCCTGTCCCACTTGGCGATTTTCTTCATATCAGTGTCGCCAAAAGACTTTAAACATTTCAAAATCCAGCGGCGACGAAAGAAACGGCGAGACATTTGAAAAAACACCGCGCGTCAATACGTCATCACGCCTCGAGAGCGCCGCGAATTTTTCGGTGACCTGATACGCCAGCCAGTGATGCCGGCAGTCGCCGAGAAAAATCGGCAAGTGGGACAGGCCCTTTAATGTTTTCACTGTACCTGTACCTGACCGCACACGAGCATACGACAATTAACGTATCGAAAACTATCAAGGATCACCATAGACTTATCCACGTTAGTATGTTTCAGGAATAATATTGTTGCCTTTTAGGGCTTTGGTAATATCTGGATGAAAAAGACTTGACCGTCATCTCCCGTGAAGGATTAAACAGATTAACGTTACCAACAGCAGCAGCTAATGAAAACTTTGTTGAAATACATTTTCAAAGCTCATCAAAAAAGGATTTGATTACATCAGGGCACGGTCAAAATAAATCATTGGGTTTAACACTGCACATGAAGATTTGTGTTGTAGGTTATAAAATATTTACCTGTGTTCATAAAATATGCAATGGTAGAGTTTTCGCTGAAGAGATTTTTATTCCCACGTTCCTCACTAATAAAGGATATTCGAGAAACAAGTGTTGGGTGTCAAATTGGAAAACTAGTTCTTGGAGGCAGGGCCGTTAACACTGGCACAATCAGCTCCGACATGCACTGAGGTGACGAGTGTGGTTCAGAATGTCCCCTGAGAGAGATGGAGGGGACTGAACTCTGTAGACTTTAGAGATGCAGCTCAGAAACAGGCCCTTCGGCCCACCCAGTCCGCGCCGACCAGCGATCATCCCATACACTAGAACTATCCGACACACCAGGGACAATTTACAATGTTTCATTACCGACGCCAATTAACCTACAAAGGTTAATGTTAATTCAAGGATGCACGTTAGCCTTCAAAAGGTTAATGGCAATTAATTTTCCAAATACATAGAGGTTTGCAGGTTGATTGGCATCAGTAAGAATTGTAAATTGTCCCTCATGTGTGGGATAGTGAGAGTGTACGGGGTGATCGCTGGTCAGCGTGGGCTGAAGGGCCTGTTTCCACACTCTATCTCTACACTAAACTAAAAATCTGCACGTCCCTGGAGTGTGTGGGAGGAAACCGAACACCCGGAGAAAACCCACACAGTCACGGGGAGAAGGTACAAACTCCACACAGGCAGCACCCACAGTCAGGATCGAACATGGATCACTGGTGGTGTAAGGCAGCAACTCTAACGGTGTGCCACCATGTCAACTTTGTGACGATGGCAGAGTGGTACTCAATAGACAATCGGTGCAGGAGCAGGTCATTGGGCCCTTTGAGCCAGCACTGCCATTCAACGCGATCAAGGCTTTCTAATGATCAGCAAAGCCATTACTGGTGCGTGAAAAGCTGCTGGAGAGATGGGTGGGATGCACTGGGCTTTTACATCTCGATGATAACATGCATGATATTTATATAAATGCATATTTTTCCGCATATACTAAAATTTACGAAACATTGCTTTAAATATCTAGAGCCGCACATTTACCATCATTCTGTTTAATCCAATATCTCAATTTAATTTCGCAAAGGTTAGTCCTTTTTTGTTCCAGAATTACAGAATTTGTCTCTCACAACTAAACATAAAATTCTATCATAAAAATGATCATCTTCCCCAGGGAAGATGCCTCAGAAGGCTGCGGAGGCCAAATCAATGGATATTATGTAAGGCGGAGATAGATAGATTCTTGATTGGTGCGGGTGTCAGAGGTTATGGGGAGAAGGCAGAAGAATGGGGTGAGGAGGGGGCGATGGATCAGCCTTGATTGAATGGCTGGGTAGACTTGATGGGCCAAATGGCCACATTCGGCTCCTATCACTTATGAACTTAGGAGGGACTTATTAATATGAGAGTTCTTCGTTTCATCTCTCCACAAAACATTAACAGTTTGATGAGTATTATTGCAGTTTGAGAGAAAGTAATTAGAAGTTTAACGTGTAAAATTTGCCATTTGATGCCATTTATCCATATAACTAGGGAATAAAGTGAACCTAGAATGCCATCTATGTCCTATGTTCCATAATGCTTATTAAAATATTGCACGTGCATTTGTAATCTGTAAATACACGTATGTTTTTCATATACTTTTTTTTTAAACAGTCGCATTAGCTGAATGGCAGCGAAATATTCCACTGTTGTGATTGGAGCTATTTTTAATCTGAGAATGTGCACATTAGCTTATTAAAAGAACGCGAGGCATTTGATTGATGGTACGCTCAAACATAACATTGTGAGGCAGCTAAAAAAAGTAATGGTTTAAAGTCTCCCGTATACCAATTTCATCATGTAAACATTCTACTTCCTATTCCTATCAAAAAACGCATAATCACAGAATAGTTAGGTCTCAGAGGGAGGCCATTCAGCCTGTGAAGAATTTATTGGCCCTTTGTATCAGCTGATTCTAGTCCCTGAGCATCTTCCTACACAGCTCTGTAGGTTCATAAGTGAAATGAGCAGAATTAGGCCATTTGGCCCATCAGGTCTACTCCGCTTTTCAATCATGTCTGATCTATCTCTCCCTCCTAACCCCATTCTCCTGCCTTCTCCCCATAACCGCTGACACCCATACTAATCAAGAATCTATCTATCTCTGCCTCGACAGCCTTCCGTGGCAACGAATTCCGCAGATTCATGACCCTCTGACAAAAGAAATTCCTCCTAATTTCCTTCCTAAAGGAACGTCCTTGATGAATTAAAGTGAGAGTTAGGTATAGTTCTTTGGGCTAACAGAATTAAGGTATATGGGTAGAAAAAAGGAACAGGGTACTGATTTTGGATGATCAACCATGATCATGAACGGTGGTGCTGGCTTGAAGGGCCGAATGGCCTCCTCCTGCACCTATTTTCTATGTTTCGATGTTTCTTTGTCCTTTACTCATGTGGTTAGATAGATTATGATGACTTCAGTTCTTTCCTTTCAGATACATTTACTGCTCCCTTTTAAATACAATAATTGAATCTGCCTCCACTGCTATCTATTGCTTGCATTATATTCCATTATAATGCATGATATTTGTATTTGCATTATATTGCATTATAAGCCTCTGCTAGACACACGAACGGTGTTCCCAAGCACCTCACATTTCGCTTGGCCAGCTTACAACCCAACCGTATGAACATTGATTTCTCTAACCCTTCCACTCTCTCTCCGTCCTTCCCCCCCACCCGAGCCATCGTGGTAGTTTCACTGCCATCCTGCTTCGTTTCACTATTTGCATCCGTTCGTAATCACCTTCTCCACAGCCAACAATGGACCATTGTGGGCTCCACCTTTCCTTGATCATCTGACTGGCTTTGATTTGTTCTTTCCATACCTATCATTCATTTGTTCTTTGCACCTTCTCATACACCCAGTTTCCTTCTTCCCAGACGCTCAGTCGGAAGAAGCCCTTTTCTCCAGAGATGTTCGATCCTGACTGTGGGTGCTGCCTGTGTGGAGTTTGTACGTTCTCCCCGTGACTGTGTGCGTTTTCTCCGGGTGTTCGGTTTCCTCCCACACTCCAGGGACGTGCAGATCTTTAGTTTAGTGTAGAGATAAAGTGTGGAAATAGGCCCTTCAGCCCACCGAGTCCACGCGGTTGAGTTACTCCAGCATTTTGTGTCTCCTTCCGTGTACAACATGTTGCTTCCTACACCTTTGGTCTATCAGTTTCAATCCACATATCTTACCCAAGGAAGCTATGGATCTGGATGTAATAAGCTGAACATCTCCAGGTAGAGCATCACTCAGCAAACTAGTCAGATTTATATTGGTTCAAAGTCAAACGTTAAATCAAAATTGAAGAGATAAAAAACACGATTGAAGATGGAACTAAAAAAGAATATTTCCATAAAGGTGACATTTTATTTATTGCGCCATGAAAAATATTTATAGAGCAAGACAGGAGAGTACAAGGGCTGCGAAGTTAAAATACAACTTTATAAATCCTGGCATATCTCCGAAGAACTCCTTAGAGTGCAACCATCTCCTCCCTACAATCCTCTAGTTGCCACAGTGTAAGGACATGATTACACTGGAGAGACTACTGAGATTTACCTGCATGTTCAACATAAAAGGGCAGAAAGGTTTAAGGTGACGGGGGAAAGATTTAATAGCAACCCGAGAGGTTACTTTTTCCACACAAAGTGTGGTGGTGGGTGTATGGAACTTGCTGTCAGAGGAGGTAGTTGAGGCAGGGACTATCGCAATGTTTCAGAAACTTTTGGACAGGTACGTGGATAGGACAGGTTTAGAGGGATATGGGCCAAACATGGGCGAGTGGGACAAGTGTAGATGGGACATGTTGGTCGGTGTGCGCAAGTTGGGCCAAAGGGCCTGTTTCCACGCTGTGTGATTGTACAGTGCTGGAGTAACTCAGTGGGTCAAGCAACATCTCTGTATAGGTTGGATTTATTTTCCTTGGCGATGAGATGTCAGAGGCTGAGGTATACAATATTATGAAGCCTGTAGATAGGTTCGCTATTAGAAAAGATCCCCCTTAAATAAAGGCATCTAAAACTAGGGGGCATAATTTAAGATAAGAGCTGAAAGGTTTAGAGGAGATCTGAGCAGGAACCTTTTGACCCAGAGGAGAGTTGCAATCGGAGTGGATGATGGAAGCAGATGATGACAACTCTCTTGTGGTCTCTACTGCTTCTGCAAAGATCCCGCTATTCCTGGCTGTGCTTGTATTCACTGGAATTTAGAAGGATGAGAAGGGATCTTATAGATCTTATAGAAACATATAAAATTCTTAAAGGATTGGACTGGCTAGATGCAGGAAAAATGTTCCGCGTATTGGGGGAGTCCAGAACGGGGGGGACACCGGGATGCTCGCAGTTTAAGAATATTAAAATTAGGTTAGGACTGAGATGAGGAAAAACGTTTTCACCCAGAGATTTGTGAATCTGTGGAATTCTCTGCCACAGAAGGCAGTGGAGACCAAATCAATGGATGTTTTCAAGAGAGAGTTAGATTTTGCTCTTAGGGCTAAAGGAATCAAGGGATAGGGGAAAAAAGCAGGAACGGGGTACTGATTTTAGATGATCAGCCATGATCATATTGAATGGCGGTGCTGGGACGAAGGGCCGAACGGCCTACTCCTGTACCTAGAGAATCATACAGTCATAGAATAAAACCGGCCCAAATTGGGTGACAGTTGTAAGTGAGAAATTGCAAGGGAACGCAGCGACTGAGGGTGGGGGGGGGGGGGGGGGAGGGTGTGGGAGGGTGTGGGAGGGAGGAGTCCCCCCTCCCACGGTAGGGAGCTTTTGCATTTTTCAGCTTGAAATTGCGCAATCTGGTGCATACTGTAGCGAGTCTTTTAACTTACACTTGAATGCAACATTTATGCTTCAAATTGGATTAGGTATGAATAAGAATAATGAATAAGGTATGAATAAATTACATTCCTAACTACATTCCACAGTCGAGCCAGGCTCTGATCAACAGGTGCAGCACATGAATGACCTTAGTGTATTCACGTATGGAAATCAGATTATAATTCATGCTGTTATGCATATATAGAGAAAAAAAAACATAGAAACAAGGTAAGAGGAGTCAGACTTCTATCACTGTTCTGCACAAATAAATCAATCAACCTTACCCTTTGACTATAGGAACAAGACAAAAATAATGCCACATAGCCAACCGTATATGGTTCAATGAAATTAAGATATATATATAAAACATATATATGGAAACAGGCCCTTCGGCCCACCAAGTCCACACGACCAGCAATCTACCTTACACCAGTTGTATCCTTCACGCCAGGGACAAGTTACAGAAGCCAATTAACCTACAAACCTGCACTTCTTTCGGATGTGGGAGAAACCGGAATATCCAGAGAAAACCATGTGGTCATAAGGGGAATGTACAAATACTGTACAGACAGCACCCGTAGTCGGGATCACATCTGGGTGTGTGGTGCTGCAAGGCAGCAACTCTACCGTGCGCCACCGTGCCACCCCATTACATTATTTTTTCTGTAATATATTTATTATGGTGTCACGTCAATAAAGATGAACACATGATTCTGATTTCTGCCCTTAGTTGGATAACACACATCTCCAGTCATTGTGTTTTATGGCTGTTTTTCAACCTCTTCAGTCTGAAGGTCTCGACCCGAAACATCACCTATTCTTTCTCTCCAGAGATGCTGCCAGTCAAGCTGAGTTAGTCCAGCTTTTAGTGTCTATCTTCAGTTTAAACCACCATCTGCAGTTCCTTCCTACACTCTTTGTTAAGCGAAACAGGTCCTATTCTCATAATATTATTCACCTCAACTAAGTCTTTTCTTCACCTCCGTTGCTGCAGAAAATACAATCCCAGTTATCAAATCTTTCTTCAAAGTGAAAAAAAAATTCCAGCCCCGCCAATATGTTCATAAATCGCCCCTGGATCCTCTCCAGAGCAATTGCACCCTTTCTACAGTGTGTCACAGTCTTACAGCATGGAAACAGGCCCTTCATCCCAACTTGTCCATGCAGATCAAGATGCCCCATCTAAACTAGTCCCATTTATCCGCATTTGGCCCATATCCCTTTAAACCTTGTGTGTGCCAGTGTGTGTGTAAGGGTGTGTGTTAGGTTGTGTGTGAGAGTGTGTGTCAGTGAAGCGGCAACAACACCCGGAGTGAGCGGAGACTTGGCGATGTCCGGGGAGCATTTCCCTCTCTCCCCCCCTCCCCGGGAATGCGGGCCGGCCCAGGTGCTCTGTATCCTGCTGGGGTCCGGGGGAGGTGAGGGTCAGTGACCCGGGGGTCGGGCATCGGAGCCGAGCTATAGCCCGAGATTCATCCCGCGGCTCCGGAGGCGGCACCAACTCACCCGGTCCGCTCCTGGCTCCGGGCCGGGGTTAAAACTCCATGCGGTGTGGACAGAGCGGCCGCCGGACACAGAGCCGCCGGAGGTGAGGGCGTGAGGTGTGAGCGGTGCCTCGGGGGGGGGGGGGGGGGGGTCGGTGCTGGGACCACCGCCGTGTCCCACCTATCGCACCATCTGCACGGGAATGTGAATGCGGGTGAGGCAGCATTTTGTTGGTTTCACATGCTTGATCAATGGTGTTTTATCATTAATGTTTTATTATTATTAATGTTTAGTGTTTTCTGAGTCGTTCGTAACTGTCACTGTATGTCATGTTGTTACTTGTGGGCGGAGCACCAAGGCAAATTCCTTGTATGTGAATACTTGACCAGCTTATCATAGAGCGGTAGTCAAAAATGCTGGAGAAATGCTTGAGTGTGAAGAAGGGTCAAACTCAGACATAGATGCTGCCTCACCCGCTGAGTTTCTCCAGCATTTTTGTCTACATTGCCATTTTAAATAGTGTGCGATGCACTTAAGCCGCCGATAGAAAACGATTCTCATTGGTGAGTGTGGAAGAGTTTGACTTAATTGATTTATATATATATTTTTTTAATTTTTTTTGAGCGCGAGACCTTCTGTCATCAGTGTGAGAATTTCGTCAAATGCGTGAGTCTCACGCTCAATGAGTGAGAGTTGGCAGCCCTGATAGAGCTGGTTGAGCTGCTTCCTCACAGCACCACAGACCCAGGTTCAATCCTGATCCAAATGGCCTACTCCTGCACCTACTTTCTATGTTTCTATGAATAGGTGACGTTTCGGGTCGAGACCCTTCCTCAGTCTGAAGAAGGATCCCGATCCCGAAACGCCATCTATTCCTTTTCTCCAGAGATGCTGTCTGACCCTTTGAGTTACTCCAGCTTTTTGTGTCTATCTTTAGTATGAACTGGTGATCTATGGTCAGTGTAGACAAGGTGGGCCGAAGGGCCTATTTTTGTGCTGTATCACTAAACTAAACTAAATTCAAGGTGTTGAAGGCTACACACCAAGTGCAGGGAAATGGGATTAGAATAGCAAGGAACTTGATGATTGATAAGAGGACATGCTGTGCTGAAGGACTCCGCGATCTACATTGCTCCACTGATTGATAAGGAGAGCCAACAGATTAAGGATAGGTCATGAAAATTCACAGGTTGAAGTGGATGTCAACCAAATGATTACTAAACCAGTAACCAGTAATAAAGAAACACAAAGTGCTGGAGTAACTCAGCAGGTCAGCAGTTCCTGCTAGAGGCAGGAAACGTGTTCCCGATGTTGGGGGAGTCCAGAACCAAGGCCACAGTTTAAGAATAAGGAGTAAGCCATTTAGAACGGAGACGAGGAAACACTTTTTCTCACAGAGAGTGGTGAGTCTGTGGAGGGCAGTGGAGGCGGGTTCTCTGGATGCTTTAAAGAGAGAGCTAGATAGGGCTCTTATAATAGAGGATATGGGGAGAAGGCAGGAAAGGGGTACTGATTGGGGATGATCAGCCATGATCACATTGAATGGCGGTGCTGGCTCGAAGGGCCGAATGGCCTACTCCTGCACCTATTGTCTATTGTCAGGCAGCATCTGTGGAAAACATGGATAGGTGACGTTTCGGGTCAAAACCTTTCACCAGTCTGTAGAAGGATCCCGACCTGAAACATCACCTCTGCATGTACACCAGAGGTGCTGCCTGACCTGCTGAGTTACTCCAGCACTTTGTGTTTCTTTTGTAAACCAGCCTCTGCATGTCTTGTGTCTCATATTATCCAAGGGTGCTGGACCACTGAGTTCAAAATAGGAGATTCAGTTCCTTTCTTTGCAGTTGGGAAGTTAAAGTTAATGAATCAAATATATCTGAGAAGAAAAGGATATATCGCCAAAGACAGACATGAGTAACTCTGGAGTAACTCAGAGGGACCGGCAACATCTCTGGAGAGAAGGAATGGGTGACACTTCAGGTCGAGACCCTTCTTCAGACTGAGAGTCAGGGAGAGGGAAACCAGAGATATGGAAGGGCAAGGTGTGAATGTGATGGATCAAAGCAGGCGATGTTCAAGGAAGTGGCATTTCAGGTCGCGATCTTCCTCAGGCTATTCCTTTTCTCCAGAGATGCTGCCTGACTCGCTGAGTTACTCCAGCATTTTGTGTCTATCTTCAGAGTAAACCAGCATCTATAGATCCTTCCTACACAATAAGACTTCAGCTGGTAACATTCATCACACTCTGTTTGACCATATCCTGCAAAGAAGAATTGAATCAACCTCACCCCCGCTCGATGGCATCACTGCCACATATACTAGAGCTTACCACTGGTTTAATTTGTAACTGGATTGTCACTTGGACCATAGCTGCAAGAGTAAGTCAGAGAACTCAGTATTCTGTGCAGGAAGGAACTGCCGACGCTGGTTTACACCGAACTAGACACAAATTGCTGGAGTAACTCAGCGGGACAGGCAGCATCTCTGGATAGAAGGAATGGGTGATGTTTTGGGTCGCGAAGAAGGGTCTCGACCTGAAACCCGATTTCCGTTCACATCCCCGATTTCCCTTCATTATCGCCTCTTGATAACAATGGACCACCGTGCTCAAAAAATCTGGAGAAACTCAGCGGGTCAGGCAGCATCTCTGAAGAAAAAGGATGGGTGACGTTTCGGGTCAGACTGAAAGTAGAGGGGAGGGAACAGGAGGTATGAAAGGGCCAGAAAAAGAGCAGGGCCGGCAAAACAGATTACCAAGGAAGGGTGGAGCCCACAATGGTCCATTGTTGAAGTCTGAAGAAGGGTCCCGACCCGAAACGTCACCTATTCCTTCTCTCCAGAGATGCTGAGTTACTCCAGCTTTTTGGGTGCATGGTGGTCCATTAAGAGGTGATAATGAAGGGAAATCGGGGATGCGAACAGTGGGACTAGTAGGATGACCAGGGCGGGGGGAGGGATATTCCACTCATGCATGCTCGCTTTCTGCACAATGGCAGCAACACAACAAGAGATAAAGTCATTGGATTAATATGTAGGGAAAAGATCTCTGGGGAAACAGATTAAACGGAAGCAATTAACAAGATAGCTGTGCCTAGGAGCCTGCCCAGGAGCGATGGGCAGAATAGCCTCCTTCCAAACAGCTATCATCACCCCAAGATTTGGAGGACCAATGGTATATTGAAGGAACTACCCAATAAAATGCAGATTCAATTGAGAAAGTTGAGTTGTAATTGGAGCAGTCAACTTACAACCCACCAGTGCAAATATTAATTTCTCTAACTCCAAATGACCCTTGCATCACCTCTCTCGCCGTCCCTCACCCACCCTAGTCGTCGCACTAGTTCCACTGTCGTCCCGCTGGGTTTCACTGCCTGTATAACCACGTTATCACCTTCCCCACAGCCAACAATGGACCATTGTGGGCTCCGCCTTTCCTTGATCATCGTTGCTGGCTTTGATTTGTCCTCTTGCATTTCTTTCATTCATATGTTCCACGTAACTTTTCATATCTCTAGTTTCCCCCTCTCCCCTTGACTCTCAGTCTGAAGAAGGGTCTCCAGCTGCAAAGACACCTATTGCTTTTCTCCAGAGATGCTGCCTGACCCGCTGATTTGTGTGGATTAAGATATCGTCCTTCTATTGAGGTGAGATTCTGTTATTTATTGCATGGTGTATTGAAGGTTGGGTTATTTATGAGCACCAGAGTTCAAGAGGATGTTGACTCGTTTGCTTTCACCCAGTTTTTCACCATAAAATACGATAAATGCATTAATCTATCAAAAATATAAATGTATAAAATCACAAGAGGAATAGATCGGGTAGATGTACAGAGTCTCTTGCCCAGAGTAGGTTTAAGGTGAAGGGGAAAATATTTCATAGGAATCTGAGGGGTACCTTTTTCACACAAAAGGGTGGTGGGTGTATGGAACGAGCTGCCAGAGGGGGAAGCTGAGGCAGAGACTATCCCAATGTTTAAGAAACAGTTAGATAGGTACATGGATAGGACAGGTTTGGAGGGGTATCTTCCAAACGCGGGCAGGTGGGACTAGTGTAGCTGAGACATGTTGGCCGGTGTGGGCAAGTTGGGCTGAAGGGCCTCTTTCCACACTGTATCACTCAATGACTCTAATCTGGGGTAGTCCCCTTCCATGTAGTCAGTCCCCTTCCCTTCTCCCCCAGAACCCTACAAAGAGTCCTTGAAGCAATGAGTAGGAAGGAACTACAGATGCTGGTTTACACCGTAGATAGGCGCAAAATGCTGGAGAAACTCAACAGGTCGGGCAGCATCTCTGGAGAGAAGCAATGGGCGATGTTTCGGTTCGAGGCCCCTCTTCAAAGTCACCCATTCCTTCTCTCCAGAGGTTGGACAATGGTTCTAGCTGATGGGGAGGGAGAGAGAGAAAGAGAGAGAGAGGGTGGAGGGGAGAGAGGGAGAGAGAGAAAGAAAGAGAGCGGGAAAGATGGGGAGAGAGGAGAGAGAGAGGGGGGGGGGGATGTGGAGAAGGGGGCATGGGGAGAGGGGAAGAGAGAGATGAGAGAGAGGGGGAGAGAGGGGGGAGAGAGAGAGAGAGAGGTGGGGGATGTGGAGAGAGGGACATGGGGAGAGGGAGAGAGAGAGAGAATGGAGAGAGGGGGAGAGAGGAGAGAGGAGGGGGTGTGTGGAGAGAGGGCATGGGTAGAGGGGGAGAGAGAGAGAATGGAGAGAGGGGGAGAGAGGAGAGAGGGAGGGGGGGGGTGTGGAGAGAGGGACATGGGGAGAGGGAGAGAGAGAGAATGGAGAGAGGGGGAGAGAAGAGAGGAGAGAGGAGACAGAGCGGAAGAGGGAGAGAGAGAGAGAGGGGGGGGGGGCAGAGGGAGAGAGGGAGAGAGTGAGAGAGGAGAGGGAGAGAGGGGAGAGGGGAGAGAGAGCGCTCTCTCTAAATTTATAGTGGTGATATGTGAAACCGTGTGAGCAGACTGCTCCGGTAACGCTGCAGATGCCCGGCCTCAAGTGTCTCTGTGTCACTTATATAGCAGAAGGGGGGGGGGGGGAGGGGAGCAAGTTTAAACCGGCTTACAACATCATGGACAGACACAAAATGCTGGAGACACTCAGCGGGACAGGCAGCATCTCCAGAGAGAGGGAATGGGTGACGCTTCGGGTCGAGGCC
Organism: Okamejei kenojei; assembly: GCA_035221665.1. Taxonomy (NCBI): domain Eukaryota; kingdom Metazoa; phylum Chordata; class Chondrichthyes; order Rajiformes; family Rajidae; genus Okamejei; species Okamejei kenojei. The sequence goes on along the minus strand of CM069148.1, from coordinate 7,796,596 downwards.
CTTCTTCACACTGAGAGTCAGGGGTAACACATCCACGGGGAGAGAGTTGGGGGATCTATGTGATCCTTTCCTGCTTTAAAAATACCCCCCACCCCACCCCCCGACTCAGGTAGACAAAAATGCTGGAGAAACTCAGCGGGTGAGGCAGCATCTGGAGCGAAGGGAACAGGCAACGTTTCGGGTCGAGGCCGTCACAAGTGGATTTATTACTTTCTCCCCACATCCCTTGATTCCTTTAGCCCTAAGAGCTAAATCTAACTCTCTTTCGAAAACGCAAGAGTCTCCGCAGATGCTGCCAGACCCGTACTCCGCTCAGGATTTCTGCAGTTTCTTGTGTTTCCATGTGAGAGGGGGTTCCACCCCCAAGCAACTGAACTAATTCGCATGAGTTTGATAAAAGTGTACATTGGCCTTTTGAGGAATAACCTTGGCCAAATTTCGCCTGGTCTTTTACTCACGGTATGGAATAGGGGGAGAAACCCCCCCCCCCCCCCCCCATAGAGAAAACGTGTGGGATGCTGGTTTTGGACCGTAGACACAAAATGCTGGAGTAACTCAGCGGGACAGGCAGCATCTCTGGAGAGAAGGAATGGGTGACGCTTCGGGTCGAGACCCTTCTTCAGACTGAAAGTCGGGGGAGGGGGGGGGGGGGGGGTGGGGGTGATGAGAGATATAGGCGGTGATGTAGAACAAATGAATGAAATATATGCAAAAAAAGTAACGATGCTAAAGGAAACAGGTCATTGTAAAGGAGAGGACATGGGTTTGAGGTGAGAGGGGGAAAAGGTTTTTCCACTCAGATGGTGATGGGTGTATGGAACAAGCTGCCAGAGGAGGTAGTTGAGGAAAATGTTATACAACATTAAACATACATCTCGACAGGAACATTGATAGGAAAGGGGTAGAAGGAAATGGGCCAAACACGGGCAAATGGGACTAGCTTGGATGGGGCATCTTGGTCAGCATGGGCGAGTTGGGCCGAAGGGCCTGTTTGCGTACTGTATGACTCTAAACTCCACGACCCCAAAAGGCCGTCTGCAAAGTCCGAAGGGTCCCGATGCTGAAAGTCGCCCGGCCACTCCCTCCACAGATGCTGCCCGACCCGCTGAGTTCCTCCGGCGCTTTGTGTTGTGTTTGACTCCAGATTCCAGCGTCTGCAGTTGTCTCCTGTGCACCCAAGTCTTGTCAACCTTCTCACAGCCGCTGAAGCAGAATACACTAGGACTCGGACAACCCAACGCAGCCAAATAATGTGTAGGTGTGGGAAAGAACCGCACAGATGCGGGTTTAAATCGAAGATAGACACAAAATGCTGGAGTAACTCAGCGGGACCGGCAGCATCTCTGGAGAGAAGGAACGGGTGATGTTTCGGGTCGAGACTCTTTCCTTCTCTCCAAATCATTTCTATGGTCCAGTTTTAGCATAAACACAACCACAACTCAAACACCAACTCAAAACTCAAACGCACTGTGGAATTCCCGGTTTGATTTATTTGCACGGGGTTTGCGAACGGTGTGAATGGCCCTGGGACCAGGCCGGTCCCCCCGGCGCGGTTCTGACCGAGGGGGTCGACTCCTCGCCGCCTCTCCACTCGCCGCTCGGAGCCCCGCCGCCTTCTCGCCAGCTAACACGTTCCCTAAGCTGCTCGGAGTTACTTTTAGAAGCAAGGCTCCCTTTCCAGCACGAGTCCACTAGCTTACTCCAAACAGGCCGATGGAAGAAAAATCCCATCTGCCGGACTTCGCGGGAAGAAAGGGGGAGGAAGAGAGACCGGGGATAGGCATGAAGTGCTGGAGTAACTCAGCGAGACAGGCAGCGTCTCTGGAGAGAAGGGACGGGTGGCGTTTCGGGTCGAGACCCTTCTTCAGACTCTCATCTCTCCCCACCCATATCTGACTTGAAGGGTCTCGACCCGAAACGCCACCTATTCCTTTTCTCCAGAGAAGCTGCCTGACCCGCTGAGCACTTTGCATCCTCCCCTTTCTTGCCTCTGTGGAGCTCTGGACCGCACGAACTCTCAGAGTTATAGTGTCATATAGAGTGATACAGTGTGGAGACAGGTTCCTCGGCCCAACTTGCCCACACCGGCCAACACCAGTCCCACCTGCCCGCGTTTGGTTCATATCCCTCCAAACCTGCCCTGTCCATGTACCTGTCTAACAGTTTGGCCTCAACTATCTCCTCTAGCAGCTTGTTCCATACACCCACCGCCCTTTGTGTGAACAAGTTACCCCTCGGGTTAAACCCTACAAAAGGCATTCACTCTTGATTTAATGAACAATGAACCCCACTGTCCGTTTAAGGCATCGGCCCTTTAGAAGAGAGAGTTTTATCAAGTTGGTCTCAAGGTAATTTGCAGAACCACTCACGAATTCCATGAGACGGCAGACCGGCCGAATGGTCTCCTCCTGTGTGGGTCTTACGAAATGATCTTGACCGCATCAGAAGCCGCGCAGTGTTGTGGCACCACACTGTCCATCTTGCTGGCGAGCCCGAATTTAGCGCCGTCTACAAAATCACCTCTCGTGTTGATGTGAGTCGCGTTACATTACACGGTGGTTCCCAGCGCTAGGCTATCTCGGACTTTAGGCAGGGAGGGGAGGGAGGGGAGGAAAGATCCTCCGCCTCGTTCACTCGCTGTCTGTTTAGATCGAAACTTTTGCTCCCTCCGGCTCTCGCACCTGTCCCACGCAACCGGCGAAAGGGGGTCAGTTTAAGCGGTTGTCCTCTCAATCTCTCCCTTGTGTGTGTGTCCCTCTCTCCGTCTCTCTCTCTCTCTCTCGCTGTCAGACTGAAACCGAACTCTGCTGTAGTCCCAGACCTACGAAGCGATCTGTCTGTAGAAAGGGTCTCGACCCGAAACGCACCCATCCCTTCTCTCCAGAGATGCTGCCTGTCCCGCTGAGTTACTCCGCTTTTCGTGAACACAGGGCAACCCCTGCAAACGAGCCGCATCGAAAACAAAGCGGGTTTTCATTTTTTTGCGTAAAAAAAAAAGGGGGTGCGGAGACTCGGCTGAAGTTTCACCTGAAGGTTGTGGAGGAGGGGGGGGGGGGGGGGGGGGGGAGTAGAGAGTTCCGTGTGTGGTACTCACCCTTGGATGGGGCTCGCTGGCTGCGGATTCTCCGCAGGCCGTAGCCATTCCTGTCCATTGCGTCCTCCTCGCGTCCGCCGGTCCCCTCGCCGAGCGCTGTTGGCAGAAAGCAGCCAGTTCCCTTTTTAGGGTCTGTGTCCGTGCACACACACACACACACACACACACACACAATAAGGCAACCTTTTACGCTTTCCCATGCTGTCCCCCTCTCGCCTCGCCACTCCTATAACCCCCCCCCCCCCCCCCCCCAATTCCCAATTCCGGGAGGGAGTTGAGTTAGTGCTGGCTGCTTCACGCGTCGTTTCCAGGGATCTTAGAGTAAAGTCCAACCCGGGCGCAGTGAATTTCAAGAGACAAATGCCCATCTTCACCTCTTTTGAATCTTCTGAATTTGTAGTCGGCAGGGCGTCGTTGTCAGCTTCTCCTAGCTTGACATTGATCTAGTCCACGTTTTCCCTTCGTTTTCCATCTCTTTCGATGTCTCGTTTTCGCACCTTGCCCTTCCTCGTCTCCGCGTCTCAACCTGGCTCCCAGTCTGAAGAAGGGTCTCGACTCGACATGTGTCCAGAGATGCTGCCTGACCCCGCCGAGTTGCTCCAGCATAGTGTGTCCGTCTACCTTCGGTGAACCTGTGAGACCACGGCACTTGGGAGAGGGGGTGCCGCCGTTCCGCCTTGCCCACCAACCCCTCGACTTGCCCTCCCCCCTCTCCCCTCTCCCCTCTCTCCGGGGCTCAAACGCGGGTGCTTTGGAAGGACTTTGGTGAAACCATTATAATGTGATGTGTCCGCTCAGTTGTAAAAGAAAATAACTTCACCCGAGTTATATAAACACTAACTAACTTATGCCATCGTTTTAAAATAAAAAAAAAACAAAAGTGCCATTAGATTATAGAGTCACTGCCTTGGAGCGGTAGAGTTGCTGCCTTACACAGCGCCAGTGACCCCGGTTCGATCCTGACTGCGGGCGCCGTCTGTACGGAGTTTGTACGTTCGCCCCTTGACCGCATGGGTTATCTCCGGGTTTCTCTCACACTCCAAAGACGCGCAGGTTTGTAGGTCAATTGGCCTCGGTAAACTGTAAAATTGTGCCTGGTGTGTGGGATGGTGTTAGTGTGTGGGGATGGCTGGCCGGCGCGGACTCGGTGGGCCGAAGGGCCTGTTTCCGCGCTGTGTCTCTAAACTAGACTCAAACGACCAGAGAGTGTCTTGTTCCTTCAAATCCACCCTCCCCAGATTCAGTCTATTACCTAGAAGAGTCAACTCGGGAGCTCCTTTTTGCCAATTTATCTCCAGAGTGGGTTTAGCCAAAGTTGCAAGTGGAATTTCGAGCGTTAGCTTAGAAGGACGCAAGTTTGTCGCCGCCGCCACTTCTGCGCAGCGGAGTTTAACGTCCATCTGCACAAAATGCACAGCCACAAAGGGGAGGTCATCTCCGGTTAATGAAAGTGGATCCGGGACACACGCTGACCGAGGCTGTCAGTAACACTGAGCGACGGGAGCAGGTGAGGGGGACAGTGTTGAACAGGTCAACACATCCCTGCGTGGTCGGCGCTGCTCACCCGGTCCCACACTGTCCAGTCCAGCGCGCTGCACACAGTGCAGAGGTCCGAAGAAAGGTCTCGACCCAAAACGGCACAAGTTCCTCTTCTCCAGAGATGCTGCCTGACCCGCTGGGTCACCAGCATTTTGTGTGTGTCTTTGGCGATGAATGTTTTTCATCCAGTCTGTCTTATGCCCCTGTCCCACTTAGGAAACCTGAACAGAAACCTCTGGAGACTTTGCGCCCCACCCGAGGTTTCCGTGCGGTTCCCGGAGGTTTTTTGTCAGTCTCCCTAATGGTCGAAAGTGGTTTCCGTTTTAAAAATCGGTATTTTTTGCAGTCGAAGCCGGTTGCGATGCTAGTTGAAGGTGGTTGCCGGAGGACAAAAACCTCCGGGAACCTCTGGGAACCGCACGGAAACCTTGGGTGGGGCGCAAAGTCTCCAGAGGTTTCCGTTCAGGTTTCCTAAATGGGACGGGGCATTAGACAATAGACAATAGACTATAGACAATAGGAGCAGAAGTAGGCCATTCGGCCCTTCGAGCCAGCACCGCCATTCAATGTGATCATCCACAATCAGTACCCCGTTCCTGCCTTCTCCCCCATATCCCCCTGACTCCGCTATCTTTAAGAGCCCTATCAAGCTCTCTCTGGAAAGTATCCAGAGAACTGGCTTCCACCGCCCTCTGAGGCAGAGAATTCCACCGACTTCTGGTGCGAACTGCAGTTCTTTTGGTGTCAGTGTGGCTTTGAGATGGAAACGGATATTGAGTTGAGGCTCCAACCCTGAGATCAGAATGAAACAGAGATAGACACGGAATGCTGGGGTAACTCAGTGGGTCAGGCGGCATCTAATGCTGTTAAAGAAGGAACTGCAGATGCTGGGAAATCGAGGGTACACAAAAGGCTGGAGAAACTCAGCGGCTGCAGCAGCATCTACGGAGCGAAGGAGAGAGGCAACGTTTCGGTCTGAAGAAGGGTTTCGGCCCGAAACGTCGCCTATCTCCTTCGATCCATAGATGCTGCTGCACCCGCTGAGTTTCTCCAGCATTTTGTGTACCCAGCATCTAATGCTGCGTGTGTGTAGGGAGTGGATGAGGAACTGCCGTGAACAGGTGCGGACGGAAGGGCATGTTTCCATGCTGTAGCTTACAATCAGTGCAATTATTCAATCTATGACCCTCGACTATGTCAGTATTACGATACGAGGAGACAGAACTTTATTTATCCCAGGAGGAAAATTGATCGGGTATTATGTGGAGGGGTAATATTACATATGACAAACTCCCCCCCCATCTTTCAGATGGGAACGGTTCTCATCAAGGATAGACGCAAAACGCTGGAGTAACTCAGCAGGACAGGCAGCATCTCTGGATTATGGATGACATTTCGGGTCGAGACCCTTCTTCAGACTCATCCTTCTCATCCTCCTGTCTATAAGAGGTGATGGATGAAGCTCTGAAAGTTAGTTGAGTCCGTTTCATGCAATGTATTTCCAAATCTGGAAAACCAATTGTCCTGCAAAGACCACAGCTGGAAGTGACGGTGGCTGGTGCTATAGTTGAGTGTTTTTTCTAAGCAGACACAACCCGACTTACAGAATAGGCGACTTATGTAAACTCACACTTATGTAAGCAACGCATTAAGCCCCACTGTTTTATATCCGAGTTTGGCGGCTCTGCATTCTCGGTGGCAGTGCACTACTGTGCATGCGGCTGTTCCTGCACGCCAGTTGGCTTTTCTCGTGGATGTTCCCCTCTGGTCTCCACCTCGGAGCTCCTCCATGGTCTCCACCTCGGAGCTCTTTCATGGTCTCCGTGTCGGAGCTCCCCCCCATAGTCTCCGCGTTGGAGCTCCCGCCATGGTCTCCACCTCGGAGCTCCCCCTGTGGGCTTCGCGTTGGAGCTGGTCACCACCTCGGTCTCAGAGCTCCCCCTGTGGGCTTCGCGTTGGAGCTCCCTCCATGGCCTCCGCCTTGGGGCTCCCCCATGGCCTCCATGTTGGAGCTCCCCCTTTGGTTCCTGCTTCACTCCCCCATGGTCTTCGCATCAGATCTTCCCCATGGTCTCCACCTCAGAGCTCCCATATGGTCTCCACCACTCTCCACCTCGGAGCTCCCATATGGTCTCCCACCGGAACCACACCGTATGATAAGTACATCTACACGTGCACAGTAGCGCTTCTGTTTCCTATGCACATCACATCTGACTCGTGCCAGGGTCAGTGGGATGTAACCCTTATGTAAGCCGTGGGAGCAGCTGTTGTTTGTGGCTTTGCATAAGGGGTTGACATGTACAATGGAGCTGTTAGAACTACTCACCATCGCCGTGTTCCTACCCTACCCACTGCCAATGTTGCCGTTCATTTTTATCATCAGCTTCTCACTTCACATCATCAACACTGAACGCTAACATATCCCTTTTAGCACCAGGACGAGTGAAGAGCTCTGCATGCCTCACGGCTTTTTAAGCTTGGCCTACCTCCCCGCGCAACATTGGATGAAGCAATCTTCCTTCTAGCCGGGGTTGGCAAAGTCTTCCATGCTTGATGAATGATGGGACCTTTGGCATCTCTGCTGCGGAGATTACTGGGTCTGTTGGAAACAATTTTCCTCCATGCGTGCCAAAAATACGCCACAGGCATCAAAGGTAGAAGACGTTGTGTCTTCGCTCCTGGCAGATTGCGCCGTCTATGTTTGAATGCAATGCAGCAACATGCCAAGAATTCAGATTACGGGGCGGCACGGTGGCAAAGCAGCAGGGTTGCCGCCTCACAGCGCCGGAGACCCGGGTTCGATCCTGACTACGGGCGCTGTCTGTATGGGGTTCGTACGTTCTCCCCGTGACCTGCGTGGGTTTTCTCCTGGTGCTCTGGTTTCCTCCCACACTCCAAGGACGTACAGGTTTGCAGGCTAATGGGTTCGGTAACAATGGTTCATTGTCCCTAGCGGGTAGGACAGTGTTAGCGTACAGGGTGATCGCTGGTCAGCGCGGGCCTGGTGGGCCGAAGGACCAGTTTCTGCGCTGTATCTCTGAACTAAACTAAACTAAACTAAACTAATCTTATTGATTGGCAGAATAGTGCAGAGATGACTTTGGTATTCTTCCATTTCCACTTTGTTAATTAGCTAAGGTTGTTGTTGGACTTTTCAATGTGCACTTTGCGTTCTTCATCGAGAGAATGTTGTCTCTATGAAGTACTCACCATACCCGCTGGAAAGATACCCAAGATAGAGTTTTGTGTTGCCACTCTCCAAAGGAATGCTGTTGAGTTTGATCCTGGGTGAAAACACATCTCTCTGTGTAGACACTTCCTTTAAAACTCAAGCATGTGAAGTATAAGAGACTGACCTACAACCAAGAGAAGAGATTCCAGAATCTCAGGCCAAGTTTCCCTAACGTACGAAGACTAATGGGAAAGATTGGAGATGAAGATTTGTAGCTTCCAGAGAATCTCAGGGCCAAAGAGGAAGACAGTGCACTGAAGCAGCAATGATTCTGATCTGCTTGGTGTTATGTTATCGTGTCGATCTCAGACCAGTGATGCAGAGTGAATGTGAGCTGTTTTCTCAAGGCCAGGGAAGCACCCAGTGTCGGCTCGTGAAACAATTAGTTCAGCTGCATTAAAATACATGAAGTGTTTGGGAAATCCAGCAAAAGAAACGCACTTGGCACTTGTTGAAAGAGGGCCTGACATAACAATCCGCCCCGTGACACGCTTAAGCAGTCTTAGACCACCCTCGACTTGCAATCAGTCTCTGTGCTTACTGTAAGGTTCCCACCCCCCACCTTTCTACCACTGTACTGTGTTAACTTTGCACTAAAGTCTTCGCTCTTAATCCCTTGCCACCTCTCGTAGTTGAAACCGCAGTCGGGAGATTTATTTTACAAGATAACCCGTGAAATGCATTCAATGCCTTTTGTCACATTATATGTTTGGATTGAGAGACTGTTTAAAGCTCAATGCCAGTCGAAATGTTTTATTAAGACAGGTCATGCAAACCATTGGTGTTATCTTGTTCGAAAGTTAACAAGTGCTACAGCTTTAGTTCGAGGTTCTGGCTGTGTTAAAGTGCAGGGTAAGAACAACATTTTGGAAGAGAAGCATAAGCATCATGTTCCTCGTGTTATTTATATTGTATTTTGTTCCAGTTGTTTAAGAAAGAACTGCAGATGCTGGAAACATCGAAGGTAGTAGAGGGAGTGCAGAAAGGTTTCACCAGACTGATTCTGGAGAAACTCATACTCTCTGCGGGTGACAGGCAGCAATCTATAGAGAGAAGGAATAGGCGACGTTTCGGGTCGAGACCCTTCTTCAGACCTGATGTCGTGGGGGGGGGGGGGGGAGGAGAAAAAAGAAAGGAAGAGGCGGAGACAGTAGGCTTTGTGGGAGAGCTGGGACGGGGAGGGGAGGGGGGAGGAGAAGCAGGGACAATCTAAAATTAGAGGTAAATGTTGATACTGCTGGGGTGTGAACCACCTAAGCGAAATACGAGGTGCTGTTCCTCCAATTTGTGGTGGGCCTCACTCTGGCATGGAGGAGGCCCAGGACGGAAAGGTCAGATTGGGAATGTGACGGGGAGCTGAAGTGCTGAGCAACTGGGAGATCAGGTTGGTTAGTACAAACTGAGCGGAGGTGTGGGGCGAAACGATCGCCGAGCCTTTTGTTCCAAGTTTAGTTTAGTTTAGTTTAGTTTAGTTTAGAGATACAGCATGCAAATAGGCCCTTCCGCCCACCGATTCCGTGCTGACCAGTGATCACCCTGTACAGGGCTTTTTACTCGCTGAAGTTTAGAAGGGAGCCCGACCCAAAATGCCACCTCCCCATGTTCTCCAGAGATGCTGCCTGACCTGCTGAGTTGCTCCAGCATTTTGCGTTTTCCTTATTTTTGATCCGAGAGATTTCCTAAATTTCCAGTTAAGGGCGGCACTGTGTGGGGCGGCACGCAGGCGTAGCGGTAGAGTTGCTGCCTCACAGCGCCAGAGGCCCGGCTTTGATCCCGACTACAGGTGCTATCAGCACGGAGTTTGTACGTTTTAAGGATAAGGGGGAAGTCTTTTAGGACCGAGATGAGAAAATCGTTTTTCACACAGAGAGTGGTGAATCTGTGGAATTCTCTGCCACAGAAGGTAGTTGAGGCCAGTTTGTTGGCCATATTTAAGAGGGAGTTGGATGTGGCCCTTGTGGCTGAAGGGATCAGGGGGTATGGAGAGAAGGCAGGTACAGGATACTGAGTTGGATGATCAGCCATGATCATATTGAATGGCGGTGCAGGCTCGAAGGGCCGAATGGCCTGCTCCTGCACCTAATTTCTATGTTTCTATGTTTCTCTCCCGTGACCTGCGTGGGTTTCCCCCGGGTGCTCCGGTTTCCTCCCACACTCCATTGACGTACAGGATCTGTAGGTCAATTGGCTCCGGTAGAATATGTAATTTGTGTGTAGGATAATGCTAGAGTATGGGGATCTCTAGTCGGCATGGACTGGGTGGGCCAAAGGGCCTGTTTCTGCACTGAATCCCTAAACTAATCTAAAATTTGGACTTTTTTAAATTCTTGTCTATTTTATTTGTCTCTCTTTCTCAGCCAAAACTGTCTTTGTCTCTTTTCATTTTTCTTTCCGCATTTAATTCAGGGTCTCTTCTTTTTCTCTGACTGTCCGCTAATTTCTTGATCTTTGAAGAAAGAATTTCATACACTCAAAATATGCTAAGATTCTCAATTTTAAAAAAAATGAAGTGCTTTTGAAGTATAGCAATGTAGGAAAAAGGGCAGCCAATATGACTGTAGCCAGCAATCACAAATGCTATGAGTTTAGTTTAATTTAGAGATACAGCGCGGAAACAGGCCCTTCAGCCCACCGAGTCCACACACATTGATACTATCCTACACACACTAGGGGCAATTTGCATTTTATTACCAAGCCAATTAACCTACAAACCTGTATGTCTTTGGAGTGTGGGAGGAAACCGAAGATCTCGGATCTCGAAAAGCCCATGCGTGACAAGGGGAGAAGGAACCAACTCTGTTCAGACAGTGCCCGTAGTCAGGATCGAACCTGGGTCTCTGGCGCTCTGCAACGTCCACATGCCACCTGTGAGAATGACCAATTCATCCGATTAACAGGTGTTAATTTACAGTTACATATTGTGGAAAAGTGAGGAATAATTCCCCATCTTTTCCCTCCTGCTCTTGTTAAAGGCAGAGAGAGTCTGTGGAATATCTGAAGTAATTAAATATATATATGTGCAGAACCCATAACAACCACAATTCCACTATTTAAAATCCTGAAAACTAGCGAACTGTGTTTGTTTGTGTTCTAAACCGTCTTGCCTGCTGAACTGCGACAGGCGTTGTTTTCTGATTTAAAATGCATCAACGTTACACTTGTACAAGATGCTGGCGAGCTGGCGCTTGGAGCATTGTGTTCCGTTTTGGTCACTCTGCTCTTGGGCACATGCCATTAAGCTGGAAAGATTGCAGAGAAGATTTACGAGGGATTTGCCAGGACTCGAGGAGCTGGGCTAATGGGAGAGGTTGGGCAACATTTAGTCTAGTTTAATTTAGAGATGCAGCCTGGAAACAGGCCCTTTGGCCCATCGAGTCCGCTCCGACCACTGATCCCCGCACGTTAAAACTATCCGACACACACTAGTTCTTGCCACAGAGGGAGTACAGAGAAGGCTCACCAGACTGATTCCTGGGATGGCAGGACTTCCATATGAAGAAAGACTGGATAGACTCGGCTTGTACTCGCTGGAATTTAGGAGATGAGGGGGGATCTTATAGAGGCTTACAAAATTCTTAAGGGGTTGGACAGGCTAGATGCAGGAAGATTGTTCCCGATGTTGGGGAGGTCCAGAACAAGGGGTCACAGTTTAAGGATAAGGGGGAAGTATTTTAGGACCGAGATGAGAAGATCTTTTTTCACACAGAGAGTGGTGAGTCTGTGGAATTCTCTGCCACAGAAGGTAGTTGAGGCCAGTTTTCTTTGGCTGTATTTAAGAGGGAGTTGGATGTGGCCCTTGTGGCTAAAGGGATCAGGGGGTATGGAGAGAAGGCAGGAATGGGGTACTGATTGGGAATGATCAGCCGTGATCACATTGAATCCTGGGATGGCACGACTTCCATATGAAGAAAGACTGGATAGACTTGGCTTGTACTCGCTGGAATTTAGAAGATTGAGGGGTGATCTCATAGAGACTTACAAAATTCTTAAGGGGTTGGACAGGCTAGATGCAGGAAGATTGTTCCCGATGTTGGGGAAGTCCAGGACAAGGGGTCACAGTTTAAGGATAAGGGGGAAATCTTTTAGGACCGAGATGAGAAAAAACATTTTTCACACAGAGAGTGGTGAATCTCTGGAATTCTCTGCCACAGAAGGTAGTTGAGGCCAGTTCATTGACTATATTTAAGAGGGAGTTAGATGTGGCCCTTGTGGCTAAGGGGATCAGGGGGTATGGGAGAAGGCAGGAACGGGGTACTGATTGGGAATGATCAGCCATGATCACATTGAATGGCAGTGCTGGCTCGAAGGGTCGAATGGCCTAATCCTGCACCTTTTGTCTATTGTCTATTGAAGCTTAGAGCAGAACAGTCATGATCATATTGGATGGCAGGGAAGACCTGTGTGGCCAGCTAGCAGGGTCTTATTTTACACCACAAGACATAGGAGCAGAATTAGGCCATTTGGCCCATCGAGCTCCTCCCACCCATTCGATCATGGCTGATCTATCGTTCCTCCTCAACCCCATGCTCTTGCCTTCTCTCCGTAAACCTTTGACGCCCTTGCTAATCAAATAATTCCTTCATTCTTGTGTCGTTCTGTCGCATGGATAAATGGGCCTGCTCAGGAACAAACTGGACGTTCACTAAAACGCAATTTACATCGGATGACTGAGTTCTGTTAAATAGGAATAAACAGCATTTTGCAAGCAGGGGTTAATTATTGATGGAACAAACTAAAAATGAAGACAGGGGATTTGTTGGGACTTCTGTCATGACAAGGCTACGTTTAGCCACCTGATTTACACCTGCTGTTAAGCATAAACCTTGAAAATCTTGAGTGTCTATTTTTCACTCTCAACCTCATTCTCCTGCCTACATGATTACAATCGTGCTGTTCACTGTGTACAGATACACGATTAAGGGGGAATGACGTTTACTGCAAGATAAAGTCCATTCAAGTCCGATTAAATATAGCCCAAGGGTCTCCAATGAGGTGGACAGTGTCTCAGGACTGCTTTCTAGTTGTTGAGAGGCTGGTTCAGTCGCCTGATAACTGCTGGGAGGAAACTGTCCATGAATCTGGAGGAATTTTGTCTACCTTCGATTCTCCAGCATCTGCAGTTCCTTCTTGCACATGAATCTGGAGGTGTGTGTGCACTTTCACACTTTCTGCACCTCTTGCCCGACGGGAGAGGGGAGAAGAGGGCGTTTTGGTTGCGAGACTGGTCCTTGATAATCCTGCTGGCCTTGCCCAGGCAGCGTGAAGAGTAAATCGAGTCAACGGAAGGGATGTTGTTTTGTGTGGTAGTCCGAGCTGTGCCCACAACTTTCTGCAATTTCCCGCGATCTTGGATGGGGCTGCTGCCGAATGTGATGCATCCCGATAAAATGTCTGGCAGTAATGTGACCTTATAACCAAAGAGCATCAAATGCATGACTGGGACCTTGCAGCCGTTCCAAAAGGGAATCACGTACATTTTGTAACCTCCAGGCCTGCATCTTGGGAAGGTGAACTCAAAAGTGATGGTGGGGTCACGTTTTCGTTTGTGTTTTAAACAGGTGAAAACTGTATGGGGAGCAATGTGGGGGAATGGGATCTGTGGGTCTGTGGGGAATGTGGGACTACCCTCACCTCATGCATTAATAGAGAGACGGTGGCCTCCTTGGAGGTAGTCGGTAACGGACCAGACCATACAACTGGAACAATACTTACAGTATTTAATTCCAAACTCTGACCCACCCTTCACTGGCAATAGTTGAGTTTAGTTTATTATCACGTGTACCAAGGTACGGTGAAAAGCTTTTGTTGCAGAGAAACATAGAAACATAGCAAAATAGGTGCAGGAGGAGGCCATTCAGCCCTTCGAGCCAGCACCACCATTCAATATGATCATGGCTGTTCATCGAAAATCAGTGCCCTAAAATCAGTTGCGTACTAATCAGTCAGCAGAAAGACAATGCACGATTACAATGGGGCCATTTACAGTGTGCGGACTGTACAGGTTGATGTGTGTGTGCGGGAACCTTCAAAACCTTCATGACTTCTGTACTATTTCACCAATTGGAACAAACCTTCTTTGACGTGCAGCAGAGGAGATTGGCGCAGCAGAGGAGATTGGCGCAGCAGAGTAAGGTGGCGAAAAATCGTAGCGCTATGGGGGATCGTTTTTGCGCAAATTTAATTACAACGTGGTCAAGATGAGAGTTTTAGTAATATATAGATGGCACAGACTAATGCAGACATAACATAGGCAGTGGTTGAAAAATAACCTGCAGAGTCCCTTGGGGTTACAGGGCCCACCAAGTGAGAAAGATTAACCTTGTAACATTATGGCAAAGGTTTTGATGTACGAGAGAAGCAGGGAAGGCAGGAAACAGAGAGGCAGAGGGGAGTTGTTCATAATATCTGCGGTCTCAAACATGGAGTAAGCAGGGACTGTTAAAATATATAGGAAGGAACTGCAGTTGCTGGTTTAAACCGAGGATAGACACAAAAAACTGGAGTAACTCAGCGGGACAGGCAGCATCTCTGGAGAGAAGGAATGGGTGACGTTTCGGGAGAAGAGGGGTCTCGCCACGAAACATGACCCAGTCCTACTCTCCAGAGATGCTGCCTGTCCCGCTGAGTTACGCCAGATTTTTGTGTTTATCTACTGTTAAAATATACATGGGATAGTGATGGGATGATTGTGGCTCTCCAGCGGAGGGGTTTAGTTTAGTTTAGACTGCAAAGATACAGTGCAGGAACAGGCCCTTCGGCCCACTGTGTCCGTGCCGACCAACGGACATTAGCACTATCGTATAGATCATAAACGTTCATAGAGTTTGTGACCTCGTGGGTTTTGTCCGCTTTCCTCCGGCACACTCCAAAGGCTTGAAGGTTTGTAGGTTACTTGGCTTTGGTAAACTTGCACATTGCTCCTTGTGTGTGTCGGGTAGTGGTAGTATACAGTTGGTCAATGCTCAGCTTGGGCTCGGTGGGCCAAAGCGCCTGCTTCCACGCTGTGTCTCCAATCTAAGCTGAAGTCACCTCTGCCTGCAAAAGATTCCACTTGGACCTTGGGCCCAGATGAAATTTCATGATTTATCTTTCTCTCACCCAGAGGACCCGACATTTGCCTTTTGCAGAGAACAGGAATGATCAACATCTGTCTCTTACTCCTCAGCTCACAACTGCTGAAGACACAAGCTGACCAGAGAGTCACCTTTTCCAGTGCTCCAGCCACATCTATGAAGTCACTATCTATCCTTGCCAGCTCCTTTGTATTTCTTCCACCCTCTAATTTTGCCATGATGTATACAGGCGTATTTTACTTCGTTCCTCAAAGTACAGATATAGTTAATTGACCTCTGTGACATAGCCCTGAGTGTGTAGGGAGTGGATGAGGGGGAGGGATAGCACTAAATGTTATCCCCTTTATCCTGTATCTGTACACTATGGATGGCTCGATTGTAATCGTGTGATATTCCAGCTTACTGGAAGTTCAAGTTCAAGTTCAGGTTCACATTTATTGCCACATACACCAGTTAAGGTACAGTGGATTTTGACTTACCATGCAGCCACACACTCAAAAAGAGCACAAAATACACCATAGAATATAACATGAACATCCGCCACAGTGGAATCAACGTTCTGCATTGTGGTGGAAGGCAATAACGTTCGGTCAGTCCTCCTCCTTTGTTCGTCCGTGGTCGGGGCCATGAACCCTCGGCAGTCGCCACTACGGATGGTCCGCTGTGCAGGCCCTCTCGTCGGGATGCTCGAGACTCCCACGTCGGGATGGACGGACACTCCGCGGCTTGGAGTCCGCATCGGCTGCTTCCTACCGGAGACCGGGCCTTCACGCTGTTATAGGCCGCAGGCCGGCAGTCAGTAGCATGCAACAAGAGCGTTTCACTGTACCTCGATACATGTGACACTAAACTAAACTAAACTAAACTAAACTAGATTATAGGTAGACAAAAGTGCTGGAGAAACTCAGCGGGTGCGGCAGCATCTATGGAGCGAAAGAAATAGGCAACGTTTCGGGCCGAAACCCTTCTAAATTATAAACTAGTGTAAACGGGGTAATCAATGGTCAGTGTGGACTCAGTGGGCCAAAGGGCCTGTTTCCATGTGTTATCTGGACTAAAAACGACATTTAAAAGAAATTTGGACAGGTACAAGGATGGGAAAGAAGAACAGGTACATGGATGTGTATGAAGGAACTGCAGTTGGTGGTTTTAAACCGTTTTAAGATAGACACAAAAAGCTGGAGTAGCTCAGTGGGACAGGCAGCATTTTTGGAGAGAAGGAATGGGAGAAGAAGGCCCGAAACGTCACCCATCCCCTCTCTCCAGAGATGCTGCCTGTCCCGCTGAGTTACTCCAGCTTTTTGTGTCTATCTTTGGTGCATGGTTAGGAATCATTTAGAGGGATATGGAGCAAAAGCGGGCAGATGAGCATGTTGGTTGGCATGGGCAAGTTGGACTGAAGAGCCTGCTTCCTTGCCGTATGACTCCATGGTGCCAACATTATTGTAAAGACATGGTCGAACCCGAATCTCTGATGCTGTGAGGCCGCTAATGTACCCGCTGTGCCACTGTGCTGCCCTCAATTGGAGCATTAACGTATTCAAACAGGACTGGATGTCATGGCATGGGACATCAGAGGCAGTGGAGAAGTCTAGGGAAGTGATGGGTATTTCTGTGGAGTACCAACAGAGGTCAAAGAACTGCATGCTCAAAAATAACATCTAAATTTAGTTTTAGTTTAACAGATTTAGCCTTTAGACCTTAGAGATTCAGCTCAGAAACAGGCCCTTCGGCCTGAGTCCGCGGAGGCCAGTGATCCCCGCACACTAACACTATCCTACGCATGCCAGGGACAATTTCCAATTATACTAAGCCAATTAACCTACAAACCTGTACGTCTTTGGAGTCCCGCAGTCATGGGGAGAACATACAAACTCCATACAGGCAGCACCCATGGTCAGGATCGAACCCCGGGTCTCTGGGGCTGTGGGGCAGCAACTCTACTGCCCTAAGTTCTTCTGCAGTTGTATAGGGCTCTGGTGAGACCACATCTGGAGTATTGTGTACAGTTTTGGTCTCCTAATTTGAGGAAGGACATCCTTGTGATTGAGGCAGTGCAGCGTAGGTTCACGAGATTGATCCCTGGGATGGCGGGACTGTCATATGAGGAAAGATTGAAAAGACTAGGCTTGTATTCACTTGAGTTTAAAAGGAAGAGGGGGGATCTTATAGAAACATATAAAATTATAAAAGTACTGGACAAGCTAGATGCAGGAAAAATGTTCCCAATGTTGGGCGAGTCCTGAACCAGGGGCCACAGTCTTAGAATTCCCTGCCGCAGAGGGCAGTGGAGGCAAGTCACTGGGTGGATTTAAGAGAGAGTTAGATAGAGCTCTAGGGGCTAGTGGAATCAAGGGATATGGGGAGAAGGCAGGCACGGGTTATTGATTGGGGATGATCAGCCATGATCACAATGAATGGCGGTGCTGGCTCGAAGGGCCGAATGGCCTCCTCCTGCACCTATTTTCTATGTTTCTATGTTTCTATGTTTCTAAGTTGATGTGACAGCTAGGTGTGCGGAGTAGCCGGACAGTGCATACAACTAGGAATGTGTAGGAAGGAACTGCAGGTGCTGGTTTAAACCGAAGATAGACACAAAAAGCTGGAGTAACTCAGCGGGCCGGGCAGCATCTCTGGAGGGAAGGAATGGGTGACGCTTTGGGACAAGACACTTCTTCGGAGGAACAAGGAAGGACAAGCTCAAATACACTGCATGCCATCTACTGGTGAGAGGAGGCCAAGCTTGATGTCCATCCAGGGTTAGAGTGCCGTATTACTGATTTGGTTGTTGACAGATGATATCCCAGGGAGCTCGGTACCATTTCCAGTGCAGCGGCAACTTGTTTATTCAGTGAAGCAGAATAACTTTCCTCACACGAGGCGGAATGATCCTCCATAACAGAGTTAGCCTTTAGACCTTAGGGATTCAGCGTGGGAACACACCCTACGGCCCACCGAGTTCGCGCTGACCAGCGACCCCCGCACACTAACACTATCCTCCACACTAGGGAAAATTTACAATTTTTTACCAAAGCCAATTAGCTAACAAACCTGTTCATCTTTGGGGTACGGGAGGAAACCGGAGCACCCGGAGAAAACCCACGCGGACACGGCAGACAGCGCCTGCAGTCAGGATTGAACCAGAGCCTCTGGCGTGTAAGGCAGCAACTCTACCGCCGTGCCTTCGTGCTGCCCAAGAGGCTGAACCATCTGCATGGATCAAGGTGATTTGTAAACTGCGGGTGAAGTTCATTAAGGATTACCTTGGGTTGGCACTTTTAAGGTCCTGTCCCACGATGAGAGTTCACACAAGAGCTCTCCCGAGTTTAAAAAAAAAAATCAAACTCGTGGTAAGTACGTAGATGCACGTAGCGGGTACGTCGGAACTCGTAGATGTCTCGCAGCGGCTCGTAATGCCAACAGCAGGTACTCGGGAAACACGGAAACTCGTGAAGTTTTTTCAACAGTGTGAAAAATGTCCAAGAGTGAAAAAATACTCGTGATGAGGTACCACGAGTTTGATTTTTTAAAAACTCGGGAGAGCTCTTGGGTGAACTCTCATCGTGGGACAGGCCCTTTAGTTTGGGAGAATTTAAAAACGTAAGGAATAGCGATGGGATTTGATGAACAGGCTCTTCAAATTTTAAGTTGGAAAGGGTGCAGTGAAGATTTACGAAGATGTTGTCAGGACTCGAGGGTTTGAGCTATAGGGAGAGGTTGGGCTAGGACTTAACCTCTTGGAGACCAGAGGGATGTGGGGTGATCTTATGGAGGTGTATAAAATCATGAAAAGAATAGACAGGGTGAATGTCTTTTATCCAGAGTAGGGGAATCAAGAACCAGACTACATGGGTTTATGATGAGGGTGGGCAAGATGTAATAGGAACCCCTGAGGGGCAGCATTTTTACACAAAGGATGGTAGGTATACAGAACGAGCTGCCGTAGGAGGTAGTTGAGGCAGTTACCATCATGATGTTTACAAAACATTAGGACAGGCACATGGATATTGACAATAGACAATAGGTGCAGGAGTAGGCCATTCGGCCCTTCGAGCCAGCACCGCCATTCACTGTGATCAAGGCTGATCATCCACAATCATTACCCCGTTCCTGCCTTCTCCCCATATCCCCTCACTCCGCTATCTTTAAGAACTCTATCTAACTCTCTCTTGAAAGCATCCAGAGAATTGGCCTCCACTGCCTTCTCAGTGACTCCAACTCTCCCGCTTTCGGCGGGAGATCGCCCGCTGAAAGGCCATTTTCGCAAAATCTCCCGCTCTCCCGCTTGAGATTTTGCAAAATTTCCCGCTCTCCCGCTTGAAATCCCGCAAGCGGGAGAGCGGGAGATTTTGCGAAAATGGCCTTTCAGCGGGCGATCTCCCGCCGAAAGCGGGAGAGTTGGAGTCACTGCCTTCTGAGGCAGAGTATTCCGCAGATTCACAACTCTCTGGGTGAAAAGGTTTTTCCTCATCTCCGTTCTAAATGGCCTACCCCTTATTCTTAAATTGCAGCCCGTAGTTCTGGATTCACCCAACATCGGGAACATGTTTCCTGCCTCTAGCGTGTCTAATCCCTTAATAATCTTATATGTTTCAATAAGATCCCCTCTCACCTTTCTAAATTCCAGTGTGTACAAGCCCAGTCGCTCCATTCTTTCAACATATGACATCCCAGGAATTAACCTCATGAACCTACGCTGCACTCCCTCAAAAGCAAGAATGTCCTTCCTCAAAGGACAGGTTTAGAGGGATATGGGCTAAAGCGCAGCCAGGTGGGACTAGTGCAGGTGGGGCATGTTGGTTGGAATGGGCCGAAGGGCCTGTTTCCAGGCTGTATGACTCTATGCCTCTACGACTCTAACCTTGCCCTGCCTTTCAATAAGGTTGAAGGGAGAAGAAGGAATGGCCAGGGTGCGACTCGTCCTTGATGATGCTGCTGGCCTTGCCGAGGCAGCGTGAGGTATAAATGGAGTCAATGGAAGGGAGGTTGGTTTGTGTGATGGCCTGGGCTGCGTCCACAATTCTCTGCAAATTCTGGCGGGTCCTGGATGGAGCTGTTCCCAAACCATGCCGGATGCGTCCCGACAAAATGCTTTCAGCGGTGCATCTGTGAAACCATCTGTCTGCCTCCACAGATGCTGCCTGGCCCTTTGAGTTCCTCCAGCAGTTTGTGTTTTTTTTTGCTCCAATTTACAAATCCACTGTCTCTTGTGTCTCCCTTTTGTTTGATGAAGTTTAACGCTGGAGTCAGAATTGATTCATTTGGCACTAATAATGAAATACCAGAATGTTTATTTGCGTACGAGGAAGGATGAATTGGTAACTGAATCCTTCCCAGTTGCTCACAACTCCGAATAAATGCTCCAAAGAGATCATTAGGAGCAATTTGTGGCTGCTTGCTGATGTCAAATGGTGTGCAGTGCTTGAGGGATCTGTGGCCAACTGCTCGTAATTAGGAATTAGGAATTAGGAATTAAAACGTTTTCACACAGAGAGTTGTGAGTCTGTGGAATTCTCTGCCTCAGAGGGCGATGGAGGCCGGATGCGTTCAAGAGAGAGCTAGACAGAACTCTTAAAGGTAGCGGAGTCAAGGGATATGGGGAGAAGGCAGAAACGGGGTACTGATTGTGGATGATCAACCATGATCACATTGAATGGCGGTGCTGGCTCAAAGGGCTGAATGGCCTCCTCCTGCACCTATTGTCTAT
Organism: Okamejei kenojei; assembly: GCA_035221665.1. Lineage (NCBI taxonomy): Eukaryota > Metazoa > Chordata > Chondrichthyes > Rajiformes > Rajidae > Okamejei > Okamejei kenojei. Next base: position 7,775,951 of record CM069148.1, on the reverse strand, counting down.
TGAATCGTGTACCCGCAGACTATAGGGCCTGCCCCACTGTACGAGGTAATTCAAGAGTTCTCCCGAGTTTTCCCCTGATTTGAACTCGGAGAATGTCCATAGCGTAGGAGTTCGTGGATGTCTCGTAGCGGCTCATACGAGTAAAAAGGAAAAAAAAAAATCCAATAAACACACACACACACACGCGCACACACACACACACACACACACACACACACACACACACACACACACACACACACACACACGCACACAAAGGCAGATCGGCTGAGGACTGACCATTAACAAGGCATTTTTAAAAAACGGGTTGAGAAAGACACAGAGACCCAAGAGACTGTTTGTTGGTGCTGGAATCTTGAGCAAAAAGACAAAGTGCTGGAGAACGTCAGCAGGTCAGGCAACATCTCTGGAAGACATGGATAGCGATGTTTTAGGTTGGGACACTCTCCAGTCTGAAGAATTAAGTTGAGTTTATTTTATTGTCACGTGTTCTGATCTGCGTGCAAACCAGTCAGCAGAAAGAAGGGTCCTGACCCGAAACATCACCTGTACATCTCCATAGATGCTCTCTGACCCACTGAGTTACTCCAGCGCTGCGTGTTTCTTTTGTAACCAACTTCTGCAGTTCCTTGTGTTCATAAGTTCATGAGACGTAGGAACAGAATTAGGCCATTCGACCCATCGAGTCGACTCCGCCATTCAAACATGGCTGATCTATCTCTTTTTTGATCTATCTTTCTCTCTCAACCCCATTCTCCTGCCTTCTCCCCATAACCAGGGTTGCCAACTGTCCCATGTTAGCTGGGACATCCCGTATATTGGGCTAAATTGGTTTGTCCCAAATGGTACCGCCCTTGTCCCGTATTTGACTGCTACTACTCGGGTCGAGGGGACTGTCGGGTCGGAGCGCATCGTCGGGTCCCGCCTCACCCGTCCCGACGTAGTGCAGCCCATGGAGTGCAGCAGCAGCGCCTCGCCCGTGGCGCCGTCGGTCGGCAGCACGGCCAGCTGTCCGACCTTCGTACCTTCGCTTACCGCCGACACCACCACCCTCCTTCCCATGGCCGATCATCGGTTCATGAGTTGGACGGGGCGCCGGACTTTGCGCATGACGTCGCGCGGGTCAAAACTCCTCAGCTGGCCCGCCGGCTGGGCGTTGTGTGTAGCCCAGCACCCGGGCCAACTCACCATTCACCCAGCCACGGCCGAGTCGGTCAGCGAATTGCCGTCGGGAATTTGTCCCTTATTTTGACCTTTAGTCCCATATTTGGGAGTGAGAAAGTTGACAACCCTAATCTCCGCCTTAACAATACCCAATGATTTGGCCTCTACAGCCATCTGTGGCAATGAATTCCACCACCAAAGATTCACCATCCTCTGACTAAAATAATTCTTCCTAATCTTCTTAAAGGTACGTCTATTTATTTTGTGACTGGTCCTAGACTCTAGTGGAAGCATCCTCTCCAGGCCTTTCACTCTATCTAGGCCTTTCACTCTATGCGGGCCTGTCTCCTTGTAACCAAGGCAACTGGACCACTGAGTTTATTATCTCAGATGACATTCTTTCATCTGTGAAGGGAAATGGTCAGAAGGGAAAAGGCACAAAATTGCGTTCAGACCAAAAGGTCTGAATGACAATAAAGGATAATTCAATTCAATTCAATTCAATTCAATTCAGGACGACGTTTCGGGTTGGGACTCCTTCTTCAGACCGATGGACGAATGCCGCCTGGCCCTCTGAGATCCTCCAGCAGTTTGTTTCTTTAGAAAGATCTTCTCCTTGTCTTCCGGCCACTTTCACACACAACATCGTGGCCATCGGGGATCACTGTGAGATCAGCGCCCCCCTCTTCAAAACGTGATAGCGATCTTTTTGAAGCAACAAATATTATTCCTTTGCGAGCACTGGCTTTTAGGATTATTCCAAAGCTTGCTGATGAAAAGATAAAGACTAAATTGAAGCTTGCTAGAAATGTGAGGTTAACATATGATGAGTGTTTGACGGCACTGGGCCTGTACTCACTGGAGTTCCGAAGGATGAGGGGAGACCTCATTGACACTTACCGAATAGTTAAATACCTGGATAGTGGATGTTCCCACCAATGGGAGAGTCTAGGACCAGAGGCCATTACCTCAGAATAAAAGGATGCAGCTTTAGAAAGGAGATGAGAAGGAGTTTCTTTAGTCAGAGGGCGGTGAATCTGTGGAATTCTTTGCCACAGACGGCTGAGGAGGCCAAGTCATTGGATATTTTTAAGGCGGAGATTCACAGATTCTTGATTAGCAAGGGTTATGGGGAGAAGGCAGGAGAATAGGGTTGAGAGGGAAAGATAGATCAGCCATGACTGAATGGCAGAGTGAACTTAATGGGCCAAGTGGCCTTATTCTGCTGGTTCACACCGAAGATAGACACAAAATGCAGGTCTATAAATAGATGAAGGTATTGCCAAGGATTTATCCATACGTTCTCGTGTATTTGATTTCCCCCACTATAGGTAAAAGACTCCATCTATTCCCCCTCATGACTTTATACTCCTCTGTAAGATCACACCTCAGCCTCCTGCGCTCCAAGGAATAAAGTCCTCCCCTGCCCAACTTCTCACTGTAGCTCAGTCCCTCAAATCCTGGCAACATCCTCGTACATCTTCTCTGCACTCTTTTCCCAGCTTAACGACATCCTTCCTACCGCAGGCTGACCAAAACCGAACACAGTGTGAATATTTTGCAGGAAGGAACTGCAGATGCTGGCTTACACCAAAGATAGACACAAAATGCTGGAGTAACTCAGCAGAACAGGCAGCATCTCTGGATAGAAGGAATGGGTGACGCTTTGGTGTTGAGACCCTTCTTCAGAGTGAATCAGGGGAGAGTGAGTTACAGAGATAAGGAGACGTAAGGTGTGAAAATGAGACAGAGGGGATGAAGATCAAGGAAAATGTAGAATAGATTGTTGTTAGCTAGGAGAAGGCAACAGCAAAGCAAACGGAGATAAAATGTAAGAGGACAGTCAGACTGGCCAGAGAACTGGGAAGGGGGATGGATGGAGAGAGAGGGAATGCAAAGGGTACTTGAAGTTAGGGAAGTCAATATTCATGGGGTGGAAACTGCCCAAGCGAAATGTGAGGTGTTGTTCCTACAATTTGTGCTTGGGGCGCCAGATGAAGGCTGCCTCTGCCTACAGTCTGTCCATTTTTTCCATCTTTTAAAAATTTTTTAGTTTGTTTAAAAGTATGTTGAGGAGGTTTCTTTAGTTTTTCTTTGTGGGGGAGGGGGATAGGGGTAGGGGGAAACACGTCTCCCAGTCGCCCCCTGGCGAGGATGCGGCTATTCTCCGAGCCGCATCCTCGCCTCCCTCCTCGCGGCCTACCTACTAGTTTGGAGCGGCCTTTCCTGCCGGGGACCGGACCAGAGCTCCAGCAGCGCCGGCGCAGGGCTGGAAACATCGCGGAGCGGGCGATGCCTCATCTGGGAACGCCGGAGTGTTTGAAACACCGGAGTGTTGGGCCTGCTGCAACAACATCGCGGGGCTGTGGTTTGAAGAGCTTCCCGCGCGGGCGGCGCTGACTTCAACATCGCGGTGCCCTGGGGCCCTTTGCCGAGGGCCGCCAGCGTGGGTTTCCGCTCGGCGTGGCCTATGGGCTTCGGGAGCCGCAGTCTCCAGTAGGAAGTGGCCGATTCGGAGGTCCAAGCCGCTGGGGTCGTTCTCCCATTCCGACGTCGGAGGTCCATCATCCCGGCGAGAGGGTCTGAGCATCGTGGCGGCGGCTGCGGAGGGCTGCGGAGGGCTCGGGAGGCCCCGATCACGGATGTCCATCAAAGAACATCAAAGAGGAGGAGGATGAACTTTGGGCCTTCCCTCAAGTAGGAAACTTTGATTCCGCCGTGTAGGGGATGTTTACGTTAAATACTGTTGTGTTTTGTTCTTTTTATTCGTATGGCTGTACGGTGACCCCAAATGTTGCTGTACCAATTGGTGCATGTGACGATAAATGTCTCTTGAATCTTGTCTCACTCTGACTCCGAGTGTGCCTCACCATCATCTTGACCAAGTGTAACATAATGTCCCAACTCCTGTACTCAGCGATGTAGTGAGTGGCCTTTTTAAATCCAGTTGGGTTGGTAACTGCTACACATAAGCATGGCACACTCTTTTGATACTGGCAAACCTCAAAAGATTCCAGTCCTCAGCCATAGCATTCTGTTCAATTTTGGGCACTGCATTTTCGGAAGAATGCCAGGGTCCTGATTTTACCGAGACAGACACACACACACACAGACAGGGAGACTGGGCAAGTTGGAAATGTGCCCCCATTAAGATGAGATGATTTAAAGAGACATTTGACAGATGCATTCAAAATTATATATAGTTTTTACGGAGCAGATGAAGATTTTTTTTTCTGTTGATCACATAGCCAGTAAACTGATGTAGAGACTTGTTATGATATAAAAAGGGCTGCATGAAGATTTATGGGAGTTTAAAATGATGCCAAACTGGCGACTGTGCACTCTCACTGTACTACTGCTATACACTTGCACTGTATCTGACTTCTCCGTGGATTGTCACCTTGTCGTGGTGGGGAAGCTTGTGTGGTCCTGAGATCCTGAGAGCGATGCCGTCTGGAGCTAAGCTCCTGGTAGGGCCACCCATGGCGGTGAGGTCGAGGGGGAGGTCTCTGACAAAGAGCAATCCGACCAAGACCTCAACGGTGGAACAGGCGGAGGACGACGGCTGACCTTAGTGGAGTGTCACAGCGGCTGGGAAGGCGGATGAAGGCTGCAGCAGAAAAGGGTTTCCGGTCGTCTTGGACTCCATGCCACTGGATCCTGACCCAGATCTGTCAAGGACCGTGGGGTGGCTGTCTGTGCACCAGTCTCCCCACGTTAAACAAAGTCACGCACAGGCGTCCTCCATGAGAGGACAGTCATACTCGTTTCGAGTGAGCGCTGATGATGACTGTATCTGAGATGCTTATCTAAGAGGTATCTCAGCGCGCATGTGCAGTGATACTTATACTGAACTGTATACAAAGATGAATTTCACTGGACCTCACGTGACGAATAGAGTTCCATTGTAACCATTGTAAGCAGAATTTAGTTGAGTTTAGTGGAGAGATACAGTGTGGAGACTGGCCTTTTGGCCCACCGAGACTGCACCGACCAGTGATCCCCGCACGTTAACATTACCTACAAACACTAGGGATAACTCACACTTACAACAAGCCAATTAACCTGCAAACCTGCACGGCTTTGGAGTGTGGAAGGAAACCGAAGATCTCGGAGGAATACCCATGCAGGTCACGGGGAGAGCGCATGAACTCCGTACAGACAGCACCCATAGTCGGGACTGAACCGGGGTCTCTGGCGCTGCAAGCGCTGTAAGGTAGCAACTCTACCGCTGCGCCACCGTGCTGCCCTTGTTCCATGTCTGCGCAACATGGCTGCATAAATACCAGCAAGATCGTAACTTTAGCCCATTTGCTATGAATGTATCTTGTCAGGGACCTCGTCCTCAGGGCTCTGAGTATAAACTCCTGAACCAAATCAAAATCCTGCATTGGGGTTAGGCATGGCTCAGCATTTGTGCATCCGTTCATTAAATAAGGATTGCATAGCCCTGTCCCACTGTACGAGTTCATTCAAGAGCTCTCCCGAGTTTAAAAAAAATCAAACTCGTGGAAGCATGTAGAATGTACGTAGCGGGTACGTCAGAGCTCGGGGACTTCTCTTAGCGGCTCGTAACGCTAACGGCAGGTAACCGGGAAACACGGTAAATTCGGGAAGACTCGTGAAGATTTTTCAACATTTTGAAAAATGTCCACGAGAGCCCCAACTACCTACGAGCGGCCATTACCGCAAATCTCCGAGTTCAAATCAGGCAAAACTCGGGAGAACTCTTGAATGAACTCGTACAGTGGGACAGGGTTTTAATAAGGATACACCTCGGAAATTAGTTGCATTTAATCATATTTTTAGTTTCAGATACCCTTGTATAAAACAGAACCTGGTGGGGGGAGGAATGGCGATTGTTGTTACCGATTGTCCACTATAGGGGGGATAAAAATGTACAGTATTGGAAAAAAACACAATAAACATAGTCTAAACAAGACACACAATAAACAGGAGAGGGCACAAAATCCATAACACTTTCAAAAGTTATGATGAACAACAAACTTGGTCCTTTGTTCCCGATACGATTGGATGCCTTGGTTACAATGGTTTTTGTCCGCTATGATCAAACCCCATCATAAAGAGGTCCGTATTATAAGGTCATAATTAATAGGAGCAGAATCTGTAAACTAAACTAGAGAACATCGTTTTGGGGTAGGGGGTAAGAGATTTTGAGGGGATCCGTAGGAGACCTTTTTCACCCAGAAAGTGATGTTCGTAAGTTCTAGGAGCAGAATTAGGCCATTCAGCACATCAAGTCAACTCCTCCATTCAATCATGGCTGATTTATCACTCCCTCTCAACCCATTCTCCTGCCTTCTCCCTATAATCCCTGACAACTGTGCTAATCAAGAATTTATCTATCTCTGCCTTCAAAATGTCCACTGACATGGCCTCCGCAGCCGTCTGTGGCAAATAATTCCACAGTTTCACCACCCTCCGACTAAAGAAGTTCCTTCTCGTCTCCTTCCGAAAGGAGCGTCCTTTAATTCTGAGGTTATGACCTCTAGTCCCAGACTCTCCCACTGGTGGAAGAATCCTCTCCACATCCACTCTATCCAATGCTTTCACTATTCGATACGTTGTCACTAGTACAAAGTGAATTTACAGAAAACTCTGCTTTCAGTGTCGAATAGGTCAGGAGGACACATTATTGGAACGTTTCAATGAGGTCCCCCTTCATTCTACTGAGACTGCACTCAAGTGTTCTTTTAATTGTGCCTGCGTGATTTTTGTTCAAAATTGTTAAATATTTCAGATTGTTTTTTCAGCTTTAATGGTTCATTTGATTTCCGTGAGTTTACGAAATTGTCTGCATGCCGGGGATGTCTAGAAATATTGAAATGGCTCATCCGTTTTGGCACATGGGATAGCTAAGTCAATGCCAGTCATCAATGTATTTATAGCCGTGCGTGAACAAGTCTTGACTGGTCCATTCAGATGTCAATAGCTACAGTGGCCTGCAAAAGTTTTCATACCCCTTGAACTTTTCCACATTTTGTCACGTTACAACCACAAAACGTAAATGTATTTTATTGGGATTTTATGTAATAGACCAACACAAAGTGGTGCATAATTGTGACGTGGAAGGAAAATGATACATGGTTTCCAAATTTTATTACAAATAAAAAACTGAAAAGTGTGGCGTGCAAAAGTATTCAGCCCCCCTGAGTCAATGCTTTGTAGAACCACCTTTCGCTGCAATTACAGCTGCAAGTCTTTTGGGGTATGTCTCTACCAGCTTTGCACATCTAGAGACTGACATTTTTGCCCATTCTTCTTTGCAAAATAGCTCAAGCTCAGTCGGATTGGATGGAGAGCGCCTGTGAACAGCAATTTTCAAGTCTTGCCAGAGATTCTCAATTGGATTTAGGTCTGGACTTTGACTGGGCCATTCTAACACATGAATATGCTTTGATCTAAACCATTCCATTGTAGCTCTGGCTGTATGTTTAGGGTCGTTGTCCTGCTGGAAGGTGAACCTCCGCCCCAGTCTCAAGTCTTTTGCAGACTCTAACAGGTTTTCTTCCAAGATTGCCCTGTATTTGGCTCCATCCATCTTCCCATCAACTCTGACCAGCTTCCCTGTCCCTGCTGAAGAAAAGCATCCCCACAGCATGATGCTGCCACCACCATGTTTCACAGTGGGGATGGTGTGTTCAGGGTGATGTGCAGTGTTAGTTTTCTGCCATACATAGCGTTTTGCATTTAGGCCAAAAACTTCAATTTTGGTCTCATCAGACCAGAGCACCTTCCTCCACATGTTTGCTGTGTCCCCCACATGGCTTGTGGCAAACTGCAAACGGGACTTCTTATGGCTTTGTTTCAACAATGGCTTCCTTCTTGCCACTCTTCCATAAAGGCCCGATTTGTGGAGTGCACGACTAATAGTTGTCCTGTGGACAGATTCTCCCACCTGAGCTGTGGATCTCTGCAGCTCCTCCAGAGTTACCATGGGCCTCTTGGCTGCTTCTCTGATCAATGCTCTCCTTGCCCGGCCTGTCGGTTTAGGTGGACGGCCATGTCTTGGTAGGTTTGCAGTTGTGCCATACTCTTTCCATTTTCGGATGATGGATTGAACAGTGCTCCGTGAGATGTTCAAAGCTTGGGATAATTTTTTATAACCTAACCCTGCTTTAAACTTCTCCACAACTTTATCCCTGACCTGTCTGGTGTGATCCTTGGGCTTCATGATGCCCAAGGAACATTGTTTGTTCACTAATGTTCTCTAACAAACCTCTGAGGCCTTCACAGAACAGCTGTATTTATACTGAGATTAGATTACACACAAGTGGACTCTATTTACTAATTAGGTGAAGGCAATTGGTTGCATTGGATTTAATTTAGGGGTGTCAGAGTAAAGGGGGCTGAATACTTTTGCATGCCACACTTTTCAGTTTTGTATTTGTAAAAAGATTTGAAAACCATGTATCATTTTCCTTCCACTTCACAATTATGCGCCACTTTGTGTTGGTCTATCACATAAAATCCTAATAAAATACATTTACGTTTGTGGTTGTAACGTGACAAAATGTGGAAAAGTTCAAGGGGTATGAATACTTTTGCAAGCCACTGTATGTATTGAATGCCCTACCATTTAGGATGTTATTAGATTTGGCAAGTTTAGAACATTGAACATAGAAAACCTGGATCATGGAAAACCATGGAGAACTTGGATAGTGGAGGAAGGAACTGCAGATGCTGGTTTCCACAGAAAGGCACAAAATGCTGGAGTAACTCCAGCGGGGCAGGCAGCATCCCTGGATAGAAGGCATGGGTGTTTGTTCTAGGAGTTTGTTCTGTGCACCTTTTTATATCTCTCAGGTCCCTCTCCCCTGAAGAAGGGTGTTGAGCCGAAACGTCACCCATTCCTTCTTTCCAGAGATGCTGCCGGGCCAGCTGGGTTACTCCAGCATTTAGTGTCTATAGTGAACTTGGGATAGGACAGGTTTAGAGGGAAGTTAGACACAAAGAGCTGGAGTAAGTGAACGGGCCAGGCAGCATCTCTGGAGAGAAGGAATGGGTGTGACGTTTCTGGTCGAGACCCTGCTTCAGATTGAGAGTCAGAGGAGAGGGAACTGCGAGATATGAAAAGGTACATGGAACAGATTAACGAAAGATATGCAAAAGGACAGAACAACGGCAGCAACGGTGATCAATGGAATGTGGAGCCCACATGGGTAGGAAGGAACTGGAGGTGCTGGTTTAAACCGAAGATACACACAAAATGCTGGAGTTAAAGCCCTGTCCCACTGTACGAGTTCATTTCAAGAGCTCTCCCGAGATAAAAAAAATCAAACTTGTGATAAGCACGGAGAATGAACGTAGCGGGTACGTCTGAGCTCGGAGACGTCTCTTAGCGGCTTGTAACGCTAACGGCTGGTACTCAGGAAGACTCGCTAACGGCAGGTAAGCGCGGGAAGACTCGTGAAGATTTGTCAACATGTTGAAAATTGTCCACGAGAGCTCCGAGTACCGACGAGCGGCCATTACCGTAAATCTCCGAGTTCGAATCAGGGCAAACTCGGGAGGGCTCTTGGAATGAACTCGTACCGTGGGACAGGGCTTTAACTCAGGCAGTAAAACAGACCGCATCGCTGGAGAGAAGGAATGGGTGACGTTTCTGATCGAGACCCTTCGTCAGACTGAGAGTCCAAGGGAAACGATGTCCACAATGGTCCATTGTTGCCTGTGAGGATGGTGATAACAAGCAATGCAAACAGTGAAACTCAGCAGGACAACAGTGAAACTAGTACGGTGACTAGGATGGTGGAGGGGCAGAGAGAGAGAGGGGATGCAAAGTTTGAGGGACATGAGCCAATGCAGGAAATTGGGATTAGTGTACAATGGACATGTCGGTCGGTGTGGGCAAGTAGGTCCCGAAGGGCCTGTATCCATGCTGTATCACTGTGACTCTAAAAGCACAGCATAGAAACAGGTCCATGTAGAACAAGTGCCAAGCTAAACTGATCTTTTCTGCGATCTCATAATCCATGCACCCCCTCCCCCCCCCCCCCCCCCCCCCCCCCCCCCATATCCATGTGCCAATCTAAAAGCCTCTTAAACACCACTATTGTATCTGCCATCAACATCACCCCTGGCAGACCCAGGGCACCCACCACCACCCCGCGTGTAAAAATACTTGCCCCTCACACCTCCTTTAAACTCTGCCGTTGCCATGTTACAGATTTTGCCCTCGTTTGGCCCATATCCCTCTAAATCTTTCCGATCCATGCACCTGTACAAGAATCTGAAAAAGGGTTCTGACGTGAAACGTCACCTATCCGTTTTCTCCAGAGATGCTGCCTGCCCCACTGAGTTACTCCAGCATTTTGAGTCGATCTTCTTCAGCTGTCGGACAGGCTATCGTATCCCAGACAGCAAATGACTGAAGAAGGGTCTCGCCCCAAAACGTCACCTATTCCTTTACTCCAAGAGATGCTGCCTGACCAGTTGAGTTACTCCAGCTATTTGGCTCTATCTTTGGTTTAAAACCAGCATCTGCAGTTCCTCCCTGCACTAAATAAGAAAATAACCTCTCAGATGTCTACATTTTTCATACATGGACTGCGGTGACACACAACTTCCTGTTACCGTAAAAACATCACTTGTTGCCTGGTGACATGTGGGGAAGATGAAAGGCTGGCCGGCAGGTCACGCTGAGCCCTGAGATTTACTGGAATGAAGTCCATGCCACATGCGATAAATAAATTAATGTAAAGTGATACAAAAATTCTGTGGAAACGTTTTGAGAAACTTGGAAGGATTTTGTAATTATCAACTACAGTTTTCTAAGTATAGATTTTGTTTCTCGTGTACAGTTATTAAAAATATCTCTGGGTTCGTTGGAGCTGTTTTGACACTGTTTGCGATAATGATGATACACATTGATTAATACTGGTAACTGATGACTGTTTAAATAGACAGTGTCTCATTTTTCAAATCCTCTAGGGTATTAGTGTTAGGTTAAGAACGGTCAGAATCTTTGGTCATAACAGTGTACACGTTGTATCAAACAATGGTAACAAAGATTTTTGGAGACATAAAGTGCTGGAGTAAATCAGCGGGCCTGGCAGCATCTCAGGAGAAAAGGGATAGGTGACCTCTCGGGTTTAAGAATAAGGGGTAAGCCATTTAGAATGGAGATGAGGAAACACTTTTTCACACAGAGAGTTGTGAGTCTGTGGAATTCTCTGCCTCAGAGGGTGGTGGAGGCCGGTTCTCTGGATACTTTCAAGAGAGAGCGAGATAGGGCTCTTAAAGATAGCGGAGTCAGGTTGATATGGGGAGAAGTCAGGAACGGGGTACTGATTGGGGATGATCAGCCATGATCACATTGAATGGCGGTGCTGGCTCGAAGGGCAGAATGGCCTACTCCTGCACCTATTGTCTATTGTCTATTGGGTCTCGACCCGAAACGTCACCTATCCATTTTCTCCAGAGACGTAACACAGCGGGGTCAGGCAGCATGTTTGGAGAAAAGGGATAGGTAACGTTTTGGGTTGTGATCCTTCTTCAGACTGAAGAAGGGTCTCGACCCAAAACATTGACTATTTCCTTCGCTCCATAGATGCTGCCTCACCCGTTGAGTTTCTCCGGCATTTTTAGAGGATTGGTTTGTAAAATGTTAATGTGGAGAGAACTATGCTTCAGAAATAGTATTTTGTGCATAGCATCATAAAATCACAGAGCTGCTACAAAACAAATGGACATGTTTGGCTCCTGGAGTCGATGTGGCTCGTATCAGACCAATCCCATCAGTCTCACTCCCCGACCAAACTCCCTGTAAATTGGTGAAAAATTCTGTCTCAAGATTCTCTCTGATACCCTAATAAAGATACTGACTGGTGCTATCTTTACCATCCTTCAGAAGTGAATTTCAGATCATAACCACCCATACCATCATACAGCACAGAAACAGGCCCCTTGGCCACCTATTAAGTACCCATCTATACTGAATGTGTAGGACGGAAATGCAGATGCTGGTTTGCACTGAATATACCCAGGATCACATTGAATGGCAGTGCTGGCTCGAAGGGCCAAATGGCCTACTCCTGCGTCTATTGTCTATTGTCTATTGTCTATTGTCTATAGACACAAAATGCAGGAGTAACTCAGCGAGACAAGTCTGAAGAAGGGTCTCGACCCGAAACGTCACCCTTTCCTTTCATCCAGAGATGCTGCCTGTCCCGCTGAGTTTTGTCCCCATCTATACTGACCTCATTTACAAGCACTTAGTCCATGATTTTCCATTCAGGTGTCTTGTTGACTCAGGTATTTGTCCAGATACTAAATGCTGTTGGAATACCAGCCTCGGTAACTTACTGAGACAATGCATTCTAGATTCAAACCAATCTCTGGATGAATGAATTCTTCCTTAGATTCCCTCAAAACCTTTCGCCCTTTATCCTAAACCTATGCCCTCTAGTTTGTAGCTACCTCTGCTCTGCAGAGGAGATCCCTACTAGCTGCCCAATCTATACCGCTGATAATTTTATATACCTCAGACTCACCCCCCCCCCCCCCCCCCCCCCCCAGCCTCTTCTACCTCAAGGAAACTAAACCCACCTCGCCCAGTCTCTGAATAGGTTGGGTTTACCTTCATAAGAAGAAGGGTCCAGAACAGAATGGGTGCCTATCCACGTCCTCAAAGATGCTGCTTAACCTCAGTTTATTAGTTAATTAAATAGGTAATAAACCTATTTAATTCCACAGATTCACCACACAGAGAGTGGTGAATCTGTGGAATTCTCTGCCACAGAAGGTAGTTGAGGCCAGTTCGTTGGCCATATTTAAGAGGGAGTTGGATGTGGCCCTTGTGGCTGAAGGGATCAGAGGGTATGGAGAGAAGGCAGGTACAGGATACTGAGTTGGATGATCAGCCATGATGAAATTGAATGGCTCGAAGGACCGAATGGCCTGCTTCTGCACCTAATTTCTATGTTTCTATGTTTCTATGTAACTGATTAATTCATCAGGCAATTAAACCATCCTATCGACAACTAGAGAGCAGTCCTGCGCTATCATCTAACTCCTTGGAGACCTTCAGACTAACTTTAATCGAGCGTGACTGGACTATCTTGCACTAAACATTATTCCCTTTATCATATATCTGTACACTATGGAGGGCCTAATTTTAACCATGTACAGTTATTCTGCTGACTGATTAGCACGCAACAAAAATCTTTTTGTTGTACTTCAGTACACATGATAATAAACTAACCTAAACTTAATTTGAATTGACATGAAATGCTGGAGTAACTCAGCGGGAAAGGCAGCATATCTGGAGAAAAGGAATGGGTGACGTTTCAGGTCGAGATCCTTCTTCAGACAGAGAGTTAGAGGAGGGGGAGACTAGAGATAGGGTGGGGTGAGGGGTGAAAACGACAGGTCAAGGCAGACGATGATCAAGGAAACGCAGAATGGTTCATTGTTAGCTGAGGGGAAAGTGACAGCGTGGCATACGCTCAGTCAGATATCAGCGAAATGAATTAGGAGGACAGTGAAACTAGTCGGAGAACTAGTATGGAGGAAGGACAGAGAGGAAGAGACAGCAAGGGTTACTAGAAGCTAGAGAAATCAATATTCATACTGCTGGGGTGTAAGCTGCCCAAGGGAAATATGAAGGTAGACAAAAATGCTGGAGAAACTCAGCGGGTGAGGCAGCATCTATGGAGCGAAGGAAATAGGCAACGTTTCGGGGCGAAACCCTTCTTCAGAACGTTGCCTCGCTTTCCTTCGCTCCATAGATGTTGCCTCACCTGCTGAGTTTCTCCAACATTTTTGTCTACCTTCGATTTTCCAGCATCTGCAGTTCCTTCTTAAACAAGCAAAATATTTTACTTCACCTAACTAAACTTAACAAATTGCACAGTTTCAGTAACATATTCCAAGCCACCATGATCAGACAGCCACAAAAGTTCATGGATGGACGCAAAAAGCTGGAGTAACTCAGCGAGACGGGCAGCATCTCTGGAGAGAAGGAATGGATGATGTTTCGGGTCGAGACCCTTCTTCTCCCAAAACGTCAGCCATTCCTTCTCTCCAGAGATGCTGCCCGTCCCGCTGAGTTACTCCGGGCTTTTTGTGTCTATCTTTGGTTTAAACCAGCATCTGCAGTTCCTTCCCACGCACTAAAGTTCATGGAACAGTTTGTAAACAAATGTAATGGATATTTAAAGTTGATGATGGAGGTAACCAAGGCCTGAAGAAGATTGCAGGACAGCATTAGCCGTCACTCGATACATCCGATGCTGGAGAGGTGAATGTTGTTGTAAGAGGGATATGCAGTGAAGTTCTGTTTGTTTGTACATTCACCGCTCATAATGACTCTTTGCTAGTAGTGTAAACGTAGGAAAAGTAAGTCTGACGAGTCTTTGATCTGTAATTGAAAGTTAAATATTGGCGGAATGGCATTCATCTGTAAATTCAATATACTTACTGAGATTGGTTTCTCACATGTACTGAGATACAATTAAAAACTTCATTAGCATGCTATCCAGTCAGCAGAAGGGCAAAGAAAGACAATGCATGATTGTTATAATGTATTGATATTGAAATCGATGTATTGAAATTAAATACATATTTTATTGAATCACTGTGGTTTGAGGTAACTATAAATCCTGAAACCAGGCGGCCACGTTTCAATCAAACACACAAGGCATCAGAAAACGGGATGCCCGCATCATTTTACAGCATCTGATTCTTTTTTTCCCCCTCTAAATACACATGGGAATCAGTCTGCACAGCCATCCCTGAAATCAGTTTTCCTCTCCCCGTTAACACTGGCTGAACTTGGAGCATGTCCTACGACCCTGTCAGGGGTGGTGATGGAGGCAGATACGGCAGCGGCATTTAACTGGGTATGGAGGGAGTGGAGAGATATGGTCCACGTCCCAAGACGGCCGCCAACTCAGGCGACTATCTGCCTGCTGGCCACAGGTGCAGGTCCACAATCACATATTATAGTCGCTCCACACTCTTAAATCTCTACTCCTACAGCATCATTTCTGGCTCTAACTTGCACCAAACGTTATTCCCTTCTCATGTACATATAGACAGTAAAGGCTCGACTGTAAACATGTAATGTCTTTGCGCTGATTGGTCAGTACGCAACAAAAGCTGTTTACCGCACCTCGATACACGTGACAATAAACTAAACTGAAACTGAGATTATGAGCTGTCAGATAAGAGTTGGTCTTTGTAATATGATCAGGCACAGACATTGCGGGCCGAAGGGCCTGTTCCTGTGCTGTACTGTTCTATGTTCTGTAATAATTGACGATGCATCCAGGAGAATCTCCACTTAGGACCGAGGGGAGTTTCTGAACAAGTTGGTAAGATTATAATTTAATGAGGAGAAAGTCATGAGAAATGGAAGGCGTAGGGTTTGTGGCCGTTCAGTTCTGCTCCACCATTCAGCAAGAGCAAAGCTGATCCTGCATCTCATTCACGTTCCTGTCCAATCGCCTGTTTGTTTTGGTGTCTGTAAATCTATCACTCACTTCGATGGAGTCAAATGAGTAAAAGAGAAAACCAACAGCCAGCCAATGAGTCTGAAGAAGGGTCCCGAACTGAAACGTCCCCCATCCTTTTTCTCCAGAGATGTTGCCTGACCCACCGAGTTACTCCAGTCTTTTGTATCTATCTTCAATATCACACATGTCTAGGAGGGAACTGTAAATGGTTTACAGTGACGATGGAGACAAAATGCTGCAGCAATTCAGTGGGTCAGGAAGCATCTCTGGACAGAAGGAATGGGTGACGTTTCAGGTCTGAATCTGAAGGAGGGTCTCGACCCGAAATGTTACCCGCTCCCTCTCTCCAGAGATGCTGCCTGTCCCACTGAGTTACTTGGATACGCAGTGAACTTCTGTATCACAAATTTCCCTCCCTAGCCTTAAGTGAAAGACCATTCATCTGGCAAAGCAGCATTTTCTCAACATTAGTTTTCACAAGATGTGAGGGTCTTATGAAGAGTTTGAAATAAGGCTAAGGCTCTGCTGAGGTGATGCAAGACGCATTCATGAAAGTTGCAAGGAGTTCCATCACTTTAGATACGGGGACAGGGACCAAATGCATCTTTCCCAGAAATAATAATGGGAAAAGGGCCCAATCTCTTCCTAACCTGCTGTCAGAAGATGCTTTTAGTCTAAGTATGATCTGTAAAGCAAAGCAGTCACGGAATCTTCAACGTACATCTCATATTTATAAAACAATGAAAACAAGATTCTTCTTATTTTACCAGGAAGGTAAAGCACATTTTAGAATGACATTTTACAAAAATAGTCCGACATTCCAAACAGAATAATATTTAAATTGGCCGCATTTATGACTAATGAGCTGTTAAGTTGATTTGCTTAAAAAAGTACATTCACATTACAAAGCTGAGACACGGCATAATCCATCTACTCTGAATTGTGTATCTGCATCCTATCCAGAAGAGAAATGGTGTCTAGGATTTAAAAACTATTTGTGGTGCAAGTTATCGATCATTAATGGGTCAGAAATAGTAAGAAGTTTGACCTGGGATTGGCCATCATGCATTATAGAGTCATAGAGTGATGCAGACCCTAGAGCCCAACTTACCCACACCGGCCAACTTGTCCCAGCTACACTAGTCAAAGCTGCCCGCGTTTGGCCCACATTCTCCAAACCTGCCCTATCCATGTAGAATGGATTAGTTCGAATATTTATCCAATGCAATCCAATCTATCCAATGCATTTGTTAGACTATATCAGATATCAGCTGTTCAGCCCAGGGGCAGCACGATGTTGGCAGCAGTAGAGTTGGTGCCTTACAGCGCCAGAGACCCAGGTTCGATCCTGACTATGGATGCTGTCTGTACGGAGTCTGTACGTTCTCTCCATGCTCCAGCTGCTCCAGTTTCCTCCCACACTCCAAAAACGTACCGGTTTGTAGGTTAATTGGCTTGGTTAAAGTGTAAATTGTCCCTAGTGTGTGTAGGATAGTGTTAGAGTGCGGGGATTGCTGGTCGGGGCTGTCCTGTTGGGCCGAAGGGCCTGATTCCACGCTGCGTATCTAAACTAAAAGTAAAATAAAGTAAAAGCAAATGTTGAATCCCATGGATTCGTACCAAAGGCAATCCCTTTGTTCAATGTAGGAAGCGTAGAGAAATAAATGTGAAGGCGAGAGCAAAATGTAACAACCTCCTGATGGTCAAATCAATGAGACCAAGTAGGACTAAAATCAGCGGCTCAGGCAGCATCTGTGGGTGGAATGGACAGATAATGTTTTGGGTCAGGATCCTTCAGAAAGATCAAGTTGGACTAAGTAAGCCAACACTTTGAGAGAATTTGTGTAAGAAAGAACTGCAGATGCTGGTTTAAATCAACGGTAGACACAAAATGCTGGAATAACTCTGCTGCTGAGGCAGCAACTCTGGAGAGAAGGAATGGGCGTCGTTTCGGGTCTCCCATCCTTCTTCACCCGTTGAGTTACCCCAGCATTTTGTGTCGACTTTGTGAGAATTGTCAGAATCATGAATGGTCAATTGGCCTCTATCAATGATCCAACAAGCTAAGGTTCTAATATTTAGCCAACGCAGTAATAATTTAGTTTGGTTTAGTTTAGTTTTGAAATGCACCATGGAATCAGGCCCTTCAGCCCATTGAATCCACTAACCATCGATCATCCATTCACCCTGGTTCAATGTTATCCCAATTTCGCCTCCACTTCCAGCACACGGGGGGGGCACTTTCACAGAGGACAATCAACCCACAAACCTGCATGTCTTTGGGATGTGTGAGGAAACCAGAACACCCGGAGAAAATCCACGCAGTCACACGGAGAATGTGCAAACTCCACGCAGACAGCACCCGAGGTCAGGATCGAACCCAGGTCTCTGATGCTGTGAGGCCGCCTCTCTACCACTGGCCCACTGCGCCGCCCCTCGGTCTCCTATCAGTACATTTGGTGTTTGGACAGTTGTTCAGTGCTGCACACTTCAACACATGTCTAAGTTTTAATTCAAGTAACTTCATAAACAGAACTGTCAGTGTAAATGAATGATTAAAAAAAAAAAAGCATCGACAATGTCAAAAGGCAAAAAAAAATCCAGAAAATATCTACGTATATGGCTCGATTGTAATCATATGTATTGTCTTTCCACTGACTGGTTAACACGCAACAAAAGCTTTTCACTGTACCTCGGTACATGTGACAATAAACTAAACTAAACTAAACTAATCGAATGATAAGGTGATGTGACAATGCTCTCCCGAGCCAGATCTATCCTGCTCTTGTAGTAGTTCCTCAGGCAGTCTGAAGAAGGGTTCCGACCCGAAACATCACCTATTCCTTTTCTCCAGAGATGCTGCCTGACCCGCAGAGTTACTCCAGCATTTTATGTCTATCTTCAGTATAAACCAGCATCTGCAGTCCTTTCCTACTCCTTCAGCCCACCGGGTTGGTGCCGACCAACGATCACCAGTACACTGGTTTGAGCACTACCCAGTAGTGACAATTTACAGGAGCCAATTTGTACGTCTTTGGAGTGTGGGAGGAAACCGGAGCACCCGGAGAAAACCCACTCGGTCACCGGGGGAACTTACAAACCCCGTACAGACAGTACCTGTAGTCAGGATCGAACCCGTGTCTCTGGTGAAGGCAGCAATTATGCCGCTGCGCCACCGTGTCGGCTTTTTAACGTTATTGCCAATTTAATGGTTTGGCCAAAATTGGAATTGGACACCCAGATAGTTGAGGAGTTATCTTATTTCCCTTAAACTATCTACTAACCCACAGGGCAAAACTAACATTTGCAATCCTCTTCCCACAGTTGCTTGAATTAGGCAGATATTATTGTTGAGTTTCGCTCTGTTTTGTTTTGCTCCTGGTTATGATGTTTCGGCTGGCAGCTCACACTCAGGAACTGATTCTCTTGGACTCGGTCGGCTCTTTGACCCAGGCCCACCGCAGGGTCGGGTTCTGTTTCCCGCAGACTCGAACGTCCAGTGATGCCAAGACTGGAAACAAGGTCCCATCTTTCATGACGGAAGTTACCATTGCAACTAACCACTAACAATGAAGCATCCGTCTGCAGCAATGCACATCTCTGCTGCATCTTAATAACACCAGGTGAGCTAACACAATGCCAGCGAATCTCTTGATGCAGAGGAAGCATTGCTTCTGTTGATTCCCATAAACTCTATGTCAATTAACTTCAATGAACCAAGTCACTGATTCAGACTTCACAGTCACTAGAATGGAATTTCCGTTTACTTAAATTTCAGTAAGGGCACATTTCAATCTAATAATATCTGTCCTTGCTTTCAAACTTTACCATTGTCTCATTACTCACGCTCTCTTCAGCCCACCCCAACTCGATTACATGTAATTCCTCTGTAATGCATATTTCCATAATGCTAATTGGATATAAACACAATTGACAGGTCAGAGATCACTATTTGTACTACACTTGCCAAATTGGTCATAATACAACTTCGAACCATTATTAGAGGATCACTTAATAGTTACTTTGAAAATTGACAAGCAGAAAAAAACCTGCTTTGGGGAAAACAAAATCAATCAAGGGGAAAGAACTGTTTTCCGTGTAACTTCCCTTTAGTAATCAAGTCCCACTGGCTCTGAAGAACATAGTCTGCCAGTTTCACCAAAGGCGGCAACTGAAATTGACCAGCAAATGCTTCTATTGACACTCGAACAACGATATCACTAACGATAGCACTTGGATTTTCCAGCATCTGCAGTTCCTTCTTAAACTCTTAGATACTCTATTTAACCATTGTAATATGTAGCCTTTAGTATTCTTACCTCGCAGTAACAAACATAATTGAATAGCTAATGAAAGTGGACCTTTAATTCTGAAAACCATTTAAAAATAGTTGAAGGTCTCCCCTGACTCTCAGTCTGAAAAAGGGTCTCAACCCGAAACGTCACCTATGTCCTTTTCTCCAGAGATGTTGCCTGACCCACTGAGTTACTCCAGCTTTTTGTGTCTGTCTTTGAAGGTCTTTGAATATGGTTTAGTGTTGAGCACATTGGGCTGAGAACAGTCTGTAAGGTGAAGTGACAGGGCCCTCTTGTGATGAGAGGAAATATTTCATGGTCGAGTATGCAAGGACTGAAGGAAAAGGATTATTTTACTTCGGAGTCACGTGAGTGACTACGTGAAGAAGCCCGACTGCCCGCAGTGCGCGTCATTACGACGCACGCATTGGCGAACCACCGGTCTGGCAGGCACGTCGCTCCTGCCCGCGGTAAGTTTAAACTCCAGGTAAGTATTTCTTACCTGTTTTTTGATGTCCTGCAGGAACCCTTTTTTCCACAGGGTTCCTGCCGGGTGCCGACAAGGAACCAGCTGCGGGCTGTGGGGAAACCCCGGTCCAACTGTGGAAGCGGGTAGCTGGGGAATGTCGGGCTCACGGAGTTCAGTCACTAGCGTCAGTGACTTCTGAACGCTGGGTTCCCGGGGAGGGAACCTCAGCAGAAGTGCGGATCAGACCACAGTGGCCCACGATATGGGGCTGAAGCTGACCAAACGGTCAGTAACCTCTGATGCACCAACGGCTCTCAGACCGCAGTGGCCCACTATATGGGGCTGAAGTTGACCAGAACGGTCAGCCCGGGTGCCGTGGGGGGAGGTGGGTTTCCCCCTTGGTAAGGCACACAGACGCTAGGGTTCCCCGGGGAGGGGAAACCCAGCAGCAATGCGGTGTCCAGACCGCAGTAGTTAGGATAGTGGGGGCAACCGACCAATATGGTCAGCCCTGATTCTGGGACGGTTCCCCTCCGGGTAATGTAAAACATTTTAGGTTGACCAGGATGGAGCCCTTGTGGAGAGGAGGCTCCATCTAGATACACTCCAACTACAGGAGTTGTGACAGTGCCGGGCATATAGGTAAGCCTGAGCCAGCAGCACCTATTACACAGGGCTGCTTTATGGGATGCCGAATCTATGGCAATGCCAGGCATATGGATGAGCCCAAGTCAGCAGCACCTATTGTACAGGGCTGCTTGAAGGGGTGCCAAGTTTATGGCAATACCGGGCATACGTCAGCAGCACCTATTACACAGGGCTGCTTTATGAGATACCGAGTGATGGCAGCGCCGGCCTATGGGAGAGGCCACACCAGCAGCACCATGTACCAGGGCTGCTTTATGAGATACTGAGTGATGGCAGCGCCGGCCTATGGGAGAGGCCACACCAGCTGCGCCATGTACCAGGGCTGCTTTATGATTGAGGCTGAGGCTATGGCAGCACCGGCATATGGGAGAGCCACGCTAGCAGCACCTTGTAGCAGGGCTGCTTAATGTAGGCAGCAACATCTGTAGAAGGGCTGCATAATGTTTCCCTCATGGGAGAGGTGAGCTTCCCGGGGCAGTTTGTTCTTACACTGAAGTTCTACAGCAAGGGACCATTTACAAGTGGATAAGATTTACACTTGGTTGAACAATACAAATGATCAAGACATTCTTCATCGATTTAGAGGCATCTAACCATATAAAATTGGACAATACCAGCATTCTAAGCAGGCTGAAATTGGGCCAGAATTGTGTTTAGGTAGGCGTAGTACTTTGACCCCCTTGCCTTCAAGATAGGTTCAAAAACATGGCAGACGTCTTTTGAGACAGGTCAGAATTATGGCTAGAATTGTTTTAGACAAATTAAAATTAGCAGACAGGTTAATTATTATGGTCAGGATGTCTTGCAAGACAGGCTCTGGAATTGGGCCAGAGTTGCCGTTCAAGGCAGATGCGAAGGATGACGGGCGTGGCCTGTTCATTATGAAAGATGGCTGATTAACAACTGGAGTCATAGTGGTGCCCATTTACAGGATCATTGGAGATATTTGGTGGAGGCATTGCTGTGATGAGGCGATATAATAGGATAATCCACTGTTTCAGTCTCAAACCATGTTTGAGAAATTGGGCTCCTCTATTCAATTAAAATTTAGTTGTTATCAAATAGACTTGTTGGAGATGTTGCAGAGAGCATACCCCAACACATGAAAGCCAACGGGTCAGTATTAGTCTGACACCGGGTCCATGGCAGTGTCGGCCAATTTGGGAGGCCGCGCCAGCAGCGCCTTGTAGTAGGGCTGTTTAATGGCTTCCTCATGAAGGAGGAGAGCATACCGAGTCTGATGGTATAGCCATGAACGTACCCAAAGGGATGATGGTCTCGTGTCAGAGATCATTACTGACAGCAAGAGTTGCCATCACAACACATATGCAGTGAACACCGCTATCAGGGGGACATTAGACCCAGCCGCCGAATCTATTCGTCAGATAAGACCTATTCAACAGGCAAATCCTGCAGGGTGAAGGCAAGCGGTTCACTGAAGCTGGTAGCATCATGAAAGCTGGCCAGAGGTTCCATGCACTCTATCAGGTCATTACAATTTACATTGAGTTATCAATTGGCTTATGACGCCATCCTAGGCAACAGATTGGAGTCAATAGAAGCCTGTTACAGCTTTGTTGTTATAAAGCAGCAGCCTAGTCATTAAGACTAATTGGCAATATAATGGATGTGGTTCAGCTGTGTAAGTGGGAGAATTGAAATAATCCTAAAGAACTCTAAAGTGCCATGTAGGTCGTGGTCGACACACTTTGCTATTATCAGCTGAAGCTGCCAAAGTCGCAATGATGGATAGACATCGTTCAGCATTGTTCCAGTAGGTTAATCAGTAAATATCTCATTATATTGCAAAATTATGCTAATGGTCTAAGAATGGGAAATTGCAAATATCATCTCTGGTTTGGAGCTGGAGGAGATTTGCATGAGTTGCCAATTCTTCTTTTATTGGTGTCAAATATCTTTAGACCCTACGCATTTTGTGGGTTAAGAGTAATTGAGCGGATATGCATATCTGCACACTCAACTTCATGTTGACACGTTATGATGGTGGCATATGTTAGTACATGTGGGTGCAATCAAGTAAAGAATCCTGTTATGGTTACATAATCTCATTGGCCACTGGAGTAACATCAGATATAGGTCAATGACAACACAGAATGGGTGTTGAATCACACCGTATTTTTGAAATTCTGGTTCAGTGGAACACCGAATATACATATGTTTGTTTCATGTTTATTCACAGGTTGTAAAATATGTGGCATAGCAGTGGCGAAGATACATTCTCGCTACAAGGATTTGGAAGGTCTTTTGTGTCTTCCTCCATTTGCTTCATTAATCGGGGCTTCAAATGAAGTCATTAAGAGCCGTTTAGGTTCCTATTGTGTGATTGGCCTATGCAACTTTGATTCCCTTTGTCGGGAATAATAATATAACATTATATGGTTATTTTGAACGTAATTTGCTGGTTTAGTCTGTGGCTTGAGAAATCAGCCGTTGCATGTTAAAATCAAATTATATTCTGCAGATTCAATGGACTGCTCCATGGTTTGGGTTGTTACATCAGTCCTTTGTATATGTTCAGTGTGCTGCGATAGCAGGACTTTCTTTTCCAGGAGATGGAAAGAGTTTGTTGAATGTTCATGTTGCATTGAAGACGGTACAAATTACTGATGTTTGGAGTTCATTTTAAATGATCTTTGTCAATAATTAAGTTGTACGGCCATTAACTGTGCCAACATGCCTTCTCATTGTATTGGCTGCAGCAAACAAGACCTGCTCTGTCGGGTTCACCCTGGATATCAAGTTGGTAAGCATATCTTTAACACAATGTTTCCTAGGACAAGTACAATGCAGTATGGGATGTCAACGTTGTGTGAACACTATTTCACCAGGGGGGGTCCAGCTACATCCTTAGTTTCACCGGATTTCATTGGTGGTTATCCTACGATGAGGGATTATGTGTCCTCCGCTCCCAAACCTCATAAATGTCATCTGGTAGTTCTAGTCTTCTGTTATCTTACTATCATACTTCATCATATATACTTCAGTCACTATTACCTGTGATTTCACACCAGTGCTTTGAAGATTGCGGGCAGTCGGGCTTCTTCACGTAATCCCTCATCGTAACTCCTCATAAAATAAAGATCAAACTTCAAACTGGTAAATTCTCATTTAATCTTACTATTAAAATGCCCATTCGGCCCGTCGAGCCAGCACCGCCATTCATTGTGACCATGGCTGATCATCCACAATCAGTACCCCATTCCTGCGTTCTTCCCATATCCCTTCACTCCGCTATCTTTGGTCAGCATAGACGAGGTGGGCTGAAGGGCCTGTTTCCACGATGTATCTCTAAGCTAAATTAAAGTTTAAAGATAGAGATACAGCGTGGAAACAGGCCCTTCGGCCCATCGCATCGGTGCTGCCCACACATCAATGCCAGTCCGACAGACGCTAGAGACAATTTACAACTGAAGGCAATTAACCTGCAAACCTGCGTGTCATTGGAGTGTGGGAGCAAACCGGAGCACCCAGAGAAAACCCATGCAGGATACAGGGAGAACGTGCAAACTCCATACAGACAGCACCCATAGTCAGGATCGAATCCGGGTCTCTGGTGCTGTAAGGCAGCGACTCTGCCGCTGTGCCACCATGATCAAACAAAATTAAACTTCACTAAAATGCATTCAATGTTGATTCTCAGCCTGTGTTACATCAATCCCTTCAGTAATCCCCTACAGCCCGGCAATCCTTTGCAAATCCTGTGATCAGACTATTCCAGACGGAGGGAATTTCCCTTTCACTCCGTTCCAGACTGAGCAATGTTTCGCTATTCGGAAATCTGTGCTTCGGAATTTCAACCTTGAACATCCCGGATCCTCTTCTATTGAGACACTCCATAACATGTTTTAGACAAAGCCTTTGAGTCATGCCTCGATCAGGAAACCACGGAGTTCTTGAAAATCGAAGACAAAAACAAAACAAAAATGCTGGAAACGCTCAGCTGGTCAGTGTGGTTACAAGGAACTGCAGACGCTGGTTTACAAAAAAAAGACACAAAGTGCTGGAGTAACTCCACGGGTTAGGCAGCATCTTTAGAGGACATGGATAGGTGACCTTTTTAGGTTCGGACCCTCTTCAGACTGGGAGAAGGAGACATTCTTCAAAATAGGCATAGCTTGAGATTTTCCAATGAAGCAGTCAAGAAATGTAGAAACAAGGAACAGCAGATGCTGGTTAATACGCAGAAGGATACAAAGAAAGACACAGAGACAACTTTTAAGAAGGATCTCGAGCTGAAACTTCATCTATCCATGGTCTCCAGAGATGCTGCCTGACCTGCTGAGTTACTCCAGATCCTTGTGTCCTCTTTTGGTCAGAGGGAATGTTTGTGATGGAGCGGAGATCTGGAGAAATGTCCTGGACCTCTCATGCTTGCTTCACTCTCTACATGAGGGTGTAGAATCTGTGGAGGCCAAGTCAATGGGGTGGTGAATCTGTGGAGGCCATGTCAATGGACAATTTGAAGGTGGAAATTGGAATGGAGATTGACAGATTCTTGATTAGTGCAGGTGTCAGGGGTTGTGGGGAGAAGGCAGGAGAATGGGGTTGAGAGGTACATATAGACGAGTCATAATTGTATGGCGGAGTAGACTTGATGTGCTGAATGGCCTAAATCTGCTCCACAACTTATGAACTGAAATGTTGAAGATAGACACAAAATGCTGGAGTAACTCAGCGGGACAGGCAGCGTCTCTGGAGAGAAGGAATGGGTGATGTTTCTTCAGACTGAGAGTCAGGGGAGAGACAGACTAGAGATATGGAAGGTTAAGGCGTGAGAATGACAGATCAAAGTAGACGATTGTCTAGGTAGGAAATGCAGCCTGGTTCATTGTTAGCTCAGGGGAAGGGGACAACTAGGCAATCAGTAAAATTAATCAAAAGGACAGTGAAATTAGTTGGAGAGCTAGGGTGGGGGAGAGACAGAGAGGGAGAGAAAGCAAGGGTTACTTGGTTAGAGCAATCAATATTCGTATTGCTGGGTTGTAAACCGCCCAAGCGAAATATGAGGTGCTGTTCGTCCAATTTGCGTTGGGCCTCACTCTGATAGTGGAGGAGGCCCAGGACAGAAAGGTCAGTGTGGGAATAGGAGGGGGAGATCAAGTGTTTAGCAACCGGAAGATCACATCGGCCGAGGAGGACTGAGCAAAGCGATCATCGACCCTGCGCTAGGTCTCTCTTATATGGTGCCTGAACTGTTGAGTTTGCACAAATGCAGCCTGTTTTTCTAAAATTAAACTAAATTAAATTCCCGAAAAGAGCATATGACATAATCCTCATTGTTCGAAAAGCCCTGCCAACATGATTCTGTCAGTTTGAGGCAGGGATTTTGTTTTAGGTAAACCTCATTGCAAATGGATGATTTAGGACCATCTGAGGGGTAGGTCCACCCTGTTTCGACTAATGCAACCAACCCGATGTGCACAATTAGATCAGATCAAATAGAACAGGGGTCCCCAACCTTTTTTGTCCCGTTTACCCCAGGCAACTTTAATAGCACATAACAGTGTTATTTCACTTATTTATGAACAACTAATGATGAACAGATACCGGTATACCAGAACCAAACACAGTCAGTTAATGATAAAAATATGTACAAATCCAGAATCAACAAATTTACCCCCTGGGGTTAAAATTACCCCAGGTTGGGAACCCTTGAAATAGAACAAGTTGACCTTCAACTTTGGGCTGTGCATGCCATAGGCAAGAAGATGAAGAGCCATTTGGAGCAAGTTGGGTCAAGATCAGGGCAAGAGCTAACATGTTGATGAAATGGGCAAATACATTAAAAAATCTCAACATTTTTTATTTCCTCGTCAGTTTTGTTTGAAAGATAGAGGAAGGAATCGGGACAATCGCCTCACTGAATCCACGCCAACCATTGATCACCCGTTCACACTCGTTCTGTAATCCCACTTTCTAATACGATACGATAAGATAGAACTTTATTTATCCCAGGAGGGAAATTGATCTGCCGACAGTCATAAAAACACAAGATACATGAAACATGGAATTAAAGTGACGAGTGGAAAGGATTGGGAATGTGCAAAGATTGGATATGTGCGTGGGGGGAAGGGGTGTGTGTGGCGGGAGGGAGTCAGTCTCAGTCTATCCCACGACAGAAGAGGGGGGTGTTGTACAGTCAACTCCCTGCATATTAGGGGGCAATTTATGGAGGCCAATTAGCCTACAAACCCACGCGTCTTTGGATGTGGGTAGAAACCAGAGCACCCGGAGGAAACCCAGGCGGTCACAGGGAGAGCGTGCAAACTCCACACAGCCAGCACCCGAGGTCAGGACCGAACCTGGGTTTCTGGCGCTGTGAGGCAGCAACTCTACCAGCCGCGCCACCGTGCCGCCCA
Source organism: Okamejei kenojei (assembly GCA_035221665.1). Lineage (NCBI taxonomy): Eukaryota > Metazoa > Chordata > Chondrichthyes > Rajiformes > Rajidae > Okamejei > Okamejei kenojei. The sequence continues at coordinate 7,748,515 of CM069148.1, read as the reverse complement.
GTTCTCAAGACTGAGAATGTGAGAACTCCGTCTAAAGTGAAAATGTAGAAACACATAGAACTGCAGATGAAGGTTAGTCCACAAAAGACACAAAGTGCTGGAGTAACTCAGCAGGTCGGGCAGCATCTCTGGCGAACACAGATAGGTGAAGTTTCGGGTTGAAATCCTTCCGACCTCCGAAGAAAGGGTCTCGACCCAAAAGGTCACCCACCCAAGATAGACACAAAAAAGCCGTAGTAACTCAGTGGGTCAGGCCGCATCTCTGGAGAAAAAGAAAAGGTGACATTTCAGACATTTCCGGTCTGGACTGAGACCTTCGGTTTAAACAGCATCTGCAATTTCTTCCGACACACTTCTTCAGACCTATCCATATTCAAGTCAAATTTCACTTCACCAATTGGTGTTTGTGATAATAAATGTCCTTTGTCCTTTGTCCTTTGTCCTTCTTCAGAGATGCTGCCTGACCAGCTGAGTTTTGTTTTCTTTTCATGTGAGTTCATCTCAGTAACTCTCTTTACTTGTGTATGAAAGGTAGTGAGCAAGGGGGACACACACACACACACATACAAAAGGGGGTGAAGGAGGTTCATCAACCAATACAACTGAAACCTGAACCCTCTCCTGACTTGCAGCAACTTGACCTGAGACTTCGCTGACTGACAACTCAGTTGAGCAATGAAACGCATCGAGAGAGAGCCCAGCCCAAACCGACGGCCAGTGACAGGCAGAGGGAGAGAGAAAAAAAAAAAGTTTGAAGTGTGAACAGGGATCAAAATTCCCCTTCGGCGCCGTGACGCGAGGGGTGATCTCACTGTTTCACCGGCACAGGCGGAAGACGGGAAGGGTTTTTCCTTGTTGGTTTGGTTTGGTTAGGTTATTGCTTCCTTGTGTGTGTGTGTGGAGCAGCGCTCGGGAGATGGCCAGCTTCAATGGGGCGAGTGCGAGCGGGCAGCAGCGAACGCAGGGCGCCGGTGAGTAGAGCAAGTGCCTTGAGGTCTGCTGCTGGCAGCAGGAGAACTCGCCCGAGCTGTTCCTCCCACGCCGCCTTCTACCTGGTATTGGCCCGGGCGGCCCATTCTGCCCGTGTCTTGGGAGTTGAACCTCTGTGCATTCACCAGAACTCTCTTCACGAGATTTGTTCAGAAGTTGGAGCAGAAAGTCTACTCCACCTTCAATCGTGGCTGTTCTACCTTTCCCCCACCCCCCCCCCGAACCACACTCTCCTGCCTTCTCCCCCATATCCCCTGACATCCTTACTAATCGAATCTACCTTAAAAATATCAATTGGCTTGGCCTCCACAGCCTTCTGTGGGTTCTATATCAGATTGGAGAGTAGACTGTATTTCTGGGCTTCCCAATCATGTAAATTTTAGTAAGTAGGTAAGTTTATTGGCCCAGTATTCACATACAAGGAATTTGCCTTGGTGCTCCGCCCACAAGTAAACATAGAACATGAAACATACAGGAGTAGGCCACAGTTCGAGCCTGCACCGCCATGATCATCGGAAAACCCTCTGACAGCCAAAGGGCCACATCCAACTCAGCGTGGCAGAGAGTTCCAGAGACTCATCTCTGTGTGAAGAAAGTCATAAAGGATTTCCCCCTTATCCTTAAGCTGTGACTCGGGAACAATCTTCTGCATCTAGCCTGAACCCCTTAAGAATTTTGTAAGTTTTCTATAAGATCCCCTCTTAATCTCCTAAATTCCAGAGAGTATATGACAACAGATCAAACAAAGATGTTGACTCTTAAAATGTCTGTACAATATGCAAGCCACAGAGATCAAGAGGTAATTGGGAATAGACATCAAATGTTGGCTCTGCCAGAGGTGACCAGAAATACCAAGGAACTGCAGGTGGCGGAATCAAAGTGCAGGAGTAACTCGGCGGATCAGAGGAGTTGTTTTGGTTACTGAGGTACAGTGAAAAGATTTTGTTATGTGCTAACCAGTCAGCGGAAAGACAATACATGATTACAATCGAGCCATCCACAGTGTACAGACACATGGTAAAGGGAATAATGCGAATAATGTTTATTGCAAAGTAAAATCCGATCAATGATTGTCCAAGGGTCTCCAATGAGGTAGATTGTAGCTCAGCACTGCTCACTAGTTGTGGTAGGATGGTTCTGTTGCCTGACAACAGCGGGGAAGAAACTGTCCATGAATCTGGAGGTGTGCGTTTTGACATTTCTGTACCTTTTGCCCGATGGGAGAGGGGAGGCGGGTGGAGCAGAGTCACAAGGCCGAATTCTCCTCCCATGTCTTACGATAGTCCAATGGATAGCCACCAAGTGGACACAGGAGTTGAAGGCAACCTCATCTCCATTACACAGCTGCATCTCTTCACCAGATGAAAGCTGTCCAGGGTCTGACCTCCCCAGAGGAGCGTGGGTGAAGCTCAACAGACTTGGTACTGGAGTTGGGCGTTTCAATGCCAGCGTGTGGAGATGGGGGCTCCGCCAGAGCCCAGCCTGTGAATGCGGAGCAGAACAACAGTCAGCCAACCATGTCATCTCTGGGTGCCCGCTCTACCACCCACCAAACGGAGCTCAGGGCCTGGCAGGCATTGCCGCAGGGACAACAACCTGGCTGCTCAACACCCGGCTTGAGATCTAACTATTCCTTTGGTTTATTTATGTTTCATTCGCAAGAAGAAGAAGATGATAATCTGATCAAAGGGTACGGCAGAATAAGAAGTCCGCCCAGCTATGGAAGGGGTGGGGATAGTTGTGGTGGGAGGAAGCGATCAGGTGAAAGTTCAGCTTGTCAATGAAATGAAACTGAATTACCAGTGACAGTGCAGATATAGTCCTGGGTAGCACAGCTTCACGCTCAGAGGCAACAACCACCACCTTTGCTCTTTCCACTTGCTTACATTGTTATCTCATTGCAATAATAAAAGGCCTGTCTGAAACTGCACCCTGATTACTGTGAAGATAGACACAAAATGCTGAAATAACTCAGCGGGACAGGCAGCGTCGTTGGATAAAAGGAATGGGTAACGTTTTGGGTCGAGACCCTTCTTCAGGTGCGGGTGATGTTTCGGGTCGAGACCCTTTAGTTTAGTTTAGTTTAGAGATACAACTCAGAAACAGGCCATTCGGCCCACTGAGTCAGCAATCCCTGCACACTAAAACTATTCCACACACACACACACACACACGCGCGCGCGCACGGGACAATTTATATTTATACCAAGCCAATTAACCTACAAACCTGTACATCTTTGGAGTGTGGGAGGAAACTGCGGATCCCAGAGAAAACTCACGCAGGTCAAGGGGTGAATGCAGGGGGGTGGGGAAAAACTGGATGTACAGGGAAAAAGGCCAGAACAAATCAAAACTGGCAACAAATGACCTCAGGAAAGGTGGAGCCCACAATGGTCCATTGTTGGCTGGGGAAGGTGTGATAACAAGAGGGGTACAAGGATGCAACCAGTGAAACCGGCAGAACTACCAGGGTGGGGGGAGAGAGGAGAGAGGGGAGGGGAGCGAATGCAGGTGTGCTGGCTTGTAAGCTGCCTAGGTGAAATATGAGGTGTTGTTTCTCCAATTTGTGTGACAATGGAGGAGAACGTCTATTCCCAATGACCTTGATCTCTGTGGCTTGCATGCCCATCGCATGGGCATTTTAAGAGTCCACTCTGGCAATGGAAGGAGGCCCAAGACAGAAAGGTCAGTGTGGTAATGGGAGGTGGAGTTTGGCAAAACATTTTGTCTGTGGAATTCTCTGCCTCAGAGGGCGGTGGAGGCTGGTTCAATGGATACTTTCAAGGGCGAGCTAGATAGGGCTCTTAAAGATAGTGGAGTCAGGGGATATGGGGAGAAGGCAGGAACGGGGTACTGATTGGGGATGATCAGCAATGATCACATTGAATGGCGGTGCTGGCTCGAAGGGCCGAATGGCCTACCCCTGCACCTATTGTCTATTGTCTATTGCAACCGGGAGATCGGGTAGGTACAGGTTCTGGGCTCTCCCTGCCCAAGGAGGGAGATATACCTGTGTGGAGCAATGTTTACCAGGTTGCACTAGGTGGGGCTCAACCCAGGTGACTAATTTTGATTGTTGACGCTGATTGGAAATATTCCTGGAATTTTGTCCATGCTATGTGACTTAATTATCCATCATCTGCTCACATTCTGGAGTATGGTGTACAATTTTGGTCGCCTAGTTATAGGAAGGATGTCAACAAAATAGAGAGAGTACAGAGGAGATTTACTAGAATGTTGCCAGGGTTCCAGCAACTATGTTACAGAGAAAGGTTGAACAAGTTAGGTCTTTATTCTTTGGAGCGCAGAAGGTTAAGGGGGGACTTGATTGAGGTCTTTAAAATGATGAAAGGGATAGACAGAGTTGACGTGGATACGTTTTTCCCATTGAGGGTAGGGAAGATTCAAACAAGAGGGCATGACATGAGAATTAAGGGACAGAGGTTTCGGGGTAACGTGAGGGGGAGCTTCTTTACTCAGAGGGTGGTGGCTGTGTGGAATGAGCTTCCAGCAGAAGTGGTGGAGGCAGGATCGATTTTAACATTTAAGAGTAAAGTGGATAGGTATATGGACGTGAAGGGAATGGAGGGGTATGGTCTGAGTGCAGGTAGATGGGACTAGGGGAAAACAAATGGTCGGCACGGACTGGAAGGGCCGAGAGGGCCTGTTTCCGTGCTGTCATTGTTATATGGTTATACCTGTGTGGAGCAATGTTTACCAGGTTGCACTAGGTGGGGCTCAACCCAGGCGACTAATTTTGATTGTTGACGCTGATTGGAAATATTCCTGGAATTTTGACCATGCTCTGTGACTTAATTATCCATCATATGGTTACATGGCCTCTGTTCGAATAACATCTGGACATGCTGCGTACAATTGCTGTTGACGTTACTGTGCCTTAAACCTCGGGCCTCCTGTCATCAAAAGCCTTGGCTTTCTCTCTACGTTATTGGCCTCTTCCATTTCTCATGTGGCACGGTGGTAGAGTTGCTGCCTCACTGTGGCATTAACCCAGGTTCGATCCTGACTGCGGGTGTGGTCCGTACACAGTCTGTACGTTCTCCCTGTGACCCTGTGGGTTTTTCCGGGTGCTCCAGTTTCCTCCAACATTCCAAAGACGCACGGGTTTTGTAAGTTAATTCGCTTCGGTAGAGTTGTACAATTGTCCCAAGTGTGTGGGATAGTGCTGGTGTATGGGGATTGCTGTATCTCTAAAACAAAACTGAAATCTAAATTTCCCCTCCCTCTGACTCCCCAACCCAGATTTCAATGTTTTCCTCTCTTTATACCTGGCCTCCGTACTCCTCATTACAACGCTAATGTGCAGAGGAGGTTTACCAGAATGCTGCCTGCATTAGGCGGGTATTAGCCACAGGGAGGTTGGACAACCCTAGATTGTCTCTGGAGTGGCGCAGGTCCATGGGAGACCCGATAGAATTATATAAAGTCACGAGAGGTAGAGGTAGGGTAGACATTCAGAACCTTTTTTTTCCAGGATGGAAATCTCAAAGACTCATGGGCATAGGTTTAAGATGAGAGGGGCAAAGTTTAAAGGAGATGTGTGGAGCATGTTTGTTTTACATAGAGGGTGGTGGATGCCTAGAATGCACTGCCAAGGATGGTGGTGGAGGCAGATACGACAGTGGCATTTAAGACGCTGTGATAGAGGTACATGGATAAGCAGGATTTCAGGTCAGGTTGGGGGGGGAGATCCCCCCGCCGCGGGTACCATGTAATCCCGTGCTACCCACTCCATGGTCGGATAGTCGGCGACTAAACCGTCTCCCCCCGCCTGGTTTGCCAGGTGAGGAGGGGGCTGTGGACCCCCAGCATGGACCAAAAACAAGACCTGTCAAAGGGCGGATGAGCTTCTAGCGAGACAACGGCCATCCACGCTCCAGTAGAAGTTGCGATCACTGTCGTACACAGCGTTGTAAGGAATGATGATAAAGCACACACACCAACATCCTAGACTTCCAGCGGCGGACGTCCGCAGGAACTGGAGGACAGAGATGTGTGGTGCGTCCGTCACCGTTCCCGTCGGAGACCAGCACCACTGCGTCGCTAATGTTGTCAACGATGATGAATGAATGAATGATATTTAGGGAATGGTGGGATGCGGATCACGTGCGGGCAGATGGGATTGGTTAATTCTGGTATCATGTTAGCACAGGCATTGTGGGCTGAAGGGCCTGTTCTTGTTCTGTACTGTTCTAAATTCTCATCAATCACTGTTGAACTTGCACATTCTCCCTCTCATCTCTTTTGCTTTAGTTTAGTTTAAAGATACAGCGTGGAAACGAGCCCTTCAGCCCGCTGAGTCTGTGCCGACCAATCACCGTACTCTTGACATTATCCGACTCTGACTCTGAGGACAATTTTGACTCTTTACTGAAGCCAATTAAGCTTCGTGTTTGGAGTATGGGAGGAAACCAGAGCACCCGTGGGAAACCCACGTGGTCACAGAGTGAACTCCTTCTTGCTATTGCGGGAGTGCAACGCAGGTTCACCAGGTTAATTCCCGGGATGGCGGGACAGACATATGATGAAGAATAGGTCGACTGGGCTTGTATTCACTCAAGTTTAGAAGGATGAGAGGGGATCTTATAGAAACATATATAATTCTTAAGGGATTGGACACGTTAGATACAAGAAAAATGTTTAAGAATAAGGGGTAGGCCATTTAGGACTGAGATTAGGAAAACCTTTTTCAGTTGTGAGTCTGCGGAATTCTCTACCACAGAAGGCAGTGGAGGTCAATTCACTGGATGGTTTCAAGAGAGAGTTAGATTTAACTCTTAGGGCTAACGGAATCAAGGGATATGGGGAAAAACAGGAACGGGGTACTGATTGTGGATGGTCAGCCATGATCACGTTGAGTGGTGGTGCTGGCTCGAAGGGCTGAATGGCCTGTTCCTGCACCTATTTTCTTTATTTCTATGTTTCCATACAGACAACCACCCGCAGTCAGGATCGAACCCGGGTCTCTGGCGCCGTGAGGCAGAAGCACGACCGCTATGCCGTGGTTCTATACTTTTCTAAATTCTCATCAAGCACTGCTCAATTGTCAATTCTTCCTCTCATCCCTTTTACTTCTTTACTTCTTCTCCCTCTCCGTCTCTCTCCCATTGAATGTCTTTAACCATTGTTGACATAAACCTTGTAGTCTAACTGTAGTGTTCTTACCTGTGTTTATTTTCAGCCGCTATAAGTGAAACTTTAACCAGACGTTCAGGAGCAATCATGCGAAGGTATGAAACTTGCTTTATTTTACAATTCAATTTGCATCAATTTTGAGGCAAAGTTGCTGCCTCACAGCGCCAGAGACCCGGCTTTGATCCTGACTACAGGTGCTGTCTGTACGGAGTTTGTACGTTCTCCCCGTGTCAGTTTTCTCCGAGATCTCCGGTTTCCTCCCACACTCCAAAGACGTGCAGGTTTGTGGGTCAATTGGCTTGGTATAAATGTAAATTTCCCCAGTGTGTGTAGGATAGTGTTAGTGTGCGGGGATCGCTGATCGGCGTAGACTCGGTGGGCCGAAGGGCCTGTTTCGGCGCTGTATATCTAAATAGAAAAGGTTGGTGTAAATCTTTGTAATCAGTTAATAAAGGAAATTTACTGGAATCACATTACTGCTCTCTGCAGTTCTATTGGAATAATTAAAATGCAGCGTAAACAGTAATTATCATGGAAATAGAAATCACTTCATAGGCATTAACCATCAAATACGTCGCACCATTATTTTATTGATGTTTATGGTGACTAAAATAATGGTCCGTAATCAATAGTCAAATAAAGCACTATTGACCATTAGTCCGGTCACTCATAAAAACTTTTTTATCTGTAAAAGTTCATAATATGAGAAGCAAAGGCTGTTTTAGGTCTTTGCATAGCCATGTGTGGGTATATCTAGAGTCAAGAGTATTTTATTGTCAGATGTCCCAGATAGAACAATGAAATTCCCACTCGCTGCCGCACCGACAGAATATGTAAACATAGTACACTGTAAACAATATAATAAACAAACGTTTCAGGTCGAGACCCTTCTTCAGACCGGTGTCCAGAAGGGGGTGGAACAAAGATAGAATGTAGTCGGAGACATCAAGACTAGTGGTTTTGTAATTTTGTGTCCACCTTCGATTTAGCCCAGCATCTGCAGTTCTTTCTTGTACAAGGAACTACAGAAGCTAGTTTAAACCGAAGATAGACACAAAGATGGGTCTCGTCTCAAAACATCACCCTTTCCTTCTCTCCAGAGATGCTGCCTGTCCCCGCTGAGTTACTCCAGCATTTTGTCTCTACCTTCAATAATAGAGCAACCCCCAGGTCCATGTAGTTCAGAGCTTATTAGCAAGTTGTAGCGTTTATTACTGGTTTGTAGTTTTAATGTTTGCTGTGAGGAAGCCACTGTCACGATGTGGAAGATGTCAGAGGAAATAATAGCTAGCACCGTGGTCCTGATCAGAGTGTGAGGTACGCAGTGAAGTGAACCTGCTCCTCGAATGTCACAACCATCATGATAATAACACAAACTATTATAAAATGCATCTTGCAGATGTCCCATTGTTCCCAGACTAGCTGTTGGAATAACATGGGAGACATGTCTTGACCCTAACGGTCACTTTTCCATGTTCTACAGAGTTGCTGCCTGACCTGCTGAGTTACTTTAGCACTTTTGTGTCCATTTGTGGAATGATATTGGAGATTGGAAAGTGTGGGGTAGCATCTACACCTTGTTGCCTTGCAGTGTCATAGACCCGGATCCGGACTACGGGTGCTGTCTGTGCAGGGTTTGCACGTTCTCCCCATGGCCGAGTGGGTTTTCTCCGGGTACTCCGGATGCCTCGCCACACTCCAAAGACGTGCGGGTTAGGAGTTTAATTGTCTTCTGCAACTTGTCCCCAGTGTGTAGGATAGAACTAGTGCACTGTGGATAGATTCCATTTACTAGTGTAAGCCTACATCTGCAGTTCCTTCCTTCACAAAACATCTACTCCCCTTGGATCGATACAATAGATCGCTGGTCGGCACAGACTCGGTGGGCCGAAGGGCCTGTTTCCCTGCTGTAACTCTAAAAACTAAAACTATAACTCACCCCTTGCTTTCTTCCTTTTTACATTTTTGTGCAGATTTGTTCTGGAGACTATCCAGGAGGAAGACCCGGAGGTCGAACTGAGCCCGGAGGATCTTGGTGGAGCCTCGAGTGAGATTAATGACCCTGACATTAAGGATATATGCAAAAGTTTGAAGAAAATTGGGGATGAATTGAACCGAAATGCTGAGCTTCAACAGTACGTAACTGAGCAATATATACATGCGCATTTTCTTTATCTCTGTGTGTTAACTGATTTAAAGTTAAAGAAAATCAAAAAACATGTAGACTTCATAAGATCATAAGTGATAGGAGTAACCATATAACCATATAACAATTACAGCATGGAAACAGGCCCTCTCGGCCCTTCCAGTCCGTGCCGACCATTTGTTTTCCCCTAGTCCCATCTACCTGCACTCAGACCGTACCCCTCCATTCCCTTCACGTCCATATACCTATCCACTTTACTCTTAAATGTTAAAATCGATCCTGCCTCCACCACTTCTGCAGGAAGCTGATTCCACACAGCCACCACCCTCTGAGTAAAGAAGTTCCCCCTCACGTTACCCCAAAACTTCTGTCCCTTAATTCTCATGTCATGCCCTCTTGTTTGAATCTTCCCTACTCTCAATGGGAAAAACGTATCCACGTCAACTCTGTCTATCCCTTTCATCATTTTAAAGACCTCAATCAAGTCCCCCCTTAACCTTCTGCGCTCCAAAGAATAAAGACCTAACTTGTTCAACCTTTCTCTGTAACATAGTTGCTGGAACCCTGGCAACATTCTAGTAAATCTCCTCTGTACTCTCTCTATTTTGTTGACATCCTTCCTATAACTAGGCGACCAAAATTGTACACCATACTCCAGAATTGGTCTTACCAATGCCTTGTACAATGTTAACATTACTTCCCTACTCCTATATTCAATGCTCTGATTTATAAAGGCCAGCACACCAAAGGCTTTCTTTACCACCCTATCTACATGCGATTCCACCTTCAGGGAACTATGCACAGGTATTCCTAGATCCCTCTGTTCCACAGCATTCCTCAATTCCCTACCATTTACCATGTACGTCCTATTTTGATTTGTCCTGCCAAGATGTAGCACTTCACACTTATCAGCATTAAACTCCATCTGCCATCTTTCAGCCCACTTTTCCAAATGGCCCAAATGTCTCTGTAGACTTTGAAAATCTACTTCATTATCCACAACACCACCTATCTTAGTATCATCTGCATACTTACTTATCCAATTTTCCACCCCATCATCCAGATCATTGATGTACATGACAAACAACAGTGGACCCAACACAGATCCCTGAGGCACCCCACTGGTCACCGGCTTCCAAGTAGAATTAGGCCATTCGGCCTATCAAGACTGCTCCACCATTCAATCATGGCTGATCTATCTCACCCTCCTAACCCCATTCTCTTGCTGTGGTGTATATAATGGTAACTGTAACTTTAAGAACTGCGTACTAGAATGGTGTTAAAGAAAGAACTGCAGATGCTGGAAAAATCGAAGGTAGACAAAAATGCTGGAGAAACTCAACGGGCGAGGCAGTATCTGTGGAGCGAAGCTGTACAAATCGTCGAGAGCTTTTTCAGGCTATAAGCCCTGTCCCACGGTGCGAGTTCATTCCAAGAGATCTCCCGAGTTTGCCCTGATTCGAACTCGGAGATTTACGGTAATGGCCGCTCGTCGGTGCCCGGGGCTCTCGTGGACATTTTTCAACATGTTGAAAAATCTTCACGAGTCTTCCCGTGCTTACCTGCCGTTAGCGAGTCTTCCCGAGTACCTGCCGTTAGCTTTAAGAGCCGCTACGAGACTTATAGCAGCTCCGACGTACCCGCTACGTTCATTCTCCGTGCTTACCACGAGTTTGATTTTTTTTTTTAAACTCAGGAGAGCTCTTGGAATGAACTCGTACCGTGGGACAGGGCTTTTACTCTGTGTTGTGTCTACCAGGCAAGATGGCCTCCTTGGGATACATAGGCCGACTAGGGACTTTCGACAGGAACCGTGAGACCTTGTACCTCGTACTGTGAAAGAATGGAAATGTTTTTTATTGCAAATTACATTATTGAAGCTGAAGAAACAGAGGATGAAGATCAAGTGCAGGAAAGAGCACAAAACAAGGCCAACCAGGAACGAACGAAAGCCGTTCTATTAACTGAAATTGGTCCTGAAGTTTATGAAACTCTCACCAACATCCTAGCCCCAGGGAAAGCAAGGAATGTTTCATTTGAGACTGTTCTTTCAAAACTTGATGCTCACTTCAACCCTAAGCCCATAGAGATTGCAGAAAGTTAGAAAAATTCACACAAGAAACCAGAAGTCTGGTGAGTGTGGGTGAGTTCATTATCTCCACACTGCAATTTTGCGACGTTTCTGGATCGAGCTTTGCATGATAGATTTGTGTGTGGAATGCTGGATGAGTGAATCCAATCAAAATTACTGAGCACAGCAGCCCTTAACTTTGATTGGGCATACAAAGCTGCTTTGGCCATGGCGATGGCATGTCAAAGTGCACATGAGATTCGACCAACTCATGACGGCACAGTCAACAGTCAATGGGCAGATCCAAGACACAAGCATGACAAGACGGGGGAAAAGGCCTTCACAGCAAAGATCTGGGAAAAGCGCAGATGTGTGCTATCGATGCAATGGTCAACACAAAGCAAATAAGTGCCAGCTCAAGAACTCTACGTGCTACAACTGTCAAAAGAAAGGCCACATTGCATCAGTATGTCGAGCACCATCACAGGACAAGACCAAACGAAAGGCTCGAGACAGGAACCATGAGACCTTGTACCTCGTACTGTGAACGGATGGAAATGTTTTTTATTGCCAATTACATTATTGAAGCTGAGGAAACAGAGGATGAAGATCAAGTGCAGGAAAGAGCACAAAACAAGGCCATCCAGGAACGAAAGAAGGCCGTTCTATTAACTGAAGTTGGTCCTGAAGTTTATGAAAAACAAATGCGTGGGATTCACAACCTCGAAGAACAGTCAGAGTGTAATGAACGTGGTCTCTACGGCATCTATACTACGAACGGTGTGTCTGGAAAGGAAGACTTTCAGTCAAGGGTCAAAGTGAACAACCAATACATTACTATGTGTATTGATACCGCTGTTGATTGCACACTTATAAGCAAAGACCCCCATGAATCCAAGTTGAGCACCATGCCTATCACAGAAACAAACGTTCAGCTGAAAACGTACTCTGGAGACGTGTGGAGAGGAGATCGTTTGTGATGTACAACACAAAGGCAAGACTTTGAAGTTGCCAATAGTGGTCGCAAGTTACGTCAATAGGCCAACGTTGATGGGCGAAAATTGGCACCGCTTATTGAAACTGGACTGGAAATCTGTATTCCAAGGCGAAGCGCAAACACAACTGGATCAGTTGTTGCAGAAATATCATGATATGTTCAATGACAGCTACGATGGGCATAGAGGGTGAGCAAGCACGCATCAGGATTTGACCCGATGTGGAACGTGTCTACTGTAGACTGCGACCGAAGCCATATTGTTAGCAATGTTACAACATTTTCAGATTTTAAAAATCAAGTCTGCAATTTATCTCATAAGATAAAGCATAAAAAGAAGTTTAATTTGACACCTAATTCACTTTCATATCTTCAGTATTAAAAAAGTTATGGCCATTTTCATACTTGGAAATTAGCGACTTGTTTCCTATTACTTTTCTACTGACTTAACACAAAAGCTGTGATCAAGGACAGTCAAAAGCCCATAACTTTCTTAAAAATTAAGAGAACTGAAAGAAATTTTCAGTTATTATAGATTGAAGCTTTCTGAAACAAATATGAACAATCTTACTTGGATGACCTGAAATTAAAGTATATAATTAGTTAGTTACCCAATTGTAGTTAATTACAAAATTACTAGATCTAAACATCTATCCATTTCTTAAGAAAAAAATTAAAAAATAATTTAAATCCTAAGTGTCCAATTAACATTCACACAATAATTCACAATATGACATGATTTTAAAATCTAATTGTCATTAATTTATAGGCCAAATTGAAGAAATTTAGTGTTTAATGCCCATAAATTAATAGGCATTTTAAACATCTTGCGAGTGGGATTTTCTGGAACGCGATGGATTAGAACATTGCGGTTGTGGTGAATTTAAACCCCATATCAGCAGGAAAAATTCTGCCGGTTCGTATGGGGAATAAATCACCGTTTCGCAACATGAGATGTTGATCAAAGTCACCTAAAAAAGCGGGTTTATATGTAAAAATAAACAGCTTTCACTTACCTGTCCCCTACGTAAAATTGGTCTCCGTTGTCGGCATTCACGGCATTAGGAGCTAATTTTTATTTTACTCCAGCGCTGAAATAGTCGGGCTATTTATTAAAAAAAATGAACTTACCGGCAGTCGGAACGAATCTCCAGAAATAGATCGCACTCCGACAACAGAAAGCTCCGGATGGCAAGGGGAAAACCGCATTTTAACCACCACCCCCCCCCTCCCTTAAAGGCGCCAAAGTCGCGCACACGGCCAGCGGCAGAACTGCAGCACGGCTAAAGGTAAGTTTTGTAACATACCTAATATTGTAAAGTGGAAGCTGAAATCAAAAAGTTGGAACAAAACGGTTAAAACTGGTTAAAACAGATCGCAGTGATTGGGCCACTCCAATAGTTGTGGTTGCGAAAGCGGACAGCACAGTGAGATTGTGTGGAGACCACAAATTGATCATCAACCAGGCAGTAGATGATGAACCGTATCCACTATCAACCTAACAAGATTTATACGCTGAACTTGCTGGTTCCAAGGCATTCTGCAAACTAGATCTGTCACATGCAGATGCTCAGCTAAGTGTTGACCGTAAGAGGCAGCATTACCTCACGATAAACACACACATATGGGGTTGTATTCCTGCACAAAACTACCCCATGGTGTGAAGTCAGCACCAAAAATCTCCCAAGCCTCAATGGACAAGATTCTGCAAGGAACATCACGTTGTTTGAGCAATCAAGATGAGTAGGTGATTCCGACTGTTACTGAGGAGGAGATTCTGGAGATACTCGGTGAAGTGTTGAAACGGCTAGATGATCACAATCCATAGGGGGCGCCGTCGAGTATGGCTGCCCTGCCTGCAGCTGTCCGTCCTTTCGCCCTTTAAAAATAGTTTTTAGTATGTTAATAAGTTTCATTTGGAGGTCTAATCTTTTTTATGTGGGGGGGGGGGGGGGGGGGGGGGGGGGGGGGGGGGGGGGGAAACTGCATTTCTCAGTCCCTACCTGGTCTGGAATGCAGCTTTTCTCCGAGCCGCATCTCCGCCCTTTCCTTGCGGCCTACCACCAGGACTGGAGCGGCGTTTCCTGCCGGGACCGGCCAGAACTTTGGCTACGGTGGCGGCACAGCGCTGGGGCGCCATCGAGGAGTGGGTGATGTCTTGCCCGGGTTGCCGCGCGGTGGGCTCCAGAGTGCTGAGACCGCCGACTCCAACATCGCGGAGCTGTCATTGCGGAGAGTCCAGCTGCGGGCGGGCGGAGCCTGGGACCTCTCGCCGAGATTGCCAGTGTCGGAGCTCCGACCAGCGCGGCCTGCTGGACTTCGGGAGCCGCGGTCTCTGGCAGCAAGCGGCCGTTCCAGACACTCCAAGCCGCAGAAGAGTGTTCTCCCGACGCTGGAGCTCCATCATCCGGCAAGAGGGCCTGAAACATCGGGCCACCATTGCGGCGACTGTGGAGGCCTCAAACAGGCCCCGACCACGGGTGAACAAGAGGATGAGGACTGGACTTTGTTGCCTTCCCTCACAGTTTTTATGTTTTGCCGTTAAATTCTTCTTTAATGCGGTGTCTTATGATTATTGGTGTGCTGAAAATGCACACTACACCAATTGGTGTATGTGACAATTAATGTCCTTTGTCCTATAAAGTTGCAAAGAAGCAAATGTGCATTCTTACGAAGTAGTGGATCAACATGCACAGATGCAGTTTAATGCGGCTAAATGTGAGGTTATCCGCTTTGGTAGCAAAAACAGGAAGGCAGATTATTATCTAAATGGTGTCAAGTGGGGAAAAGGGGAAGTCCAACGGGATCTGGGGGTCCTTGTTCATCAGTCTATGAAAGTAAGCATGCAGGTACAGCAGGCAGTGAAGAAAGCCAATGGCATGTTGGCCTTTATAACAAGAGGAGTTGAGTATAGGAGCAAAGAGGTACTTCTACAGTTGTACACTGAGTCCTAGTGAGACCACACCTGGAGTATTGTGTGCAGTTTTGGTCTCCAAATTTGAGGAAGGACATTCTTGCTATTGAGGAAGTGCAGGACTGTCATATGCTGAGAGAATGGAGCGGCTGGGCTTGTTATACTCTGTAATTTAGGATGAGAAGGGATATTATTGAAACATATAAGATTATTAAGGGTTTGGACACGCTAGAGGCAGGAAACATGTCCCCGATGTTGGGGAAGTCCAGAACCAGGGGCCCACAGTTTATGAATAAGGGGTAAGCCATTTAGAACGGAGATGAGGAAACACTTTTTCACACAGACAGTTGTGAGTCTGTAGAATTCTCTGCCTCAGAGGGCAGTGGAGGCCGGTTCTTTGGATAGTTTTAAGAGAGAGCTAGATAGGGCTCTTAAAGATAGTGGAGTCAGGAGATATGGGGAGAAGGCAGGAATGGGGTACTAATTGTGGATGATCAGTCATGATCACATTGAATGGTGATGCTGGCTTGAAGGGCCGAATGGCCTACTCCTGCACCTATTGTCTATTCAATATCTTATCAGTCTCGTGAATATGTGTGAGTATGTGCAGTGTACTTTTGTGAAACATTGAAGTCCCAAACTGGTTGCCGCGTGTATTGAAAACCTGCGCTTGTTTCGATCTACATGCTGAAGGCGTAATATCTTACACTTGCCTCTCCCCGTAACCTTTGACACCTGTAGGCCCTGACTAACTGGAGATATTGGACAAATGGTACGCTTCACGGGTCAGTGCTGGGCCCATTGTTGTTTTACACCTGCAGTATGTCAACATTTCGGATAAGAATGTACAAGGCATGATTAGCAAGTTTACAGATGACACTAAAATAGGTGTTATGGTACATACATGGCCATAGACCATGGTGGAGGCCAAATCATTTAAAACTCTTTAATTAAAGCTTTAATCAGCTCCATATTTTGTTTTAGTTCTGTATCCAATTTTGTCTGATAATATTATGTGAGTTGATTGAATGATATAGTTGGTTGAAAGTTGTGTATAAGTGAAAATGGTTGTTATTCGATATCAGAGGTTATATAAATTATCTCTCTTACATACATACTCACACACTCACGCACTCACACACTCACACTCTAAAGCACTGGAGCACTAACACGCTGCTGTCTCTGCAAAATCCTCCAAATCCACCGGCAGAAACAACAGCCCCAGGCTAACAAGCCCAACATTGAGTCCCTAATTCCACATTGTCAGCTCCATTGACACTGGGCACATCATTCGCACTGGACTCCCAAAACACGCCCTGTATTCCAAGTTCAGCCGTTCAGCCAAGGTCGACACGGGAAAAGATTCAAGGATTTTCTTAAAACTTCCTTGGGAGGGGTGGGAACAGCGATATCCCTGGTTCAATGCTGCGTTTATTGTCACATGTGTGAAACACACAGTGAAATTATTTTCCTACAAAGAGCCCAGTAGAGTATTGCCATACCCAAGCACATCTCCGATTAGCAAAGTGCACAGAAATAGTCCACTCAGCCGCATGCGAAAAACGCCATGTTTTGGCGACATTTTCCAAGTTGAGTCCGCGCTCTAGTTGCTATGAGCGGCGCCCGATTCAGGCGAGCCCCAGGCTGCAGCGGGGCCTCCAGCCATCACCTTCCTTAGACGTGTAGATCGACTTCAGTCCTGACCCGAAACGTCACCCATCCTTTTTCTCCAGAGATGCTGCCTGTCCCACAGTTACTCCAACAATTTGTGTCTCTCTTTGCTATAAACCAGCATCTGCAGTTCTTTGTTTCTACGTTGATTGGCTTTGAAGGGGAGAGAAAAAAGGAACCAATTATTATGTAGTAAACATAGACAATAGGTGCAGGAGTAGGCTGTTCGGCCCTTTGAGCCAACACCGCCATTCAATATGATCACGGCTGATCATCCAAAATCTGTACCCCGTTCCTGCTTTCTCCCCATATCCCTTGATTCCATTAACCCTAAAAGCGATATCTAACTCTCTCTTGAAAACATCCAGTGAATTGGCCTCCACGGCCTTCTGTGGCAGAGAATTCCACAGTTTCACAACTCTCTGGGTGAAAAAGTTTTTCCTTAACTCAGTCATAAATGGGCTGCCCCTTATTCTTAAATTGAGGCCCCTGGTTCTGGACGCCCCCAACATCGGAAACATTTTTCCTGCATCTAGCTAATCCAAACCTTTAAGAATTTTATGTTTCTGTAAGATCCCCCCCTCGTCGTTCTGAAATCCAGTGAATAAAAGCCCTGTCGATCCATTGTTTCATCATATATCAGTCCCGTTATCCGGGGAATTAACATGGCGAACCTACACTGCACTCCGTAAATAGCAAAGATGTTCTTCCTCAAATTAGGAGACCAAAACTGTACACAATACTCCAGGTGTGGTCTCACCAGACCAAGAATCAGGATGGGCTCTTTGTCCCTCATGCCGCTCGGGTGTCTGGGTTATGGGGAGAAGGCAGGAGAATGGGGTTGGGGGGGAGAGATCGATCAACCATGATTGAATGGCGGAGTAGACTTGATGGGCTGAATGGCCTCATTCTGCTCTTATCACTTAAGACCTTATGATACAGGCTAAGTAAAGTCACAGTCATGAGGCACAGATAGAAGCCCTTCGACCCATTGATCTTCGAGAACCTATTTGTACTAATTCCATTTTCTAGCTTGTAGGCTTCTCTGCCATGGAGATCGCCTGCTCATGCAGATGCTCTTAGAGTCAGGCTGCACAGAAAGACAGAGTGGCACGATGGCACAGTAGTCAAGCTGCTGTCTCACAGCACCTGAGACCTGGGTTTGATCCTGACCACTGGTGTTGCCTGTATGGAGTTTGCACGTTCTCCCTGTGACCACGTGGGTTTTCTCCGGGTGCTCCGGTTTCCACCCACACTCCAAAGACGTACAAGTTTGGAGGTTAATTGGCTGTGGTTGTATAGGGCCTGTCCCACTTGCGTGTCCTTGGCACGCAAATTACGCGACCTCGTGGTCACGTTGAGGCGCACGGGCATCGTGTGGCCGCGCGGGGCCGGTCCCAGTGAGAAGCACGGAGGGGTATGTAGTTGTGCGCGACATCGCGCGGGGCTCCGAAATTGTTGTAGCGATCGAAATCTTTGCGCGCCAACGGCCTGTAGCGGAACTGACGGCCAAAGTGGGACAGGCCCAAGACCCTGGCACGACGCAACGTCTCACCTGCAACAGCGGCAGAAGCCGGCAAACGATCGTCGAGCTCGGCCTGGGGCTCACGGCCGTTGCGGTTGGATCCGCCCCCACTCCTACTCCCAGAGCGGGGCCAGGAGAGGAGCTGTGCTGCTGGCCGGGAGGATTTGATGAACTTTTCGGAAGGTGGGGAGGAACAAAAGCAGTCAGACTTTGCAGTTCAGAGCTTTGTCGGACTGCAGAGGCTTTCTTTGTTCAAAGAGTCCTCTAATTAGTAAGGTTTGTCTGTGTGTATCTGGAAAGTCATAGGAGCTGCAGTGGCTGGCGAAGCCAAGATTCACTTGAGCTGGTGGGAGCTGAGTCTGAGCGGTGTTTGTAGTCAGTAACATCGGAAAGCTCCCTCCTACACCGACTTGCCCGGTCCAGGTGTGCTGGGTAAGTGCGGCAACAGTGCCTTGGATTTCGTTGAAGCCAGGGAGGCGACGGATACCTGGGGAAGAAGCCTCCGGAAGCTCAATTTTTTGACGACGGGAGGATTGGCACGGACATTCCTATCTTATCAGGAGGAGACTGTTTCTGCTGCTTTGCCAAGCGAGCCTTCACAAGACTCATTAACTGTTGCGAAAGAGTGGAGGTGCGGCAACAGCAGAAAGACTGCGTTGATTTAAAAAGGACGGATACTGTGTGTTGTGCCGCGCCCTAAAGATGGGACCCCTCAGAGTTTATGCAGCTGTCGCACGGTCGGCAGTCCCCGAGACTGAGGGCCATGAGTTTGATGGGGTGCACACATGGGGTAAAAAATGTACATGCAGAGCAACCTGCCCTTCAAGGCCTTTCTAGATGCGCTGGGTGAGACTGTTGGCAAGAAAGCCATAGTCTCGGGCGCGGTTGGTCAGTGGGAAGGTTGTTGTTCTACTGCAGACTGAACAGGCGGTGGCTCTGGCTCTGGAAAGGGGCATAACAGCGGGTGGGAATTTTGCGGCGGTGGACCCATGGGGGGGTCCCGTGCTGCCGGTCATTCTGTCCAACGTTCCCACTTTTGTTCCGGATGCGCTCCTGCTCCCACATGTAAGGAAGCTGGGGGAGGTGCGGTCGGGGCTCACCAAATTGTTGTATAGGTTTGATGATCCTGAGATGCAGCATATATATACGTTTAAACGTCGTGTGTATATGCAGATGGCACAGGGGACGGACACGGAGGGGAGTTTTGATGTGGATTCTCCTATCGCGTGTTCTGGAACGTGGGCCAAGTGCGTTGTCACGCTTGCAAAAAGGTGGGGCATTTTCGCAGGAATTGTCCCAGGACCCCGGGCTGCCAGTACCACCACGGTGGCCCGGGAGAGCACTGCTGGCCCATCTGGGGCTGCTGGTTCTACCACTGTAGCCCGTGAAGGCTCTATTCCCCTACCTCCACCCCCATCCCCCCACCACCCCCCATGTCCCGTACCTGCGGCAGTGGTTGCGGGTGAAGTGCGTGGGGAGGACAGGGACGGTTGGGAGCGTCAGGGGGGAGGAAAGTCCAGAAAAAGAAGAAGGGCGGGCCCCAGGAAGAAGACCACCTCCAAGCGGGACCCCTGGCAGCGTATAAACTCGTGCTCGCCTCTGAACCCGGCCCAGGGAAGCATAAGGGGCCTAGGGTCCAACGGGGGGCTGGAGAGGTTGAACAAGTAGACGGTAGTGTGGAGGTAGAGGCTTCCGCAATGGAGATCACTGTGCCACCGCACGCCAGTGGTTCAAAGAGGAGGAGACATGGGTCCTCCGATATAGAGAAGGGCCCTGAAGTTCAGGAGCAACCTGAAGGGGGGCCTTCCCTTCTGTTGAGGTGGGGGACCCAGGGCACTCTTCCTCTGAGGGGGAGGATGCCTCTGTAGTGCAGGGAACACCTGAGAGTGGCGATACATTACCCTTGGGGGCTGTTCCCCAGAGAGTGCGTCTGCTAGCTTAGAGGATGACCAGGGGCGGCCTGAAGAGGGGGACTTGGGTGAGGGGGAGGGTCCCCAGTCTGAGCTCCTCGTTGAGGCTGTAAGCCCAGATGAGGGGTGTGATGTCCCACTGGTCGAGGGAGTAGGGGGGACTTCAATAACATCGGCCCCTGAGGGTCACAGTGAGGTGATTCACTGGTGGTGGGGTAGGGGCCTCTTGGGGTGATGGTGTTGGGGCGGGTAGCCTGGGCGCGGGAGGAGGGCAAGGTCGTTTCGGATCGTGTCCTTCGGTCGGACTCTAGGCAGGCCCGTTTACAGCAAGGCCCGGAGAATTGCTCCGACTTCACTGTTCCCAATCCGGTTACAGAGTGGCGGTGGGAGAGTGCAGGAGACTGGCCAATTAGCAGATAGCTTGCCGCAGTCAGAGGCAACCGGTACCTGCCCCTGTCACTGATCCTGGGGGTGGGAAGGTGACAGAGGAGGGACCGTGTGATGTGGCTGGAACGCCCACCTCACAAGGAGGGGTGAGCGAGGTGGCTGAGAGTAGCAACCTTCCGGACTCGGGCTCGGACATTGAGTGCGAGGAGGAGGGGTACGCGGAGTCCGTCGACAGTGCGTTGACGGACTGCCCCACCCGCGGCCCTGTGTCACGACTTGTCGAAGTCTGGGAACTTCGGAAGTTCTTAAAGGATACGAGAGGGAGTAGGAACAAGGTGGATTTGGCTGTCGACCGCTGGTCGGACCTGAGGGTGCCCATGCGGTCCATTCATGCCATCCTTCAGAAGAAGGGGAATGAGGCGGGGCTAATAAGGAATGAGCGGCGCCAGTTCCAAGAGCTTTTTAAGGCCCTAAAGAGAGGGCAGAAGGCTAGGGGAGGCTCCACTCCTTCACTGGGGGCTGGTAAAAGATCCAGTGTACACTCAAAATGAAGCTCACTATAGCCAGCCTTAATATCAATGGGGGCAGGGGGTCTCTCCGTAGGTATCACCATCTCTCAGTGCTCAGGGACGGGGGTACGCGGTGAGCTTCCTGCAGGAAACACACACTGTGGCTAGTGATGAACCCACCTGGCTCCTGGAGTGGGAAGGGGGGGTCTACATGAGCCATCTCAGCTCCAATTCGAGTGGAGTGGCATTCCTGTTGGCCCCGTCTTTCCAACCGGAGATCCTCAGAGTGCAGGACATTTGTACCAGGGCCATTTGCTGTATCTGGCCGTGCGTTTGGATGGCGTGCCATTACACTTCATTAATGTGTACGCTCCCAAGATCGGCGCAATGCAGACGCGCTTAACAAGGGAAGTGACCACGTTGTTGAACACTATCGATCGTGGGAAGTGTGTTTTCCTTGGGGGAGATTTTAATTGTACCCTCGAGGTGAGAGATCGCTCTGGCGTTCAGCGTGACCCGGCTGCAGTAAAGTCTTTAAGGGAGATGGTGGACTCTTTTGAGCTGGTAGAATGCTTGGCGGAATTTCCATCCTGACTCTAACGCCTTCTCGTACAGGTTTGAGGGTGGTGGTTCCCGTATTGACCGTTTATCCGTGTCCAAGGCCTATGTCTCCTGTGTTTCGGCGGCCTCCATGCGGCCGGCGCCATGCTCGGACCATTGCCTGGTGTGAGTGGATTTTATCCCGACGCGCACACGGGCTGGGTCCGCGTACTGGCATTTTAATAGCCAGCTGCTGGAGGATCGCCTATTCCGGGATTCCTTCAGGCAGTTCTGGGCGAGGTGGAGAGAGAGGCAGGGGCGTTTCCTTTCCCTAAGGCAGTGGTGGGACGTGGGGAAGGCCTACGTCCGTCTGTTTTGTCAGGACTATGCGAGGTGGGTCGACCAAGGGGCGGGACTCCGAGATCGGACGGCTTGAGAGGGAGTTGCTCGACTCAGAGGCTCGTCTGGATCAGACTGGTGGGGCTTCGCGTGAGTGGGAGGAGTACCAGGAGAAGAAGGGAGCACTGAGGACTTGCAGCTTAGGAGGTCCCGGGGCGCGTATTGTTAGGTCGCGAGTCCAGATGTTGCACGATCTGGACCGAACCTCCCTTTTTCTTTTCTCTGGAGAAGGGGCGAGGAGCCCGCAGGCAGCTTGTAGAGTTGCTTGCGGATGATGGCTCCTCTGTCACGGATCCAGAGAGCATTGGTGCCTCGGTTCGGTCTTTCTACAGGACTCTGTTCTCAGCAGGCACATCTAGTGCGGAGGCGCAAGAGGTCCTGTGGGAGGGCTTACCCGCTGTGTGCAATGATGTGGCTGAACACCTGGATGATCCCCTAACTCTGGAGGAGTTGACGGGTGCCTTGCACCAGCTCAGGGGGGGCAAGTCTCCAGGGCTGGATGGACTGACTGTGGAGTACCTTAGAGCCTTCTGGGATGTCCTGGGGGGTGACTATATGAAGGTCCTGGAGAGCCTGGCGACCGAGGAGATGCCCTTCTCATGGCGCAGGGCAGTAGTTGTCCTGTTGCCTAAGAAGGGCGATCTCCGCCTTTTGAAGAACTGGCGCCCAGTCTCTCTCCTCAGCACGGACTATAAAGTTTTTGCACGGGCATTGGCGAATCGCCTGGGTCCCGTGCTGTCCCAGGTGATCCACCCTGACCAGTCTTACACCGTCCCGGGCCGGTCCATCCAGGACAATATCCATCTGCTCCGGGACCTGATCCATCTGTCCCAGGGGGCTGGACAGTCAGTCGCCTATCTCTCCCTCGACCAGGAGAAGGCGTTCGATAGGGTGGAGCACGAATACCTTCTCGGGACTCTGCAGGCGTTCGGATTTGGACCGCATTTTGTGTCCTGGGTCCGACTTATACACTGCTGCAGAGTGCCTTGTTAAGGTCAACGGCTCTTTATTGGCCCCATTCCCTTTGGGAGGGGGGTTCGTCAGGGATGTCCCATGTCCCGGTCAGCTGTATTCCATCTGTGTAGAGCCTTTCCTGTGCCTTCTCCGGAGGCGGTTGACGGGCCTGGTTGTGCCGGGGCCGGGGATGGAGGTGGTTCTCTCGGCCTACGCCGATGATGTCATTTTGATGTTCACCGACCCTGTTGACCTGCGGAGGATGCGAGAGTGCCAGCAGGTTTTCTCAGCTGCATCCTCCGCCAAGATCAACTGGGGGAAATGTTCTGGTCTCTTGGTGGGTCAGTGGGAGGTGGACTCCCTGCCGGAGGAGATGGCAGGTTTTGCGTGGAGCAGCACGCACCTCCTCTATCTGGGGGTCTACCTGAGTCCCACTGAGGGAGCGTGGCCGGCGAACTGGCAGGAGCTGGAGGCGAAAGTGGTCGCCCGGCTGGGACGTTGGTCAGGCCTCCTTGGTGTGCTCTCTTACCGGGGCAGGGCTGTAGTTATAAACCAGCTGGTGGCCTCTATGCTGTGGTACGGTGGCCACTATGGTCCCGTCCTCTTTATTTATAATCAGGTTACAGAGGAGATTGGTCAACTTCTTCTGGGGTGAGAGGAACCACTGGGTCTCTGCGGGGGTTCTGAGTCTCCCGTTGGAGGAGGGTGGTCAGGCGCTGGTCTGTGTTCGTACCCAGGTGGCGGCTCTCCGACTGAGGACCCTGCGGAGATACGTCTACTCAGACTACCCTCCTAAATGGCACGTGCTGGCCACGTACTTTTTCCGCCAGGGGCGCTGCCTTCAGGAGGGCTCAAAGCTCCCAGTAGCGGTATGAGTCGACGCGCTCGGCGGGAGTTGCCTGGCTTTTACCGTGACCTCCTGAAGGCCAGGAATTTGGTCACCTTCAGCCAGGGCGCTGCTCCTCAGGGGGAGGGGGGCGTTGTGGCTGTGATGGGGGTGTTGAGGAGAGGCGTGTGCGTGGAGCGATTCCGGATGAGCTTACCCCCGCTCCATCGGAATTGTTCATGGGACCCATGGCCCGGCTCCCTCCCCGAGAGCCGGCCCCACGCAACATGAGCCGCCTTTCCGAGATGCCCAGCGTGCCGTTCCGTGATGCGGAGAGGCGCGTGTTGTACAGGTTGCTCTTGCCACTCTCCACTTCCTCGCCCTCGTCTTCCGTCCAGACACGCCCTGGCGGTCCGTGTTACCACCTGACGAGGGGAGCGGTCCTCAGTGGAGGTCTCTCTATAAGGGAGTCCTCCCCCTCTACATCAGGGACCTGGGGTGGAGAGTGTTGCACAAAGCCGTGGCCTGTAACAGGTACTTGAGCCGGTTCACGGACTCGTCCGCCGCCTGTCACTTTTGCGGCGAGGAGAGACCGTGTTCCATGTCTACTGGAGTGTGAGAGGTTGCAGCCCTTGTTCGAGTATCTGAAGGGGCTGCTCCTCAAGTTTTGGCTCCACTTTAGTCCGACGCTATTGATTTTTGGGCACCCGGTGCAGAGGGGGGAGGGTCGGGAGGGAAGAGGGGGACTCCCTGTCGGTCTGCTCCTGGGCCTGGCCAAGATGGCCATTCGTGGGTCCAGGCAGCGGGCAGTCGACGGCCGCACAGCAGTCGGCTGCCTGCCCCTCTTCCGGGGTTACGTCCGTGCCCGCGTGTCCCTAGAGAGGGAACACGCGGTGTCCACGGGGACTGTGGAGGCTTTCCGTGAACGCTGGTCACCGCAGGAGGTCGAATGTATTATTGACAAAGATGATAATATTTTAATTTGAGAACTTTCATTGTAAATACCAATATAGGCATTCTCTGATCCTGTTACTACTTTGTATTTGTTTGTTCTGAAAAAAAACATTTTGTAAAAAAAAAACAAAGCATGGCCAAGAAAATTGCAGATAGACACAAAATGCTGGAGTAACTCAGCGGGACCGGCAGCATCTCTGGAGAGAAGAAATGGATGCCGTTTCGGGTCAAGACCCTTCTTTCAGACTGAAGAAGGGTCTCGACCCGGAACATCACCCATTGCTTCTCTCCAGAGATGCTGCCGGTCCCGCTGAGTTACTCCAGCTTTGTGTCCATCTTCAAATGACGTCACCCGTTCCAGACGGCTGTGCGTACGCATGAAATCGTGCGCGACCGTCACGCGACCGTCGAGTCTGAACGCGACCATGAGGTCACGTAATTTGTGTACCAAGGACACATAAGTGGGACAGGCCCTTAACTTGTCACCAGTGTGTGTAGGAGAGTGCCAGTGTCCTGGGATCGCGGACTCGGTGGGTGGAAGAGTCTGTTTCCTTGCATATGTCTAAACTAAACTAAACTAAACTAATTGCACCGTTTTTATTTAGCAATCACATTATGAAATGCAAGGTCATACCTGCAATTTAAGTTCTCTTCAATGTGTCCCTCACAGAGTAATCGATGTAATCTCCGTTGATGACATCCGCGACGTATTACACAAAGTGGCCGAGAGGATGTTGGCTTCAGAAGGCTTGAACTGGGGACGAATTGTCACCTTCCTCTACTTTGCTGGCAAACTCGTCTTAAAGGTAAGTTGAAATGTTTCACAAAATTAATTCCCATTCTCTGTGGCTCTTAAACATTCACATTGCTTTATACCAGTGAACGTTGCAGGCAAGATCAGCATACATCAATCTTTAAGTTTGATTTATTTGTTATTAGTTTTAGAAAATATGTTATTGAATTATAATTATTGCAGGCACTCACCGACTTGCATAGTCTGCGATTTATGTAAACTTCCACTTACCTCAGCAATTCTTTAACCTGTTCAGCACCACCCCTGGATATACATGGGTCAGGGTACCCAAGTGGATACAACAGCATGCAGACGTTACCGCAAACCAGTCAGACTTTATCGTGGATCCTCCCACTCGCTCTCCCAATGGTACTACCCAATAGTAATCGCTAACAGTCTGAAGAAGGGTGTCGACCCGAAACGTCGCCTATTCCTTTGTTTCATAGATGCTGCCTCACCTGC
The DNA here is from genome assembly GCA_035221665.1 of Okamejei kenojei. Classification (NCBI taxonomy): domain Eukaryota; kingdom Metazoa; phylum Chordata; class Chondrichthyes; order Rajiformes; family Rajidae; genus Okamejei; species Okamejei kenojei. Next base: position 7,722,314 of record CM069148.1, on the reverse strand, counting down.
TGAGTTTCTCCAGTTTTTTTGTCTACACTCAATAGTAAAGTTCACATTTACATCACATTTACACTTTTCTTTAGAGACACAGCGCGGAAACAGGACCTTCGTCCCCTTGACCCCGATCACCCCACTATTCTACACACACTAGGAGAAGACAACAAGGGTCGGCCACGTTGAACTACCCAAGAATGAAAAGATCGTCTCCTAATTAAAAGATGAAAAAAAAAAAAAATTGGTGAATCGATTGTGAGCACTGAGCAGGGGGATAGTTTCTTCCCAGCTGTTATCCAGCAACCGAAGCATTCTACCTAGAGGGAGTACAGAGAAGGTTCATGATTCCTGGGTTTCCATATGAAGAAAGACTTTAGAGAAGTACAGTTACAAATTCTTAGGGGTTGACAAATGCAGGAAGATTGTTCCCTGTTGGAAGTCCAGGACAAGGGGTCTACAGTTTTAGGATAAGGGGGAATTCCTTTTAGGACGAGATGAAAAATCGTTTTTCCCACTGAGAGTGTGAATGTGTGGAATTCTCTGCCACAGCGATTGGCCACGAGGGAGTTGGATGTGGCCCGTGGCTGACAGGGGTATGGAAGAAAGGCTAAGGATACAGTTGGATATCAGCCATGCATATTGAATGGCGTGCAGGCTGAAGGGCCGAATGCCTGCTCCTGCACCTAATTTCTAGTTTCTATGTTTCAACCACAAATAGTTTAGTTTAAATTAGGGAAACAGGCTTTGACTATCGACCCCCGCACACTAACGTACCGTACCGAAGGCAATTAACCTACAAACCTGTATGTCTTTGGAGTGTGGGAGGAAACCGGAGCACCCGGAGAAAACCCACGCAGGTCACGGGGAGAACGTACAAACTCCGTGCAGACAAGCACCCGCAGTCAGGATCGAACCCGGGTCTCTGGCGCTGTGAGGCAGCGACTCTACTGCTGCGCCACCGTGCCGCCCTCAAGTGGAAGACTCGGTCTGGGTGTGATGACCCCCTAAGGTCAAACTAATAACATCCAATAACTCTGTTGCAAATGCAGCATAGCATGAGAGAGTTCATAAGTGATAGGAGCAGAATTAGGCCATTCGGCCCATCAAGTCTACTCCGTCGTTCAATCATGGCTGATCTATCTTTCCCTCTTAACCCCGTTCTCCTGCCTTCTCCCCATAACCCCTGGCATCTGTTGGTTGCGGCTACTGAGCTATATCCTATCCAACATCAGCAGAGAGGAACAGGACAAAAAAAATCTGTAATGGATAGATAGATTGAAGGATGAACAGATGATGTTGTAATTGGTGACCTTTCCCCTCTCTTGCAGGCCCTAAAAAATCTGAGATCATTAATTCAACCGATAATAAATTGGTCCTTGGATCTGATTCAAGCCCGTGTTATCCCATGGATTGAGCAGCAAGGTGGATGGGTAAGTTAATGCATTGGCGGTTTCTGTTGGATTATAAGCTACCCAGTGGAATATGAGGTGCTTTTCCTCCAGGTTGCATGTGGCCCCGCTCACACAATGGAGTAGGCCCAGGACAGAAAGATCCGTATGGGAATAGGAAGGGTTAAAACGGTTAGTAACTGGGAGACCTGGAAGGCCTTGGCGGACCAAGCGCAGGTTTAGTTTAGAGATACAGCGCGGAAACAGGCCCTTCGGCCCACCGAGTCCGTGCTAACCAGTGACCACACCAACACTATCCAACACACTCTAGTTGACCAGTTTGCAATTTTACCGAAGCCAATTAACCTACAAACCTGTACGTCTTTGGAGTGTGGCAGGAAACCAGAGCACCCGGCGAAAGCCCACACAGGTCACAGGGAGAACGTACAAACTTTGTACAGACAGCACCCGTAGTCTGTGGGATTGACCCCGGGTCTATGGCGCCGTCTACCGCTGCGCCACCGTGCCGTGGCAAGTGTTTGGTGAACTGGTCGCTGAGTTTATGCTTGGTCTTGCTGATATAAATGAGGTCAAATTAGTTTCAGCACACGCGTCAGGAGGCTGGGGAATATTGACTACACAGGGGGTCTGCACCAGGTTTGTATGTGTGTGGGGTTGTGGGTTGCAGTTTAAACGACAGGCAAAATCGAGCAAGACTGAGCCCATTATTTGGATTCATTTAGTTTAGAGTTACAGCTTGGAAACAGGCCCTTCGGCCCACCGAGTCCGTGCCGACCAGCGATCTCCGCACACTAACCCTATCCTACACGCACTAGGGACAATTTACAATGTATTCAGATGTATTCAAGAGAGAGTTAGATTTAGCTCTTAGGGCTAACTGAATGCAGGGATCTGGGGTGAAAACAGGAAGGGGGTACTGATTCTGGATGATCAGCCGTGATCATATGGCTCGAAGGGCCGAATGGCCTACTCCTGCACCTATTTTCTGTGTTTCTATGTTTACAGTCTTTACTGAAGCCAATTAACCTACAAACCTGTATGTCTTTTTTTGGAGTGTGGGAGGAAACCAGAGCAACCCGGAGAAAACCCACGCAGGTGATGGGGAGAGCGTACAAACTCCGTACAGACTATACGGAGTTTGCACGTCCTCCCCGTGACCTGCGTGGGTTGTCTCCAGGTGCCCCAGTTTCCTCCCACACTCCAAAGGAGTGCGGGTTTGTAGGTTAATAGGCTTGGTATAATTGTAAATTGTCCCTAGCATGTGTAGAGAGGATAGTGTTAGTGTGCGGGGGTCGTGAACTCGGTTGGTCGGAGGGCCTGTTTCCGCGCTGTATCTCTCAACTTAACTAAACCCGTTTTGGTCGGATGCTTCGGTTGCTGGACACCAGCTGGGATGAAACTGTCCCCATGCTCACAATTAATTCACCAATTTTTCTTTTTTTTCTTCTTTTAATTAGGAGACGATCTTTTCATACGTGGGGAGTTCAACGTGGCCGACTTTTGTTATCTTCTCTGCGGGCGTGATTACTGGCATTCTGGCCTATTTAAAGCTGACCTAACTTCAACGATCCTTTTTGATTTTGTCTCATTGTTTTTGGAAACTTGACCCCCAGCCTTCAATGGTTTCATCTCCAGTCCCCTTGCACCCGAAAGGGGTATCTCTGTACTGATGTGTTATACTGGAAATAATTGCAAGTAATGAGCTTGATGAAATTTGGAGGCATTTACACACATCCTTGTTACTTGATTTAAGTTTTTTTTTATTGCAGCCTTTTTAGAATCAGTGTTTTTCTTTTAAAAAAACATGTCTGCCTGAATCATTCGTTCCAAGGTGTTTATATTTTTGCTGACTTTTTTAAAAACAAAATCTTCAGGGGATACTAGCGTGAGACTCTTGTAAGTATTAAAAAAAAACAGAAAATGCTGGAAATAATCAGCTGGCCAGCCTTCATCTGCGGAAGGATAAATGGAGATGTGGGATTACAGAAGTATTTGCAGAATCTGCTTTTTTTTTTAAACTTTCACTTAAACTGCAGGTTTTTGTACTGTCTGTATAATGGACATCATCATCAGAATGGTAGAACAAACATGAGACTACCTGTGAAAACATAAGTTACCTCCAAAATAATTAATTTAATCTTCAACTTCCTCATTGAAATACAGGATTGAAATGGTTTGGTGTCACTTTTAATCCGAAACAGGAGTTCTTTTGAAATCTTCCCCCCCGCGGATAGTCCCCCCGAAAATGTGGCTCCCAGGCCGGGTGAGGCGACCGATCTTGACCTCATCGGGACTTCCGCGGCCGATCGGCGGGTTGAATTTGCCCCGTGCGGCCGGGGCTCTGGAACTCCGGTCCGGCCGGAGCCGGCAGATCTGTTCCCACAGCCGACTTTGCGGACCGCTATCTCGGCCCCCTGGCGGACTGTTCCGGTACCGCTGGACTCTCCCCGCCCCCGTTGGTCTGGCAAAACGGAGAATCCGGCAAAGCTCTGGAACCAAGAAAATCAGTGGTGGGCCTGTACTTGAAATAAAAATAGCTTAACCAGGACTGAGAGCTGCACCTTCTCTTGTGGCCTTCCCGTGTATTGATTATTTTGGACGCTATTTAGTTTCCAAAGCCTATTTTCCACCTTAAATTAGATCTAGGTTGAACTAAATCTAAAATTAGCAGTGAGTTTATCCACTGTTTATTGGCTTTGACAATTATAGTTCATCTCTTCAGAAGTTTTGGGGATTTCTACGACTCATTGTTTGCTGCTTCTTTCCATCACTGCTAAGTATTCTAGTCCCAATTTTATGCCAAAAAGTAAAAAGGCAGTATTTACTGGTGACATCCAGAGGTCAGTGAGCACTTTAAGTTTAATTTGGAGATACAGCCTGAAAACAGGCCCCTCGTCCCACCATGTCCGCGCCGACCAGCGATCGCCCGTACACTAGTTCTATGTTATTCCACCTTCGCATCCACTCCCTGCGCACTACCATCAACTTACATGAGACAATGAACCTACAAACCTGCACGTCTTTGGAGTGTGGGAGGAAACCAGAGCACCCGGAGAAATCAGGAGAGAACGTGCAAACTCCACACAAAAAGGGTGGTGAATCTATGGAATTCTTTGCCACGGAAGGCTGTCGAGGCCAAGTCAGTGGATATATGTAGGGCAGAGATGCATAGCTTTGTGATTCGTACCGGTGTCAGGGGTTATGGGAGAAGGCAGGAGAATGGGGTTAGGAGGGAGAGGTAGATCAGCCATGATTGAATGGTTGAGTAGACTTGATGGGCTGAATGGCCTAATTCTACTCCTATTCCTAGTCAGGATTGAACCAGGGTCTCGGGCGCTGTGAGGCAGCAACTCTCTCAGCTGCATCACTGTTCTGCGGTAGAGAAAAGGGAAAAATCTTAAATGGTTCTGGTTAACATTCTGGTTAACATGCTAAATAGCCCCTACATTTTCTCTTTTTATTTCCAATTTCCAGCACGTAGATTGTCCCATTTTATCCCCCCCCCCCCCCCCCCCCCCCCCCCCCCCCCCCCCCCCCCCCCCCCCACCCCCCCCCCCCCCCCCCCCCCACCCCCCCCCCCCCCCCCCCCCCCCCCCCCCCCCCCCTTGTTCTAAACTTTCAACAGAGTAAATTATTACTATCTGTAACATCCAATTATTTGTGCTATTTAGGATCACTTCTGCATATTCTGTAGTCAGTGTTAGTGACACGTGGAACTGCAGGTGCTGGAGTAACTCAGGGGGTCTGGCAGCATCCGTAGAGAGAATGGACAGGTGATGTCTCGGGTCAGAAGAAGAGACTAGAAGGGTCCTGACCGTAAACGTCATCTCTCCGTTCTCTCCATAGTTTCCACTGGTCGCATCCTTGTATCCCTCTTGTTACCACATCCTCCCCAGTCATGATGGGCTCCATTCTTCCTGAGGTCATCTGTTGCCGGCCCTGATTCGTTCTGGCCTTCTCTCGCCTCCCAATCCCCCCCCCCCCCCCCCCCTCCCAATCCTCCCCCCCCCCCACCTCTATCTTTCAGTCCAAAGAAGGGTTCTGACCTGAAATATCACCTGTTCTTGTTCTCCTACATGAATCCTACATCTCCCTCCCAAAGACAAAATGACCTTTCTGCCATCTCAAGAACAGAATCATAACTAACTTAACTACCATAACTTCTGTGCATTCTTTAGACTTTCGAGATTCCGCGCTGAAACAGGCCCTTCTGCCCACCGAGCCCGCGTTGACCAACAATCACCCTTCACACGAACATTATCCTACATGTTAGGGACAATTTAGCGAGGCCAATGAACCTCTAAACATGTACGTCTTTTGGAGCGTGGGAGGAAACTGGAGCATCCGTAGAAAAAACGCGTGGTCACGGGGAGAAGGTACAAACTCCGTACAGACTGCACCCATAGGCAGGATCGAACCCGGGTCTCTGGCACGGTGAGGCAGAATCTCTACCGCTGCGCCACCGTGCCGCCCTAACTACCTGAGTGCGCTGGATTGTTGCACACTTGCACACAACTGGAAACTGGAGTTAAGCCAACCATGTAGCTATAGATATAGTTGGGATCTGTGAATGGGGAATATGTGTGTGTGTGTGTTGTGTTTGGTAACTTTGAATTGGATGCAGTCAGAGTTGGGAGAGCTTTTTAGTTCACTTTTTACTTGGTGGCATCTGGCTGTACATTCTGCAGAGAAGCGACATTGGGAATTGTGAATGCATTGATTGTAGCCATTTTTACAACAGAGCCTGTTATTTGTATTTGCCAATCTCCATACTATCCAGTGTGCCATATTATTGTATGAATGTAGCAGACTTTTAATAAATAGTTGCATTCAATGCAAACAATCATTGGGTCTGTGTATGATTATTCTCTCCCGGTTCTCTCCCAACTGTCTTAAAAAAAAAAAAAATGTTTAGCCTCTAGCTGACAATTGGAGCAATCTTCAATTGATTTCTATTGATTTCTCTAATTTTAAGTAACCCTTGCATTCGCTCTCTCTCTCTCTCTCTCTCTCTCTCCCCATCTCTCCCCTCTCTCCCCATCTCTCCCCTGTCCCAGATGTCCTACTAGTTTCACTGTCATCCTGCTTAGTTTCACCGTTTGGATCCCCTCGTTATCACCTCTTCCACAGCCAACAATGGACCATTGTGGGCTCCATCTTTCCTTGGTCATCCTTGCTGGCCTGGATTTGTTCTTTCCTACCTTTCGTTCTTTTGCTCTTTGTACCTTTTCATACACCTCTAGTTCCCCTCTCCCCTGACTCTCAGTCCGAAGAAGGGTCTGGACCCGAAACGCCGCCTATTCCTTCTCTCCAGAATGCTGCCTGTCCTGCCGAATTACTCCTGCATTTTGTGTCTTTCTCCAATTATCTCACCCTGCCTTCGATTAGCAGAGAACCAACTCCAAATTGGCAAATGTGAGTAGTGTCCGGACGTACACAGACCAACCTTGCTCTGCTCGATGGTTGAGGAGTCCTCCATATTCAAACTCCACTGCCTCCTCGATTCCTGAACAAACCCAGTCTTCAGTCATAGTGTCTGATGTAAAGTAATGCCAGGCCACCAGAGGGCGGAACACTGCAGCAAATCATTGATCCACACCGGTACTATTCCAGTGAGGCCCAGTGCAAATTGGAGGAACAGCAGGTTGCTGAATACTTTATCTCCCCCTCCCATTCCCACATCAACCTTTCGGTCCTGGGCCTCCTCCATTGTCAGAGTGAGGCCCAGTGCAAATTGGAGGAACAGCACCTCATATTTTGCTCGGACAGCTTACAACCTCAGCGGTATGAACATTGACTTCTCTAACTTCAAGTAACCCTCTCCTTGCTTTCCCTCTCCATCCCTCCCCCTTCCAGTTCTCTGACCAGTCTGACTGTCTCCGATTACATTTCATCTGTTTGCTTTGTTGTAACCTTCTCCGAGCTAACAATAATCGATTCTCCATTTTTCCTTGAGCTGCATCGCTTTGGATGTGTCTTTTTCACACCTTACACTTCCTTATCTCTGTGCCTCCCTCTCCCCTTCTTCTTTCACGTCCATCCTCCATGTATCAAATGTTGACCTCGCTGTCATCGTCCGCCCTGAAAAGGACGCGAGCTTCCGGCAACAATCAGTGGGAGCCGTCACTTGTTGCAATAGATGACGGTGGTAGCAGAAACAGCTCGGGATACTTCCAGTTTCCAGCCCCGCGACGAGGACGCTTCTGCTACGGGGCCTCCCTCTCCCCCGACACAGTCTGGTGAAGGGTCTCGACCCGAAATGTCACCCATTCCTACTCTCCAGAGATGCTGCCTGTCCTGTTGAGTTAATCCAGCATTTTGTGTCTATCTCCAAGTATTATTCAAACTACTTTAATCCAATTGTCACCCTCTTCACCCAGTAGGTAACTAATCTATAAATCTAATTGCATGTTCAATCAAACTACTTCCATTGAAAATACTGAAGAATTCAAACAGTGATCATTTTTGGAAGTCAAAAGGTATAGCCATGATGTTACAACTCTTGTCTCTTCTTTCCAGGGTTGAGGCATAAGTGATATCAATTTTGGCAACAAGTTTTAATTTGGAAAGATTTAATAAGAACCTGAGGGGCAGCTTTTTCACACAGAGGGTGGTGGGTGTATGGAACGAGCTGCCAGAGATGATAGTTGAAGCAGGTATGAAAACAACATTTAAAAGCCATTTGGTCAGGTACATGGAAAGGATAGGTTTAGAGGGATTTGAGCCAAATGCGGGCAGGCGGGACTAGTGTAGATGGGTCATCTTGGTCAGCATAGGCAAGTTGGGCTGAAGGGCCTGTTTCCATTCTGTATGACTCTATGACCCTAATCATACGGCCCACCCAAAGTTTGCAACTCCAACTTTGAAGACCATTTATCTGCACCAGTCCAGACAGGGCTGTTTAATTACGGGTAATTACAGTATTTCTGCTTTTGACACATTCGTGCAATGGGCTGCAAATGACGGCAAAGTTTGCTCTGAATTGGTTACAGTTCAAGTTAATCTTGCGTGATCGATTGAATCCCTATTAGTTGCTGTTACACAGTTAATCAAGGGCCTGTCCCACTTGCCGATTTTCTCCGGCGACTGCCGACGTCATATCAGTGTGAGTGAACATTTCAAAATCCAGCGGCGACAATAAAAAAAGTTGCGACACTTGAAAAAACACCGCGCATCAATACGTCATCCCGCCGTGTCAAACGCGTGAAAAAATCGCCAAGTGGGACAGGCCCTTCAGGGTAACAGAATGCAATTCCTCACCCTTTAGATTTTACTTCGATTGACGAATCCTAACATAATCCATCTTTATGAATATAGGCTAAAGCTGGGTTAAAATATGCATTTTTAGCAAGAGAATCTCGTTCATAAGAAAGAATAACTTGAATACGTTACTGGAATTGTGTTGAAAATTTGAGAATTAATCTTATACAAGTTTCACTGGGATTTAAAACATTCAGATGCTTAGTACATTCTTCTTTTAACATATTAAATGCCTTTAATTAAAAAAACTGACCAACATCTATTCAATATGACCTGAAGATGCCTTCTCGAAACTCCCTCTCCATGGGACATGTTCAAGATTTTAGACTTTAGAGATACAGCACGGAAACAGCCAGGCCCTTTGGCCCATCGAGTTCCCGCTGACCAGCGATCACCCCGTACACTAACACTACCCTGCACACTAGGGACAATTTACAATTTTACCGAAGCCAATTAACCTACAAACCTCTACGAGTCTGAAATGTGGGTGAAAACCGGAGCAGCCGGAGAAAGCCCACGTGGTTACAAGGAGAACGTGCAAACTCCGTACAGACAACAACTGTGGTCAGGATCGAACCCGTTGTGTCTCTGGTGTTGTGAGGTCGCAACTCTACCAGCTGACCCACTGTGCCACCTTTATTAGTGGTGTTTCTTAGACAAGTGTTTTTATTAATTAACCAGATCAACAAATCACTTGGAACGATGTGAATGCTACCGATGTTAACTTGGAAACCGGGAGCTGCGAGCGGCCACAACTGTTTGATCATTAATATATCGCCTTGACCACTAGATGGCATCCCAAGCACAAAGAAGCCAATAGTTTGAACTATTGGAACAAATAAACGTAACTTATCTCTCTACAGTTATTGCCCCAACGTAGTTTATTGCAGTAGGGCAACACGGTGGCTAGAGTTGCTGCCTTTACAGCGCCAGAGACCCGGGCAGAAACAGCGCCAGAGATCCTGACTGATGGCGCTGTCTGTACGGAGTTTGTACGTTCTCCCCGTGACTGCGTGGGTTTTCTCTGGGTGCTCCGGTTTCCTCCCGCACTCCAAAGACGTACGAGCATCTCAGACACAGAACCAGTGGTACGTCGGGACTGTATGGCTTCAGTGAGAGCTGACAGAGAAGGAAACGCCCGGGAAAAAAACACAAAATCTTGACACCAGGACAAATGTTCTTTAGTGACCAATGACAAAAATTGAATGGCGCTTGATTTTAAGTGCGATTTCTACACTCGTATATAATTGATTTTGGTAAAGATTGTAAAATGTTCCTAGTATGTAGGATAATGCTAGTGTACGGGGTGACCACTGGTTGGCACGGACTTGGTGGGCCGAAGGGCCTGTTTCCACGCTGTTTCTTTAAACTAAACTGAACTAAACTAAAGCATCATAAATAGACACAACATGCTGGAGTAACTCAGCTGGTCAGGCAGCATCTCTGGCGAGAAGGAATAAGTGACGTTCAGTCTGAGAAGGGTCTCGACATGAAACGTCACCCATTCATTCTCTCCAGAGATGCTGCCTGTCCCGCTGAGTTACTCCAGCATGTTGTGTCTATCTTCGGTGTAAACCAGTTCCTTCCTGCAAAACTTTCACACTGTGCTCGGTTTTGGTCAGCCTGTGGTAAGAAGGATGTCGTTAAGCTGGGAAAAGAGTGCAGAGAAGATGTACGAGGATGTTGCCAGGATTTGAGGGACTGAGCCACAGTGAGAAGTTGGGCAGGTGAGGACTTTATTCCTTGGAGCGCAGGAGGCTGAGGTGTGATCTTACAGAGGAGTATAAAGTCATGAGGGGGAATAGATGGAGTCTTTTACCCAGTGGGGGAAATCAAAAACAATTCTTGGCAATACCTTGATCTGCATTTTGTGTCTATCTTCGGTGTAAACCAGCATCTGCAGTTCCTTCCTACACACTTAGCCTGATCTCAGTTTGCCTGGTCTAACCCAGCATCTACAGTTCCTACACACTAAAACATCATAATCCTGACTAGCACAACCATCTGTTGCAAAGCATTAAAATGACCCCCCAACGAGTGGACAAGTTTCACATGAAATCAAGCAAGTTCAGTTTTTATCATTGGTTATTAAATAACATGAGTCTTGCTGTCGATGTTTGAGTTTCTTATGTCTACAATCACTAAAGGCAAATTAGGGTTGCCATACTACGACCATACACTTGTATTGTATCTAAGATACTTCTCTAAGATATATCGAAGTGCTTCTGTGCAATGATACTTGTAGTGAATTGTACACAAAAACAAATTTTGTTCTAGCTCGGTATATAAGTGATAGGTGTGGAATTAGGCCATTCGGCCCATCAAGTCTATGGCATTCAATCATGGCTGATCCACCTCTCTCTCCTAACCCATTTTCCTGCCTTCTCCCTGTAATCCATTCCCCTCATTAGGGACAATAAAACACCAGAGGCAGTAGAGTTGCTACCTTACACTGCCAGAGATCCTGTAAGACCTGTCTGTAAAGGACCTGTCCCGCTTAGGCTACTTTTAGGCGACTGTAATAGTTGCAGCAGGTCGTCGAAAAACTGGCAGCTGGACCCCCCCACGACATAAAATTTGAAATAGAATCATTCCTTTAACAACAAAAAAAAAGATGAAGCCAGCACCGGCGACAACCTGCGTTAACCTGGCGACAACCACGACAGCACCTACGTCAGGAGAAGTCAAGCTGCGCTCATTGGCGTCAAACCCACTGTCGCCGACTGTCTCCAAAAATCTTTCAACATGTTGAAAATCCAGCGGCGACCAGAAAGACGCTACGACTCTTTGGGCGACTGAGGAGACGACTCACGACCGTACAGGCGACACCCCGGCGACCATGTGGCCACACCCTTGTCGCCTGTAGTCGCCTGAAAAATCACCAAAGTGGGACAGGCCCTTCAGGAGTTTGTACTTAGGAGATCTTCGGTATCGTCCCACACTCCAAAGAGGTACAGGTTTGTAGGTTAACTGGCTTCGGTATAAAAAAGTTAAAAAATTGTCCCTTGCGTGTAGGATCAGTGTTAATGCGCGGGGATCGCTGGTTGGCGCGGACTCAGTGGGCCGAAGGGCTTGTTTCCGAGCTGTATCTCGAAACTAACCTAGGAACACGACTACTGAACCTAAGGTTGAATGTACCACGGATGGTTGCTCAAAGGGCATTGGGCCCTGCAGTATCTGGACACACTTTGTTTGATACTTGATATTAAGGAATGGAAACTGAAACGCTATCTTCCAGGCAGCCTGCACTTTCACCGGGAATTTTACCAGTAAATTGCAACGAGGAACACTGCTCTGAGGCAATGTATGTTTTAAGAAAGGTAAATGAACTTTAATTGGCAAGCCCATTAATAGTGTTATCAATGAGTTTACGCAAACAAAGCGAAACAAGATATGCGGGGGGGAGCTTTGCGTGGGAAATATACCTGATGTGAAATGGGTTTTTGAGTGGGAGTGAGACACCTTTAACATTGCACCTAGATAAATGATGAGCTGTCCTTAACACAAGATCAATGAACTACAACACCATTACAACAGGCCAAATCCTCCTTTGACTAACTGGCTTTAGTCATTTATACCGGAATGGTTGAGATAAGATGGGAAACCCGGATTCCTGTTATCATGTTCATAGCTGATAAGCGATTCCTCACAGGATATGAAACATAGCCGGTGAGGATTATTCTTTTATTTCCCAATATTCCCATCCTTCTGAACGTATTGCCAAACTCACAGCTTGCTGGGCGGAAAAAAACCCCATCACAATTTTGACACAGTGCGCTGGAGTAACTCAGCGGGTCAGGCAGCATCTCTGGAGAAAAGGAATAGTTGACATTTCGGGTCGAGACCCTGCTTCAGACTGAGTCTCAGAGTTAAAGGACATTCTTTTAGGAAGTAGATTTAGGAAATTTCTTGATTCAGAGGGTGGTGAATCTGTGGAATTCTTTGCCACAGAAGGCTGTAGAGGCCAAGTCAGTGGGTATTTCTAAGGCAGAGATAGATAGATTTGTGATTAGTATAGGTGTCAGAGGGGAGAAGGCAGGAGAATGGGGTTGGGGAGAGAGCGAGAGAGATGGAAAGGTGGAGTAGACTTGAATGGCCTAATTCTACTCCTATCTCTTATCACATTACCTTATGAAATGGAAACGAGAGATATAGATGATGTTATAGAGAGGTATAGACCAAATGAATGAAAGATATGCAAAAAAGTGACGATGATAAAGGAAACAGGCCATTGTTAGCTGTAGCGAAAAATAAATTAGCTGAGATTTTCAGTAACTCTGCCTTTCATCAAAATCCACTTCCAATTCTAAACGATGCACGTTAGAGCGGCACGGTGGCGCAGCGGTAGAGTTGCTGCCTTACTGCGCCAGAGACCCGGGTTCGATCCTGACTACAGGTGCTGTCTGTACAGAGTTTGCACGTTCTCCCCGTCAACGTGTGGGTTTTCGCCGGGTGCTCCGGTTTCCTCCCACTTTTCCAAAGACGCACAGGCTAGTTGGGTAATTGGCTTAGGTGAACATTGTAGTTTGTCCCTGTGTGTGTAGGATAGTGTCGGGGATCGCTGGTCGGAGCGGACTCGGTTGGCTGAAGGGCCTGTTTCCTCGCTGTATCTCTAAACTATATTGGTTAAAAAAAGCCCACCATAAAACAAGTTTGTCGAAATTTAAATTCAGTGATTCGCAATGGACACATTAAATGTGGGTTCATATTTGCTAAAAATGTTTTTTGATACCCGGCGCAACGACCTGTTCCATAATTTGAAATATTAAGTCACCAAACATGTAGAGCATCCCTGAAATATTTGATTGTAAAGGTAGGTCACTGGGTCACCCGACGGCCATTGAACTTGCAATCACTACCTGCACATCTTGACAAACTCTCCCATTGTGGGCTTTAGTCATCCACGGCACTGGCACCAAATGGAACTCTTCGCAACATCAGCAGAAGCAGCAGAAAAGGGCCCTGAAGCGGAAAAGCAGTACGCCTTTGGTCGAAAAGAATGGATCGGCTGGGCTTGTGCTCACTGGAATTTCGGGAGTCTTATAGAAGCCTATAAAATTCTTAAAACGATTGGACAGGCTAGATGCAGGAAAAATGTTCCCCGTATTGGCGGAGTCCAGAACCGGGGCTCACAGTTCAAGAATTAAGGGTAGGCCATCTAGGACTGAAATGAGGAAAAACCTTCTTCACCCAGAGAGTTGTGAATCTGTGGAATTCTCTGCCACAGAAGGCAGTGGAGGCCAATGCACTGGATGTATTCAAGAGCGAGTTGGATACAGCTCTGATGGCTAACGGAATATCAAGGGATATGGGGAGAAGCAGGAACGGGGTACTGATTCTGAATGATCAACCATGATCATATTTAATGGCGGTGCTGGCTCGAAGGGTCGAATGGCTTACTCCTGAACCGATTTTCTGTTTCTATGTTTCTATGAATGACTGGGAACAAAAAAACTTAAGATGGAGTCCTGACCCAAAGCGTCTCCTATCCACAGGTGCTGCCTGACCTGCTGAGTTACTCCAGCATTTTTGTGTCTTTCTTTGGTACACACACACACTAGGGACAATTTACAATTCTACCAAGCCAATTAGCCTACAAACCTGTACGTCTTTGAAGTGTGGGAGAAAACCGGAGCACCCGGAGAAAACCCACACACGTCACGGGGAGAACGTACAAACTCCGCTCAGACAGCACCTGTAGTCAGGGTCGAACCCGGGTCTTTTGCACAGTAAGGCAACAAGCCCACCGATGCGCCAGGATGGAGAAGATTACATGATGTTTTTATAAAGGAAAATAGGGGTGGTACTCCTTGTAACCTGACTGGGTTTGATTCCTCCAAAATACCACAAAAAAATCAATAGATCAGTTCATAGGCAACATTTCTGTTTTGGGGATCCACTATTTACAGATTGGTTTTTCTATGGACACACTAGAGGCAGGAAACATGTTCCCGATGTTGGGGGAGTCCAGAACCAGGGGCCACAGTTTAAGAATAAGGAGTAAGCCATTTAGAACGGAGACGAGGAAACACTTTTTCTCGCAGAGAGGTGGTGAGTCTGTAGAATTCTCTGATCTCAGAGGGCGGTGGAGGCCGGTTCTCTGGGTGCTTTCAAGAGAGAGCTAGATAGGGCTCTTAAAGACAGCGGAGTCAGGGGATATGGGGAGAAGGCAGGAACGGGGTACTGATTGGGGATGATCAGCCATGATCACATTGAATGGCGGTGCTGGCTCGAAGGGCCGAATGGCCTACTCCTGCACCTATTGTCTATAAAATAATTCTCATCCATTTCTGATGGCCCATTAATGTGTAAAGTGTGCAGAAATAATTGTTTCCTTTGTCAATTCTGCTGTCTGAGCCTAGTGATTCAGTTGAAGAGAAATACTTAATGCTCATAATATTTGATTTTATTTAATTTTTTTTTTTTTTTAATTTAAAAATTGAAGTTAGTTAGGTTTAGTTCAATTATACGGCGCAGAAACAGGCCCTTCGGCCCAACAAGTCCATGCCAACCAGCGGTCCCCGCACATTAACACTATCCTACACACACGAGGGATAATTTTATAATGATACCAAGCCAATTAACCAACATACCTGTACGTCTTTGGAGCGTGGAAGGAAACCGATGATCTTGGAGAAAACCCGCGCGGTCACGGGGGGAGCGTACAAACTCCTTGCGGACAGCACCCGTAGTCAGGATCGAACCCGGGTCTCTGGCACTGGCGTGAGTCTGAAGCAGGGTCCTCTCCTGAAACGTCACCCATCCCTGGATATTCCCTGGAGATGCTGCCTGACCCGTTGAGTTACTCCAGCACTTTTCGTCTATCTTTGACAATATTTTAATAATCTGTTACTATGCATTTACAGATTCGGTTGCAATAACTTGAGACTTAGGACAAGGAAGCTAAGATTGAGTTAATACTGAGCAGCTGGCCCCCTTGGTTATTTGATAGTGAGATTCCGCACACTGCTATTGTACTGTCGGTGTTGCTGCTATGGCCATGAACACTGTTGATTTGTTGCTTATTTCCAGGAAGATCGCTGCCCTGTTGCTTGATACATTGGCAGTACTTTCCCAGTTCTCTACTGAGGTTGCTTCCGTACAGTAATGGGTTAACCTGACATACATCTAATCTGCCTTTCTGTGTGACTAGAGGCACATAACATTGATAACTTGATCAGATTCCATACAACATTATGCTGCGCGAACCGCTAAAGATACGGACAATACATAAAACTTAAATTTGGTTTTTAGGTTTATTATTGTCACCAGTACCACGGAGCAGTGAAAGGCTTTGTTTTGCATGCTATACGATCAAATAAGACAACACAATACGTCATTCCGCACGGTGGCGCACTGGTAGAGTTGCTGCCTTACAGCGCCAGAGACCGGGGTCCGATCTCCAATACGGGTGCTGTCTGTACGTTCTCCTCGTGACCATGTGGGTTTTGTCCGAGATCTTCGGTTTACTCCCACGCTCCAAAGACGTACAAGAAATCGTAATTGTGAGCTCAGGATATTCAAAAGCTGTGCCCGTGTCAGCGCAGTAGGTGGCCGCTATTTGTGTACCATGGGTATGCGAGCAAAGAATTTCACTGTGCCTTGTCAAATGTGACAAGAAAGTATTCCGTCCCATTCCAATGCCACTGCCGGGCAGTGAAGAGGGAGAGGGGAATGGGAACCACTCTACTAGGGCGGTTAGAGTTGCTGCCTTACAGCGCTTGCAGCGCCGGAGACCCTGGTTCGATCCCGACTATGGGTGCTGTCTGTACGGAGTTTGTACGTTCTCCCCGTGACCGCGTGGGTTTTCTCCGCGATCTTTGGGTGGGAGGGGCGGGAGGGAGAAAGGAAGAGGTGGAGCCAGTGGGCTGAGGGAGAACCGAGAAGGGGAGGAGAAAGCAAGGACGACCTGAAATTAGAGAAGTCAATGTTCATACCACTGGGGTGCAAACTGCCCAAGCGAAATATGAGGTGCTGCTCCTCCAATTTCCGGTGGTCCTCACTCTGGCCAAGGAGGAGGCCCAGGACAGAAAGGTCAGATTCAGAATGGGAGGGGGAGTTGAAGTGCTGAGCCACTGGGAGGTCAGGTTGGCTGTGGGTTTACTGGGGCTGTGATGTTAATTGCTGGAGATGGACCTGGAGGTTGGCAGCAGAATTGTAATAGCCTGTGTTTAGTATGCCTGCAAAAAAGGGTTTAAAGACCCAACCAGATTATGAAGGATGAGCAAGCATCACATCTACAACTCCATCACCCCTTACCCTTGCACAAGAACAAAAAAAAGACAAAGTGCTGGAGTAACTCAGCGGGTCAGGCAACATCCCTGGAGTCTTGATCCTGGTTTCCTTGACAATGATAGAATATAATAAAACTTTGGTGCGGCACGGTGGTGAAGAATTGCTGCCTCACAGCAGCACGAGATCCGGGTTCGATCCCGACCACGGGCGCTGTCTGTACGGAGTTTGTACGTTCTCCCCGTGACCTGCGTGGGTTTTCTCCGAGATCTTCGGTTTCCTCCCGCACTCCAAAGACGTACAGGTTTGTAGGTTAAATGTAAATTGCCCCCTAGTGTGTGTAGGATAGTGTTAGTGTGCGGGGATCGCTGGTCGGCGCGGACCCGGAGGACCTGTTTCCGCGCTGTATCTCTAAACTAAACTAAACTATAAATTTAAACTAATAAATAACATAGAGAAATTATTTAATAGCTCATTCCCAATGTGCTTGACAAAGAAATATATGGGTTATTTTGGGGAGTCTTGTTAATCCTCTAAATAAGATCCGTGTTTTTATTGTGAGGTCAAGCAAGTGATAGCAGGAAGATCTTACACTTCAGTGACTGGCACCTGGAAGTCAAGATAAAAAACACGTTCTAACAAGTCGCAATAAATTACGTGGGGTGCCGTTTGTCAGTAAACCATTGCAGCGAAGCGGGAAGTGTAGATTGCACTATATACAGGGCTCGATGGCCCGGGTTCATTTGGCACAAGAACCTCACAGGCAGGGGAAACAAAAGTGCTTCACATCTGAGGCGCAGTAGCTCAGTATGTGAATGGTTGGGATGCGAGCGGTTCTTAAGTGAAGCACGTGGCGATTGTATATCGCGGAGTGAACATGCGAGGGGTTTTCCACTCGTGAAGGGATTAAGCGTGTAAATTGATCCTGACATCTTGTCGTCAGTAACAAGTCGTCTGCCTCCATTGGAACAGGCACACACACGCTCGTACACACACTCGCACACACACGACACACACGCTTGCACACACACACGCACTCACACACGCACACACACACTCGCACACACACGCACGCACACGCACGCACACGCACACACACTCCCACACACACACTCCCACACACACACACTCCCACACACACACACTTACACACGCACACACACTCGCACACACACTCCCACACACACACACTTGCACATACACACACACTCGCACATGCACACGCACTCCCACACACACACACTCGCACATACACACTCGCACATACACACTCACACGCACATACACTCGCACGCACATACACACACACACACCCACATACCCACACGGACGCACACGCACACACACCCACACACACACGCTTGCATGCGCACGCACACACACACTCACACACGCATACACTCGCGCATGCACACACACACACACACACACATGCAACATTCTGTTTTTGGTGCAGCCAACCCGGTAGATTGACAGAGCAGACCTCAGCTGGGCAGGGTAGTGTTAGTGTGCAGGGATCGCTGGTCAGCAAGGACTCGGTCCGCATAAAGAGTTGCCATGTTTCTGGTACCAACAAAGTTACAAGAAGTTCATCGGCCAGTCTTATCTTCGGCCCACCGGGTCCGCGCCGACCAGCGATCCCCGCACACTTACACTATCCTTCACACACTAGGGACAATTTACATTTTTACCAAAGCCAATTAACCAACAAACCTGCACGTCTTTGGTGTGTGGGAGGAAACTGGAGCAGCCGGGGGAAACCCAGGCAGGTCACGGGGAGAACGTACACGCAGGATCGAACCCGGGTCTCTGGCGCTGTAAGGCAGCAACTCTCCCGCTGCGCCACCGTGCCGCCAGTATTGAAGTGATTCAATGAAGACATTACCGATACTATTTCTTCGACTCTAAAAGTTTCAAATTTTTCCTTCAAGAGTAAATTTGACTCGTGGAAATCTTTCCACATGCTGAAACATTTTCACGAGTTAACAAGTTTCCCGAGTACCTGCCGTTAGCGTTACGAGTCGCTAAGTTACGTCCACGAGTTCCGACGTTCCCGCTGCGTTAATTCTACGTGATTACCACGAGTTTGATTTGTTTTTAACTCGGGATCACTCGTGGGTGGACTCGCACCGTGAGACAGGGGTTTAAGGAAGGAGAATCTAATCTGCAAAATCTTCCCTTCCCCCCCTCTTCCCCCCCCCTCTTCCCCCCCCTTCCCCCCCCCCCCCCCCCACCCTTCCCCACTACCCTAAAGAATAAGTATTTTTACTACAGTGAATTAGCTGTGGCATGTCTTGAATAAGCGTTAGGTTACTGACTATGGGGTTGATTTACTGGAGAGCTGTCTTTGTATTGTCAGTTATTTATAGTCACAGTTACACTCGGGCCACAGATGTATACGAAGGCATTTCACTCGTAAGGACATGGAAACCAGTTTATTTTAGCTGAGTTTAGTTTATTGTCAAGTACACTGAGGTGGGGTGAAAAGCTTTTTTTGTCCGTGTGCTTTCCAGTCAGGGAAAAGGCGACATACATGATCACAATCGAGCCATCCACAAAGTCATAATGTTTAATGCAAGACAAAGTCCAGTAAAGTCCGATTAAAGATAGTCCGAGGGTCCCCAATGAGGTAGATTGTAACTCGGGAGGACCGCTGTCTCAGGAGGACCACTGTTGAGAGGATGGTTCAGTTGCCTGATGACAGCCGGGAGGAAACTGTCCCTGAATCTGGCGGTGTGCGTTTTCACACCTCTGTAACTTATTTCATTATAAATTGAAAATCAAAGCAACACGAAGGGTTTTGGTGGAAGAGAATGCAAATTACAGCAGGAAGGCGCAATCATTAATTGAGAATTAATTGATGCCTTAATTCAATTGATTGCATTTATGCCCATTTACAGTAACTGGTTAGAGATTATCTCTGCTGTTCGAAGAACCACTTGTACACCGCCAATCTACTCGAAGAATTTATATTTAGATGTGGGGGTGAAGAGAAGAATTTATATTTAGATGTGGGGGTGAAGAGAAGAATTTATATTTAGATGTAGGGGTGAAGATGACATCATCCCCACAGCAACTTGCTTCCGATGGTGTCTAAAATACAGGGGGGGGGGATTTCGGGGTCGGGATCATTCTTCTTCAGAAAGTCGAAAGGTATCTAGCTTGCAAAGAAATTGTTTTAGATTTAAAAAAATTTTTTAGAACCTGCCGGTTATTTAACCCTGCAGGAACTGCAGACACTGGAACCTTGTCAAGAATTAAAAGAGTTGAGCGGCACGGTGGCGCAGCGGTAGAGTCGCTGCCTTACAGCGCCAGAGTCCCCGGGTTCGATCCTGGCTGCGGGTGCTGTCTGTGCGGAGTTTTGTACGTTCTCCCCGTGACCGCGTGCGTTTTACCCGGGGGCTCCGGTTTCTTCCCATACACCAAAGACGTACAGGTTTGCAGGTTAATTTGGCCTCTGTTCATTGTAAATTGTCCCTAGTGTGTGCGTGTGTGTGTGTGTGTTGGATTGTGTTAATGTACGGGCATCATTGGTCGGTGCGGACAAGGAGAACCGAATGGTCTGTTGCCGCGTTGTATCTCTAAACTAAACGGCACTAAAATTCAGAAGACAGGAGGGGGGAGTTGGGTCAAGGGGGAACGCACGACATGCATTTGTACGTTCTCCCTGTGTCTGGATGGGTTTTTTTCTGGATGCTCTGGTTTCCCCCCAAATTCCTATATATATATATATATATATATACAGTGGCTTGCAAAAGTATTCATACCCCTTGAACTTTTCCACATTTTGTCACGTTACAACCACAAACGTAAATGTATTTTATTGGGGTGTTATATGATAGATCAACACAAAGTGGTGCATAATTGTGAAGTGGAAGGAAAATTATACATGGTTTTCAAATTTTTTTACAAATAAAAAACTGAAAAGTGTGGCGTGCAAAAGTATTCAGCCCCCTTTGCTCTGATACCCCTAAATAAAATCCAGTGCAACCAATTGCCTTCAGAAGTCACCTAATTAGTAAATAGAGTCCACTTGTGTGTAATCTAATCTTAGTATAAATACAGCTGTTCTGTGAAGGCCTCAGAGGTTTGTTAGAGAACATTAGTGAACAAACAATGTTCCTTGGGCATCATGAAGCCCAAGGAACACACCAGACAGGTCGGGGATAAAGTTGTGGAGAAGTTTAAAGCAGGGTTAGGTTATAAAAAAATATCCCAAGCTTTGAACATCTCACGGAGCACTGTTCAATCCATCATCCGAAAATGGAAAGAGTATGGCACAACTGCAAACCTACCAAGACATGGCCGTCCACCTAAACTGACAGGCCGGGCAAGGAGAGCATTGATCAGAGAAGCAGCCAAGAGGCCCATGGTAACTCTGGAGGAGCTGCAGAGATCCACAGCTCAGGTGGGAGAATCTGTCCACAGGACAACTATTAGTCGTGCACTCCACAAATCGGGCCTTTATGAAAGTAGCAAGAAGAAAGCCTTTGTTGAAACAAAGCCGTAAGAAGTCCCGTTTGCAGTTTGCCACAAGCCATGTGGGGGACACAGCAAACATGTGGAGGAAGATGCTCTGGTCTGATGAGACCAAAATTGAAGTTTTTGGCCTAAATGCAAAACGCTATGTGTGGCGGAAAACTAACACTGCACATCACCCTGAACACACCACCCCCACTGTGAAACATGGTGGTGGCAGCATCATGCTGTGGGGGTGCTTTTCTTCAGCAGGGACAGGGAAGCTGGTCAGGGTTCATGGGAAGATGGATGGAGCCAAATACAGGGCAACCTTGGAAGAAAACATGTTAGAGTCTGCAAAAGACTTGAGACTGGGGTGGAGGTTCACCTTCCAGCAGGACAACGACCCTAAACATACAGCCAGAGCTACAATGGAATGGTTTAGATCAAAGCATATTCATGTGTTAGAATGGCCCAGTCAAAGTCCAGACCTAATTGAGAACCTCTGGCAAGACTTGAAAATTGCTGTTCACAGACGCTCTCCATCCAACCTGACTGAGCTTGAGCTATTTTGCAAAGAAGAATGGGCAAAAATGTCAGTCTCTAGATGTGCAAAGCTGGTAGAGACATATCCCAAAAGACTTGCAGCTGTAATTGCAGCGAAAGGTGGTTCTACAAAGTATTGACCCAAGAGGGCTGAATACTTTTGCACGCCACACTTTTCAGTTTTTTATTTGTAATAAAATGTGGAAACCATGTATCATTTTCCTTCCACTTCACAATTATGCACCACTTTGTGTTGGTCTATCACATAAAATCCCAATAAAATACATTTACGTTTGTGGTTGTAACGTGACAAAATGTGGAAATATTCAAGGGGTATGAATACTTTTGCAAGCCACTATATATATATATATATATATATATATATATATATATATATATATATATATATATATATATATATATATATATATATATGTGGGTGTTTGTGTATGTAATTGAATGCACATTCATTAGACATAGACACAATAATACTGGAGTAACTCAACAGGACAGGCAGCTCTGGATAGAAGGAATGGGTGACAGGTTGAGACCTATCTTCAGACTGAGTGGAGAGGGAGAAACAGAGATAGGGAAGATTAAGGAGTGAAAACAAGACATCAAAGTGATGATCAGGGTGACAACCTGACCCGAAATGTCACCCATTCCTTCTCTCCAGAAATGCTGCCTGTCCCGCTGAGTTACACCAACATTTTGTGTCTATCTTCAGTGCAAACCAGCATCTGTATATATGTGTATGCATGTGTACATGTGTGCCTATATACACACTGCTGGTGCAGTTCAAGCAGACACATTCTTTGCATTTAAAAAACTTTTCGATGGGTATATGGATATTGTTTATGTGCAAGTAGATAAGTGATGGTTTCGGCATCAAGTTTGGCACAGACATAGTGGGCCAAAGGGCAGGTTTTTGTGCTGTACTGTTCTTGTCAATGTTCTAAAGAACAGGGATTGTGAATAAAAGTGTTCTGGTTGGACAGGGATGTGGACTGGGAAGGTTAAGAGAGATGTGCAATTGGAATTGTGTCTGTGGAATTCTCTGCCACAGAAGGTCATGGAGGCCAATTCATTGGATGTTTTCAAGAGAGAGTTAGATGTGGCTCTTAGGGCGAAAGGAATTATGGGATGTGGGGAGAAAGGAGGAACAGCATACTGATTTTGGATGATCAGCCGTGATCATATTGGATGGCGGTGCTGGTACAAAGGGCCGAATGGCCTACTCCTGCACCTATTTTCTATGTTTCTATGTTTCTCTGTGGGCCATACACGGGCAAAAGGGATTAGCTTCAATAGGGCATGATAGTCGGTACGGATGAATCAGGCCAAAGGGCCTCTTTCTAGTTTAGTTTAGTATAGAGATACAGCATGTAAACAGGCCACTGTGTCCCCACCGACCAGCGATCCATGCACATTTACACTATCCTACACACTCGAAGGACAATTTGACATTTATAGCGAGCCAATTAACCTCCAAACCTGCACATCTTTGTAGTGTGGGAGGAAACCGGAACACCCCGGAGAAAACCCACGCAGGTGACGGGGAGAACGCACAAACTCCGTACAGACAGCACCCGCAGTCAGGATCGAACCCGGGCCTCCGGCGCTGTAAATAAGGCAGCAACTCTACCGCAAACGGGCCTGTATCTCGATGATTCTGTGAATGTGGTTTCTGAAAAGGTGAATCAGCAGACCAGGAAGCGGGAAACAAAGGTTAGAACTAATTGCATGAATTTCAAGTCGGTAGAGTGTCTTTCACGCAATGATTTGGAGCAGAGAGATGAACTAACCCCTCGCTCACTTGCACTGAACACACAAGAATTAGCAGCTGTGCCTTTCCCT
Source organism: Okamejei kenojei (assembly GCA_035221665.1). Classification (NCBI taxonomy): domain Eukaryota; kingdom Metazoa; phylum Chordata; class Chondrichthyes; order Rajiformes; family Rajidae; genus Okamejei; species Okamejei kenojei. The sequence goes on along the minus strand of CM069148.1, from coordinate 7,698,567 downwards.
TTGCATCTGACATCCTGCTCTATTGACAGGGTAGCATGTGACAAATATATTAAGCAATGCCTGTAGTCAGTGGAAACTTTGCCAGATGCCTGCACCTTATTGACAGGTTCTACAGGCAGTGAAGAAAGCGAATGGCATGTTGGCCTTTATAACAAGAGGAGTTGAGTATTGGAGCAAAGAGGTCCTTCTGCAGTTGTACTGGCCCCTGGTGAGACCACACCTGGAGTATTGTGTGCAGTTTTGGTCCCCTAATTTGAGGAAGGACATTCTTGCTATTGAGGGAGTGCAGAGCAGGTTTACAAGATTAATTCCCGGGATGGAGGGACTGTCATATGCTGAGAGAATGGAGCGGCTGGGCTTGTACACTCTGGACTTCAGAAGGATGAGGGGATATTATTGAAACATATAAGATTGTTACGGGTTTGGACACGCTAGAGGCAGGAAACATGTTCCCGGTGTTGGGGGAGTTCAGAACCAGGGGCCACAGTTTAAGAATAAGGAGTAAGCCATTTAGAACGGAGATGATGAAACATTTTTTCTCACAGTGAGTTGTGAGTCTGTGGGATTCTCTGCCTCGGAGGGCGGTGGAGGCCAGTTCTGTGGATACTTTCAAGAGAGAGCTAGATAGGGCTCTTAAAGATAGCGGAGTCAGAGGATATGGGAAGAAGGCAGGGATGGGGTACTGATTAGGGATGATCAGCCATGATCACATTGAATGGCCTACTCCTGCACATATTGTCTATTGTCTATGAAGGGCTTTATTTTATATGCCTTTGCTTTCCCTTTCCTTCCGTACCCCCCCACCCTAGTCCTCCAACTGGTTTCACTGTCCTCCAGATTAATTTTACTGATTGTACCCCTCGTTGTCACCTTCCCCTCAGCCACCGATGAACCATTCTGGACAGACAGCATCTCTGGAGAGAAGGAACGGGTGACGTTTCGGGTCGAGACCCTTCCTTCCCTCCAGAGACGCTGCCTGGCCCGCTGAGTTACTCCAGCATTTTGTATCTTCCTTCAGTTATAAACCAGCATCTGCAGATCATTCCTACGACATGAACCATTCTATATTTCCTGGATCATCGTCTGCTTTGATCTGGCCTTTACACACCTCACCCTTCTATATCTCTATGTCTCCCTTTCCCCTGACTCTCAGTTGGAAGAAGGGTCTCAACCCTGAAACGTCCCCCATTCCTTCTCTCCAGGGAATGCTGCCTGTCCCGCTGAGTTACTCCAGCATTGTGAGTTAGATTTAGCTCTTAGGGCTAACGGAATCAAGGGATATGGGGAGAAAACAGGAACGTGGTACTGATTCTGGATGATCAGCCATGATCATATTGAATGGCGGTGCCGGCTCAAAGGACCGAATGGCCTACTCCTGCACCTATTTTCTATGTTTCCATGTTTCTAAGTGTCTATGTGCTAACATTCAATGGAATAGATCAATGATTCAAGAGACTGACGTAGAATATCGAGTTTTCTCCGGGTGCTCCGGTTTCCTCCCATTTTCCAAAGACATCCAGCTTTGTAGGCCAATTGGTTTCTGTAAATTGTATATTGTCCTTAGTGTGTAGGATAGTGCTAGTGTACATCGAGGATCTTGTCCGTGCTAAGATGCCCATCTGAGCTGAAATGGGTTTCAATATTTAAAAAAAATTAAATATTTTTGCAAATATCCTTTAAACATAGTTAACATTTAGATTAATTTATAGAATATCGTAATAGAAATAGGAATATGATGGCACGGTGGCGCAGCGGTAGAGTTGCTGCTTTACAGCGCCAGAGAGTGATGTTTGATCCTGACTATGGGTGCTGTCTGTACGGAGTGTGTATGTTTTCCCTGTGACTGTGTGGGTTGTCTCCGGGTGCTCTGGTTCCCTCCCACGCTCCAAAGGACGTACAGGTTTGTAGGTTAATTGGCTTCTGTGAATTGTAGATAGACTCAAAAAGGCTGGAGTAACTCAACGGGTGAGGCAGCATCACCGGAGAGAAGGAATGGTGACGATTTGGGTCGAGACCCTTCATCAGACAAAATTGTACATTGTTCCTGATGTGTCGGATAGAGGTGGTACTAATGGTTTTTGGGGCATGTTTCCGCTCTGTATTTCTAAACTAATCTAAACTAGAGTAAATGTGTAGGAAGGAACTGCATATGCTTGCTGAAAACCGAAGATGGACACAAAATGCTGGAGTATCTCAGCGGGACAGTGTTCCCAATGTTAGGTGAGTCCAGAACCAGGGGCCACAGTATTAGAATAAAGGGGAGGCCATTTAAGGCTGAGGTGAGAAAAACGTTTTCACCCAGAGAGTTGTGAATTTATGGAATTCCCTGCCACAGAGGGCAGTGGAGGCCAAGTCACTGGATGGATTTAAGAGAGAGTTAGATAGAGCTCTAGGGGCTAGTGGAGTCAAGGGATATGGGGAGAAGGCAGGCACGGGTTATTGATAGGGGACGATCAGCCATGATCACAATGAATGGCAGTGCTAGCTCGAAGGGCCAAATGGCCTCCTCCTGCACCTATTTTCTATGTTTCTATGTTTCTATGGCAGGCAGCATCTCTGGAGAGAAGGAATGGGCAACCCTTAAGACCTTTATGAAGGGTCTCAACCCAAAACATCACCCATTCCTTCTCTCCAGAGCTGCTGCCAGTCCCGCTGGGTTAAACTAGAGTAAACATCTTGCGTTCCTAAATCCTGAGAAAGGGTTGTGTTCTGATGTAATTGCACATTGTTGATACTTTCGTTTATCGTTCCTTTTCATTTGCTCAGACCTCCTTTCCCGGATTTTGCCTTGCCCCACCTTCTTCAGATATTTTTATTAATCTCTTTTGAGGTTTGGAGAATATGAAATGACGCACAGACTTATAATAAAAGTTCTATCAAGCCAATTAAGGTGCAGGATCCCATTATTTGTTCATGACCTGGGAAATATTTTCCAATTTGCTGTCATAATCATAGAGATTCATAGTGTGATACAGTGTGGAGACAGGCCCAACTTGCCCACACCGGCCAACTTGTCCCAGCTACACTAGTCCCACCAGTCTGCGCCTGGTCCATATCCCTCCAAACCTGTTCTATCCATGTACCTGTTTAACTGCTTCTTAAATGTTGGGATAGTCCCAGCCTCAACTACCTCATCTGGCAGCTTGTTCCATACACCCACCACCCTTTGTGTGAAAACGTTACCCCTCAGATTCCTATTAAATCTTTTCCTATCAGGCAACTGAATTATCCTACCACAACCAGAGAGCAGTGCTGAACTACTATCTACCTCATTGGTGACCCTCAGACTTTGCTGGCTTTACCTTGCACTAAACGTTGCTCCCTTATCATGTATCTATACACTGAAAATGGCTCGATTGTAATCATGTATTGTGTTTCCACTGACTGGATAGCACACGATAAAGGCTTTTCACTGTACCTCGGTATATGTGACAATCCACTAAGCTGAACTGAACTGAGCTCATGTTAGAAAGCTTGACATCATGTCAGAAAACATCCCAAAGAGATGAGGAAAGGTCTGAAGAAGGGTCTCGATCCAAAACATCACACATTCCATCTCTCCAGAGATACTGCCTGTCCCGCTGAGTTACTCCAGCATTTTGTGTCGATCTTTGGTGTAAACTACCATCTGCAGTTCCTTCCTATGTGTACCGAGCTATATCCAAAAGACGTGCGGGGTTGTAGGTTAATTGGCCTCTTGTAGAAAATTGCCCCGGGAATGTAGGGTTTCGGTGAGAAAGTGGGAATAACATGGATCTAGTGGGAATGGGTGATTGATGGTTGCCGTGGACACAGTGATGGGTGATGGGTTGAGACCCTTCTTTAAGCTGTTTCCATGCTGCATCATTCAATCAATTAATCAATCTGACACACAGACTCATCCAATTAAAGGTAATTGGTCAGTAATCTGCATGAGAAAGGTTTGAAGAATGTTGGAGTGGGTATAGTGGGCTGATGGACCTGTTTCAATGTGACATCTTTCAATCAAACCTTTCCTTGGCCTATTGATCAAGAGACAATAGGTGCAGGAGTAGGCCATTCGGCCCTTCGAGCCAGCACCGCCATTTAATGTGATCATGGCTGATCATCCCCAATCAGTACCCTGTTCCTGCCTTCTCCCCATATCCCCTGACTCCGCTATCTTTAAGAGCCCTATCTAGCTCTCTCTTGAAAGTATCCAGAGAACCGGCCTCCACCGCCCTCTGAGGCAGAGAATTCCACAGACTCACAACTCTCTGTGAAAAAAAAGTGTTTCCTCATCTCTGTTCTAAATGGCTTACCCCTTATTCTTAAACTGTGGCCCCTGGTTCTGGACTCCCCCAACATCGGGAACATGTTTCCTGCCTCTAGCGTGTCCAAACCCTTCACAATCATATATGTTTCAATGATACCCTCTCATCCTTCTAAACTCCAGAGTGTACAAGCCCAACCGTTCCATTCTCTCAGCATACACATGATACATTGATAAAGGGAATAACGTGAATAACATTTATTGCAAGTAAAGTCCGATCAAAGATAGTCCGAGGGTCTCCAATGAGGAAGATAGTCGTTCACCACCGCTCCCTCTCTAGTTGTTGGTAGGATGATTTCGTTGCCTGATGACAACTCGGAAGAAACTGTCCCTGAATCTGGGGGTGTGCGTTTTCACACCTCTATGCCTTTCGCCTGAAGGGAGAGGGGAGATGAGGGAGTGGTCCTTGATTATGTCGCTTGTGCTTGATCAGTCGTCCTTGAGGGTTGAGGTCCCGACCACGGGGGAAAATAGAGGAGGACTGGCCAAATTCTGTGCCTTCCACCACAGTGATGAATGCTGTGGTGGATGTTTGTGTTAAATTATTATTATTATTATTATGTGTTCTTTTTTCATTGTACCGCTGCTGGCAAATTCATTTCACTGCACTTTATGTGCACGTGACAAATAAAACTTGACTTGACTGACTATGGTGCTGGCCTTGCCCAGGCAGCGTGAGGTATAAATTGAGTCGATGGAAGTCGCTTCTAGTTTTAAGGACTTTTATGGTTTTAAGGACTAAACCATTAATAATATCGAAGTAACTGTACACTAGTTAATGTTTAATTACTACACTTTGGATATGAAGTTCTATGAACTCTGCTGCATTTTGTTTTCTGTGGGACGGCTATATTTGGTTCATTAACCTAAGTTTTCAAAAATGCTTATGTGCAATCATTAGGTAATGTTAATAGTATGGTAAATCTATGGTAAAGCAAAGTCTGAACTCCACATAACAGATAATGACGCACACTTTGTTTGTTGCCAGGTCAGCTCCTCCACCGTTGAACTCTCTTTGCACTGACAGATCTCAGCAAGAGTTTATCCAGCCGAAAGGCTCTTGTGATAAGACTCAAACTCTATTGTCTCTGGACTCATAGAGTCAAACAGCGTGGAAACAGGCCCTTCGGCTCAACTTGCCCACACCAGCCAATGTGTCCCAGCAGCACTGGTCCCACCTGCCAGCGTTTCACCCATGTCCCTCCAAACCTATCCTATCCATGGACCTGTCTAACTGTTTCTTAAACAGTGGGATAGTCTGTGCCTCAACTACCTCCTCTGGCAGCTTGTTCCATACACCCACCACTCTTTGTGTGAAAAATGTACCCCTCAGATTCCTATTAAATCTTTTCCCTTCACCTTAAACCCAAGTCCTCGGGTCCTCAATTCACCTACACTGGGTAAGAGACTCCATGCATCTACCTGATCTATTCCTCGCATGATTTTGTATACATCTATAGGATCATCCCTCAGGCTCCTGTGCTCCAAGGAATAGAGTCCCAACCTCAACCTCTCCCTATAGTTCAGACCCTCAATAGTTATGTAAAAATTGTCCCTAGTGTGTGTAGGACAGTGTTAATGAGCGGGGATTGCTGGTCATTGTGGACTCGGCAGGCCGAAGGGCCTGTTTCCTATGGCTTGTATCTCTAAACTAGTTTAGGGCGGTGCAGTGGCGCAGCGGTAGTTGCTGCCTTCCAGCGCTTGCAGCGCCGGAGACCCAGGTTCAATCCCGACTACGGGTGCTGTCTGTACGGAGTTTGAACGTTCTCCGAGATCTTTGCTTTCCTCCCACACTCCAAAGATGTACAGGTTTGTAGGTAAATTGGCCTGGAACAACTGCAAATTGTCCCTAATGTGTGTAGGGTAGTGTTAATGTGCGGGGATCGCTGGTCGGTGCGGACTCGGTGGGCCGAAGGGCCTGTTTCTGTGCTGTATCTCTAAACTAAACTAAACTAAAGTTGAGAAATATTATTATGAATGACAAGTTGAAGAGTTAACTATCAAAATCTGCACCTAGGCAATTGCATCCTGAAGAAGGGACAGTTTTATTTCAACTGTTATTGATCTAAATGTGTTAAAACCTCTGAATATTGTACTGAATCACCAGGACTGAGATTAATGCACTATGCCTAACATTTATAACTTGTTCAGTTCCAAGTTGTTCTTGTAGTAAATTAGTAACAAGATGCATAACTTGAAGAGGCAGGTTAAAAAAAAATTATATATATATTTATATATATATATATATATATATATCTGGAAGCGATTATCTTGTTATGGAGGTCACTAAAGAAGATTATAAAAGCCAACACATCGTTTCTATATACTGCGTGTTTGTATTTTGACTATAGTCCAATAATGCAAAACAACTCATATTTGTTTTATTCAATAAAGATAAAATTATTTTGAATTACTGTCTCTTATCAGAAGATAGCTGCACAGTTGTTAATATAATGAGCATGCTACTAATATTCTGTAATGTTCACTACACTGTCTTTATGGAATAACATCGTGAAGCTTTAATAAGAACACAGTGGGCTACTTTTTAACCCAGGGGCTGGCGGGCTCGTGGAACGAGCTACCAGATGAAGTAGTTGAGGGAGGTTCCATAGCAGAATTTTAAGGTACATGAATAGGAAAGGCTCAGAGGGATATGGGCCAAACACAGGTAGAGCATAAGGTCAAAAGTGGTAGGAGCAGAATTAGGCCATTTGGCCCATCAAGTCTACTCCACCATTCATTCAAGGCTGATCTATCTCATCCTCCTAACCCCATTCTCCTGCCCTCTCCCTATAACCCCTGACACCCGTACTAATCAAGAATCTATCTGTCTCTGCTTTAAAAATATCCATTGACTTGGCCTCCACAGCCTCCTGTGACAAAGAATTCCACAGGTTCAGCACAATCTGTCTTTCCTCCTCATCTTCTTGCTGAAGGAACATCCTTTAATTCTGAGGCCTGTTTCATTGCTGCAGGACTCTGTGATACTATGAAGGTTTTAATTGTATGGTTCCAAAACATTGTTGTGATACGGTCAGGTTTGGCTGGAAACTGGCTTAAGCATTTCTTCCTATAAATATGCATCCAACTGTAATGCGTGTGACAACAAACAGTTAAAAAAATCCATGGAAAGGGACGATCCCACACAATTTGTTGCATTGATAGATACCTTTGCGAATGTCACTAGCATTAGACAGAGATATAGATTGGGAACAATCACATTGCATGCAGGTGGAAACAAGAAATGTCACGGTGGCGCAGCGGTAGAGTTGCTGCCTTACAGCGCTTGCAGCGCCAGAGACCCGGGTTCGATCCCGACTACGGGTGCTGCCTGTACGGAGCTTGTTCGTTCTCCCCGTGACCTGCGTGGGTTTTCTCCGAGATCTTCGGTTTCCTCCACACTCCAAAGACGTGCAGGTTTGTAGGTTAATTGGCTTGGTAAATGTAAACATTGTCCCTGGTGGGTGTAGGACAGTGTGTTAACATGCGGGTATCACTGGTCGGCGCGGACCCGGTGGGCCGAAGGGCCTGTTTCCGTGCTGTATCTCTAAACTAAATTCCAAAGACGTACAGGTATATAGGATAATTGGCTTTGCGTATGTGCAAATTGTCCCTAGTGTGTAGGATTGTGTTAACATGCGGGGATTGCTGGTCAGTGCAGACTCGGTGGGCTGAAGGGCCTGTTTCCGTGCTCTATCTCTAAACTAAACTAAACTGCAGATGATGGTTTATACCTAAGAGGAACGCAACTCACACAAAGGTTGTTGGATGTATGGAACAAGCTGCCAGAGGAGGTAGTTGAGGCAGGGAATATCCCAAGATTTAAGAGGCAGTTAGACAGGTACATGGATAGGACAGGTTTGGAGGGATATGCTCCAAATTCTGGCAAGTGGGACTAGTGTAGCTGGGAAATGTTGGCCGGTATGGGCAAGCTGGGCCGAAGGGCCTGTTTCCACACTCTATGCGGGTCAGGCAGCATCGCTGGAGAAAAGGGATGGGTGACGTTTCAGGCCTTGACCCTTCTTCAGTCCCTACCAAAAATGTCACGTATCCATTTTCTCCAGAGATGCCACCTGACCCGCTCAGTTACTCCAGCACTCTGTGTCTCTCTGCATTAAGTACTGCCGCTCAACTCGCCGGAGGTTAGAAGGATGAGGGGATATCGCATTGAAACCAACCGAATGATGAAAGACCAAGATAGACTAGAAATGTTTCCAGTATAGGGAGAGTCTAGGACTAGAGGGTACAGCCTTAGAATTAAAGGACGTACCTTTATGCCCCTGTCCCACTTAGAAAACCTGAACGGAAACCTCTGGAGACTTTGCGCCCCACCCAAGGTTTCCGTGCGGTTCCCGGAGGTTTTTGTCAGTCTCCCTAACGGTCGAAAGTGGTTTCCGCTTCTTCTATGTTCCGGCGATTATTTCAAAAAATTCAAAACCGGCCGCGACTAAAAATAGGTTGCCGTTTTAAAAAACGGTTATTTTTTAGTCGAAGCCGGTTGCGATGCTAGTTGAAGGTGGTTGCCGGAGGTTGCAGGTAGTGGAAGTAAGACCTCCCTGGTGGAATAAAACTGGGTGAAAAAAAGGTCTTACCTTCCACTACCTGCAACCTGAATGAAGAAAAGGAGAAATTTCTTTATACCGAATCTGTGGAATTAAATGCTACAGATAGTGGTGGAGGCCAAGTCATTGGGTATATTTAAAGCTGAGATTGACAGGTTCTTGATTAATAAGGGCATCAAAGATTATGAGAAGGAGGCAGAAGAATGGGGTTGATCAGCCACGGTCGAATGGCAGAGCAAACTCGATGGGCCGAATGGTCTAATTCTGCCCCGATGTCTCATGGTCTTATCAAGATATGAAAGTAACATTGTCCAGCCTTGGTTTTGATACACTGTGCTAGCTTTGAACGTGATTTCACTATGAAGTAATCAGCATTCAAAGCACAGGGCCTAATATTAATAGTGTATAAACTTCAATCATAATGCTCCTTTGCCGAAGTATTATTGCAACTGTTCAATCACCTGCAATAAACAAGTTAGTTCATAAATCCATAAATCTGTGCTTGGTGGTGAAAGGCAAAAAGATGCCAAATTAATTTAATCAGCGGATAAGATTACAATTAAACTCGAGTAACCTTTTACATTTTACTTCTTTGATTACTTTTATCTGGCCATCAATAGTTAAGTTGAATTTGTAGAAAAAATTACTTATGGAAACATTTTTTGACCTAAAATGGTTCAATACTGCACCTGACACTTGCAGCGATATCTCACAGATTTTTTTCCTTATTCCATGAATATGGCGCAGGGGTAGAGTGGCTGCCTTGCAGCGCCAGAGACCCGGGTTCGATCCTGACTATGGGTGCTGTCTGTGCGGAGTTTGTACATTTTCCCTCTGACCGCGTGGGTTTTTCTCCGGGTGCTCCAGTTTCCTCCCACGTTCCAAAGACGTGCAGGTTTGTAGGTCGATTGGCTTGTGTAAATTGTCCCCTAATGTGCAGGATGCAAAACTGGTCTAACCTAGAGTCAGTGTATAGGGGATTGCTAGTCTGCGCTGAATCGGTGGGGCTGTTTCCATGTTGTATGGCCATCATGGTTTCCACGGCCATCGTGGAGTCTGTCCTCACCTTCTCCATCATGGTCTGGTTTGGCTCAGCCACCAAGCACGACACCTGGAGGCCGCCAATCGTCCGATCAGCTGAGAAGGTTATTGGCTGCAACCTTCCCTCCATTGATGAACTGTACACTGCAAGGGCCAGGAAGCGAGCGGGCAAGATCATCTCTGCCCCCTCAAACTCTTGACCTGGCCACAAACTCTTTGAATTTTCTCAATTCTGTTAACCCTTGCTGTCTCCTCCCCTTCCCACCTCTCCCTCAGCCCTCGGGCTCCTCCTCCTCCTTTTTCCTTTCTTCTCCCTGCCCCCCCCCCCCCCCCCCCCCCACCTCCCATCAGTCTGAAGAAGGGTTTCGGCCCGAAACGTTGCCTATCTCCTTCGCTCCTTAGATGCTGCTGCACCCGCTGAGTTTCTCCAGCCTTTTGTGTACCCTCGATTTTCCAGCATCTGCAGTTCCTTCTTTAACTCTTTGAATCACTTCCCTCTGGAAGGCAACTCCGGACTGTCAAAGCTGCCACAGCCAGACATAAAAACAGTTTTTGTCCACGAATAGTTGCTCTACTCAACAGCTAAAAATCTGTAGCCTCCCTTTGATCTGGTATTTTGTAGGTTCACATGCTTGATCAATGGTGTTTTATCATTAATGTTTTATTATTATTAATGTTTAGTGTTTTCTGAGTCATTCGTAACTGTCACTGTATGTCATGTGGGCGGAGCACCAAGGCAAATTCCTTGTATGTGAATACTTGGCCAATATACTTACTTAATTACTTATATCTAAACTGAACCAAAATAACATCAATACAATAACTTTGATTTATATAATTCTTATAATGTCATGAAAATATCCCAAGATCTATCACATAACATAAGGCATTTGATAATGAGCTGCACTGCAAGATATTTGAACAGGAGGATTAACGTTTGATCAGAGAGGTCGATGTCAATGAGTATCTTAAAGGAGGAAGAAGAGATAAAGGCAGTGATGTTCAGGGATAGAAACATAGAAAAAAGGTGCAGGAGACGGCCATTCTGCCATCGAGACAGCACCACCATTCAATATGATCATGGCTGAGCATCCTAAATCAGTACCCCATTCCTGCTTTCTCCTCATATCCCGTAATTCCGTTAGCCCTCAGAGCAGGATGGTGTTCCAGGGGTTAGATCTTTGATAGCTGGAAACTTACCGAATAGCGAAAGGACTGGATAGAGTAGATGTGGAGAAGATGTTTCCGCAAGTAGGAGAGTCTAGGACCAGAGGGCACAGCCTCAGAATAAACGGATGTACCTTTAGAAAGGAGATGAGGAGACATTTCTTTAGTGACAGGGTGGTGAATCTGAGGAAATCATTGCCACAGATGACTGTGGAGGCTGTCATTGGGTATTTTTAAGGCGGAGATTGATAGATTCTTAATTGGTATGAGGGCCAGAGGTTACGGGGAGAAGGCAGGAGAATGGAGTTGAGAGGGAAAGATAGATCAGCCATGATTGAATGGCAGAGTAGACATGATGGGCTGAATGACCTAATTCTGCTCCTATCAAACTTTGGCCAGAAACTCTGCATTTCTTTTTTGCCTTTCCATCTCTTGTCATCTATTCAATTGCTCCTTCAAATCCCTTTCCTTAAGCTTTTAGATGAAAGCTACCACCTCTTAATGTTTGCAGTCAAGTCTTATTTAAATCAATGAAATTGACCCTAGTGTGTAGGATGCAAAAGTGGGTTAACATGGAATTAGTGTATGGATGGCAGATGGTCAAGGTGGACTTGGTGGGCCGAAGGGCCTGTTTCCACTAAAAGCTTAAACTGAAACTAAAATAGGGGCAATTTACAGAAGTCAATTCACATACAAATCTGCACGTCTTCTTTGGAGTGTGGGAGGAAGCAGCAGATCCCGGAGAAAACCCACGCAGTCACAGGAAGAACGTGCAAACTCCCTACAGACTGCACCCGTAGTCAGGATCGAACCCGGTTCTCCGGCGGTGTAAAGCAGCAACTCTACCGCTGCGCCACCGTGCCGCCCTTAAGGGTGAATTCCATGAACAAGGGACTTTAGTAACGCAAAGAGATCAGAGAAGCCAGCATTGTTCTTTCAGGACAGGGTCCGTGGAGTTACATGGTCCCAAACGTCACCTAACCATGTTTTAGCCTCCTTATGTCCTGGTATTTTATTTAATTCACATGTTTAATCAATAATGTTTTATTATTAATGTTTAATGTTTTATGTGTCATTCCTAACAGTCACTGTATGTCATGTTGTCACTTGCGGGCGGAGCACCAAGGCAAATTCCTTGTATGTGAACACTTGGCCAATAAACATATTAATTAATTCATTCATTTCTTGAGATGCTCGGGGTGGCATGGTGGCGCAGCGGTAGAGTTGCTGCCTTACAGCAACAGAGACCCGGGTTCGATTCTGAATATGGGTGCAGTTTGTACGGAGTTTGCACGTTAACCCTATGACCGCGTGGGTTTTCTCCGCGATCTTCGGTTTCATCTCCACACTCCAACGACGTATAGGTTTGTAGGTTAATTGGGTTGGAATAAATGTAAATTGTCTGGCCGGTGCGGACATGGTGGGCCGGAGGACCTGCTCCTGCGCTGTTTCTCTAAACTAAACAAAAGTGCCAGCAGTTTATTCCAGCTCTTTGTATCTTTTCTTGTTCTTTAAGGCAAATTTGACAGAAATCCTTAAAATCTTGAAGAGCTTCGGCAGACCAAATTAAAAGAAAGTGTCACCGTTAGTTGAATAATTAGTAGCCGGGAAGGGGGTGACATGCAAAAACGCCAGAGGCAACGGCAGCAACATCTATTTACTGCAATGAGTGATCATGCTCAGGAATGCACATTGTGAAAGGCTGGAGACCACAGCTTACAACAGGGGCTTACAACAAAGAATCGGAGGAATACTTGCAGGAGAAAGAATTGCAGGATTTTGGAGGAAATGGATTGATTGATGGTGAGGGTGTGGTGCAGACAAGCAGCCTCCCCCTGTGCCATGCTGTCCACGCTGACTGGGGCACCGTTTGCCTTCTCAGATGAATCAAGTGCTTCCCTGAAGAACACAATGTTCAACAGTTAGTTGTATAGCACGCTGGGATGTCCTGATGTAAAGGACTGAGTGATGTAAAGGCAACACAGTGTAGCTGCCAGGGAAACGAAGCCTTTCAAGCCAAGATAAGACTCTACGTTATAGAAGTTGAAACATGAAGGGCGCAAGATGGCACCGGAACACACGGCGATTCTTTGTTTACCGTCGTGGTGAAGTCTACTTTAGTTTAAGGTAGACAAAATTGCTGGAGAAACTCAGTGGGTGCGTTGCCTATTTCCTTCGATTTTCCAGCATCTGCAGTTCCTTCTTGAACATTTTATCTACTTTAGTTTAGTTTAGTTTAGAGATACAGCACGGAAACAGGCCCTGCGGCCCACCCGAGTCCGCGCCAAGTCGCGTTCCCCGAACACCAACGCTATCCTAAACACAAATTTAAATTCACAATTATACCAAGCCAATGATCCTACAAACCTGTACGTCTTTGGAGTGTGGGAGGAAACCGCAGATTCCGTGGGAAACCCACGCAGGTCACGGGGAGAAGGTACAAACTCCGTACAGACAGCGCCCGTGGTCAGGATCGAACCCGGGTCTCTGGCGCTGTGAGGCAGCAACTCTACCGCCGTGCTGCCCTATTGTCACTATTCTTGCTATAACACCAAGTACTTATTTCTGATGTTGCTTCTGCATCGTACTATTTTACTGAATTGTCCGTAAAATGATCTGACCTTTTACGTCTGTATGACGGGACCAATGGACAGTGGTTAAAATATCCTGCAACAACACAGCAAGTTCAAAGATTATGATTAACAGTGGGTTAAATGATGCACTAAAATGGACGGAACTGATGCACTACAATGCTGTCAACTATTTTCTTCTATCTATTGTACTCGAGACTGGCTTGATTGCATTTACGTACAGTATTAACGGATTTGTATGGACAGCCCGCAAAATAAAGCTTGACACTACACTGTGGTGCACGTGACAATAATAATCTTAAACCCAAACCCATGAAAGTCTGTTTATAAAAGTCAGAAAATGTTAGAAAGAAAATATCTCAGCTGGTCAGAAGCAGTGCGATTTGTCCAGTTTTTCCCCAAATATTTTCTCTCGCACATTTAGCAATCCAGATAAACACAGAATGATGCGGGTGGCACGGTAGAGTTGCTGTCTTCCACCGCTTACAGCGCCTGAGATCCGGGTTCGATCCCGACTACTGGTGCTTGTCTGTACGGAGTTTGTCTGTACGGAGTTCTCCCCCATGACCGTGTGGGTTTTCTCCGAGAACTTCGGTTCCATCCCACACTCCGAAGATGTACAGGTCTGTGGGTCAATTGGCTTGGTATAAGAAATTGTAAACACTGTGTGTGTAGGATAGTGTTAGTGTGCAGGGATCGCTGGTCGGTGCGGACTCTGTGGGCCGAAGGGTCTGTTTCTGCTCTGTATCTCTAAACTAAACTAAACAGCCTTTGATATTAGTGACTCATTTACTCCTACACAATGCTTGCAGCATGACTGCGTGGTGCTCTGACCTGCACACTGTTCTGGTATGCTTGCCTAGGCATTTCTTCACAATGCAATGCAGGAAGCTTAAGGCTATGGCCATCAGTACCACATGCTGAAATCAGTCACTTCTACAGCTGTGTGAAGGTTGGTGCCTACTTGTTGGCCTTTTGACTGAGGTTCTGATGCACACAGGCGTTACTCACACGTTCTCCTGATAACGTTTCCGTCTTGTTTCCCTACATCTGGAAATTGGCTTGATTTCTATATTTTTGGCACTTTGTGAAATATCATCGGTTCCTGTGTTATTCAAGCTCTGCAGAATGTAAATCGCAGCCACTCAGAAGCACTGAGTCATTCAAAGAAGGGTCTCGACCCGAAATGTCACCCATTCCTTTTCTCCAGAGATGCTGCCTGACCCGCTGAGTTACTCCAGTGTCTATCATCCATTGTAACAACCTGTGTTCTACTGACCCGCTGAGTTACTCCAGTGTCTATCTTCCATTGTAACAACCCATTGTAAGGGGCGGCACGGTGGTGCTGTAGTGGAGTTGCTGCCTTACAGCGCCAGAGACCCGGGTTTGATCCTGACTACAACCAAGGAATGGTGCAATGAACACAATGATCTGAAATGATCAATCATCAATATCACTATGAGCTCAAAATCAATGATCAATATCACAATGATCTGTATGATCAATGATCTGATCAGTAAGATGAATCGCTTTGTTGTGAAAGCAGTCACAATGGCGCAGCGGCAGAGTTGCTGCCTCACCGTGCCAGGGACCCGGATTTGATCCTGACTATGGGTGCTGCCTGTTCGGAGTTTGCACGCTCTCCTGCTGTTCTCCGTTCTCGTGGGTTTTCACCGGGCGCTCCGGTTTCCTCCCACATTCCAAAGGCATGCGGTCTTGTAGGTTAATTGGCTTCTGTAAATGTTCCCTGGAGTGTAGGATAGAGCTAGCGTACGGGGTGTTTGTAGGTCGACATAGACTCTTTGGGCCGAAGGGCCTGCTTCCACGCTGTATCTCACAACTAAACTAAACACACAAAAGGGATGTATACACACATATAAACACGCAAGCACAGACACACACACATGTGTGGTCTTCCCCTGGTAATTTTCATTGTGATCCACAGATGTGGATCCACCTTGGATGGCTATCTCCACTTCAAACCTGATGGCTTTGACTCCATCTACGCGTCACGCTGCCTCGGCAAGGCCACCAATATAATCAAGGACCAGTCTCACCCGGTTCACTCCCTCTTCACCCCTCTCCCATCAAGCAAGAGGCACAGAAGTGTGGAAACGCACACCTCCAAATTCTGGGACAGTTTCTTCCCAGCTGTTATCAGGCAACTGAACCAACTATAGTGCTCCTGAGCTCCTATCCACCTCATTGGAGATGCTCAAACTATCTTTTTTTATTTAAAAAAATATATATATTTATTAGAAATATATATGTTTGTAATTTGTATTTGAAATATATATATTTGTGTACAAAAATATAAGCAGCGGCACATGACATAATACAGCTAATGTACAACTTCAATTTTAATTCTTTAGCTAATGATGAGAGAGAAGGAGAGAGAGAAAGCAAGAGAAAGAGAAAGTGGCTGCACAAGAACAGAACCCCTAGACTACCAAATTGGTGCAGCCAAAGTAAGTAAAGGAAATAAGAAAGAAGTAGAGAAATAAAAAGAAAAAAACAGAATGAAAACCAAAAATCGAACTATCTTTGATCAGAGTTTACTGGACTTTATATTGCACTAAACCTTATTCACGTTATTTCTTTGTCATGTATCTGTACACTGTAAATGGCCTGTACAGGGTCTTGGTGAGGCCACACCTGGAGTATTGTGTACAGTTTTGGTCTCCAAATCTGAGGAAAGACATTCTTGCCATAGAGGGAGTACAGGGAAGGTTCACCAGACTGATTCCTGGGATGTCAGGACTTTCATATGAGGAAAGACTGGATAGACTCGGCTTGTACTCGCTAGAATTTAGAAGACTGAAGGGGGATCTTATAGAAACTTACAAAATTCTTAAGGGGTTGGACAGGCTAGATGCAGGAAGATTGTTCCCGATGTTGGGGAGGTCCAGAACAAGGGGTCACAGTCTAAGGATAAGGGGGAATTCCTTTAGGACCAAGGTGAGGAAAACATTTTACACATAGAGAGTGGTGCGTCTGTGGAATTCTCTGCCACAGAAGGTAGTTGAGGCCAGTTCATTGGCTATATTTAAGAGGGAGTTAGATGTGGCCCTTGTGGCTAAAGGGATCAGGAGGTATGGAGAGAAGGCAGGTACGGGATACTGAGTTGGATGATCAGCCATGATCATATTGAATGGCGGTGCAGGCTCGAAGGGCCGAATGGCCTACTCCTGCACCTATTGTCTATGTTTCTATGTTTCTATGATTGTGATCATGTATTGTCTTTCCGCTGACTGGTTAGCACGCAACAAAAAGCTTTTCACTGTACCTCGATAAACTCAAACTCCACTCAACCCATTCACAGACTTGGCAAAAGGAGGCACATCCCTTCACGGGGCTCATTTGAATGGGACATACAGGCACAGTGTCCCCTTATTGATTTGACTTCTGCAGTTGAGAAATGCCGCCCAAGTTCATGAGGATGGAGGTTTGAGCCACGGAACAGCAACTCAGCAAAGTCAACAGCAGTGGAAAAGGTTCGATGACCATAAGGACAGTAACCTCTGTGAACTGAACAATACCAACCGACTCAAGCACTTGACGATGCTTCTGCTTACGGTGGTCTGAATTGTAACTCATTTATCCCATAAATAAATCAAAATGCTAATTTACTGAACTGCAACTTTGTCAAGAGTTGCTGAAAGAAAAGGAAATGGGAAAGTTTAAAAATAAGGGGTAAGCCATTTAGAACGGAGACGAGGAAACACTTTTTCTCACAGAGAGTTGTGAGTCTGTGGAATTCTCTGGCTCAGAGGGCGGTGGAGGCCGGTTCTCTGGATACTTTCAAGAGAGAGCTAGATAGGGCTCTTAAAGATAGCGGAGTCAGGGGATATGGGGAGAAGGCAGGAACGGGGTACTGATTGGGGATGATCAGCCATGATCATATTGAATGGCGGAGCTGGCTGGAAGGGCTGAATGGCCTACTCCTGCACCTATTGTCTATTGTCTATTGAAACAATTTTCGTAGCGCCTTTCAGAGTTTCAGGTCATTATCAACAATCCTTTTGTTGGCTGCAACCTTCTCTCCATTGATGAACTGTACACTGCAAGGGCCAGGAAGCGAGCGGGCAAGATCATCTCTGACCCCTCTCACCCTGGCCACAAACTCTTTGAATCACTTCCCTCTGGAAGGCGACTCCGGACTGTCAAAGCTGCCACAGCCAGACGTAAAACAGCTTTTTTTCCCAGGAGTAGTAAGCTCTACTCAATAAACAAAAATCTGTAGCCTCCTTTTGCTCTGGTATTTTATTTAATTCACATGTTTAATCGATAATGTTTTATTACTAATGCTTAATGTTTTATGTGTCACTCTTAATTGTCACGGTATGTCATGTTGTCACTTGTGGGCAGAGCACCAAGGCAAATTCCTTGTATGTGAACATACCTGGCCAATAAATGTATTCATTCATTCAAGAATGAATGGTATTACTCTATGTGAAATGTGCAAGACCTAACTCATGTATAACATGCAACCATAGAATGAATGATAAAAAGGAGTTTACTTTCACACATGTCTTGATACTGTACCTGTTTTATTATAGTTTAGTTTAGTTTAGAGATGCAGCATGGAAACAGGCCCTTCGTCCCATCCAGCTGACCAGTGATCCCCCAGCACTAGCACACTACACACACTGGGGACAATTTACTATCTTTACCGAAGCCAACTAACCTACAAACCTGTACATCTTTGGAGTGTGGGAGGAAACCGGAGCACCTTGGGGGAGAAAAGCTACGCGGTCACGGGGAGAACGTACAAACTCCACACAGACAGCTGCCATAGTCGGGATCGAACCCGGGTCCTTGTCGCTGTAAGGCAGCAACTCTACCGCTGTGCCACCGTACTACCCCGGCTCAGATATAACATTTTACATCTAATGTTGATAATATTTTTGTCAAACAGAAATCAAAGGGAAAGGGGGAAAAGCAGAAGCTTTTTCAAGATAGATTACGCAATAGACATTAAATGTCAGGACAAATTTGGGCGGCACATTAACGCAGCTGGTGGAGCTGCTATTTCACAGCGCCAGAGACCCAGGTTTGACCCTGATTTCGAATGCTGTCTGTGTGGAGTGTGCATGTTCTCCCTGTGACCACGTGGGTTTCCCCCAGGCACTCCGGTTTCCTCCCATTTCCCCAGGATGTGCGGGTTTGTAGGTTAATTGACCCTCTGTAAATTGCCCCTAATGCGTAAGGAGTGGATGAGAAAGTGGGATCACATAGAACTAGCGTGAACGGGTGATCGCTGGTCAGCATGAACTCAGTGGGCCGAAGGGCCTGTTTCCACAATATATAGCTTTTCAATCAATCAAGTTAAGAAAGACCAATACGTACTAATATTTCAATATGTATTTCAACTCACTGAAATATTACACGTTGAAACATTGGTATCCAACAAGGCAATCTCCGACCACTAATCTGTAAAAGAGTTAGAGCATTGTGGGTGGATATAGTCCTTTGTTTTCAGTAACTAACTTGAACCCACGAGTGTGAACGGGTGATCAGTCTGATACATGGCCTCCTCCTGTGTCTCTATGCCAAACTATCTGCATGCGAAATGGATGGAGAGAGCCTCCATCACAAAGATTCCATGTGTGGCACGGTGGCGCAGCGGCTGAGTTGCTGCCTCACGGCGCCGGAGACCCGGGTTTGATCCTGACCACGGGTGCTGTCTGTACGGAGTTTGTACGTTCTGTTGCATATCTTTATTATCATTTTTCCTGAGTACTCACATACCCAGAAGAAACGAAAAAACGTTGTTCAACCAGTGTCCATTCAGTGTGCGGTAAAAAATAAATAGAAATAAAAATAAAAATACATATATCATGAGTTCCAATCGGCAGCGGCCTCCCCGTGACCTGTGTGGGGTTTCTTCGGGTGCGTGGGTCTCCTCCCACACTCTAAAGACCTACAGGTTTGTAGGGTAATTGGCTTGGTATAAGTTTAAATTGTCCCTAGGGTTAATGTGCGGGGGCTGCTGCTCGGTGGGGACTTGCTGGGCTGAAGGGACTGTTTCTGTGTGGTATCTTTGACCTAAACTAAAGCTTAAGTTTTAATGTAACTTGAGCTTTAGTTCCATTACAATGGAATTTAATTACAATTTGTAATTGTACAATTCCAGTACAATTTCTTAATGAGCCCGTTAAGTTTTAATGTAACTTGAACTTTAGTTCCATTACAACGGAATTTAATTACAATTTGTAATTGTACAATTCCAGTACAATGTCTTAATGAGCCCGAGTTTAGTGACTTCTAAATGCTTCTAAATGAATGTAACAATGTTAGAAACAGACACAAAGTGGCTGGAGTAACTCAGCAGGGCCAGGCAGCATCCCTGGAGAGGTGGAACTGCATATGCTGATTTACACCAAAGACACAAAGCGTTGGAATAACTCACCCTGGAGAAGTGGCCCGACCCGAAACATCACCCATCCTTTTTCTCCAGAGATGCTGCCTGATCCGCTGAGTTCCTCCAGCTCTTTGCGTCTATCCTTGGAGAACATGGAGAGGTGACGTTTCAGGGCAGAATCCTTCCTCAGTGACCCGAAATATCACCTATCCACGTTCTCCAGAGATGCTGCCTGACCCACTGAGATATTCCAGCTCTTTGTGTCTTTTTTTTTTTGCAAACCAGCATCTGCAGTTCCTTAATTCTAATATTATGAATGTAGATAGTCCATGCACGTTTATCCCACTAGGTGGCAGCAAATTGCATTCCATTTCCTTAAAGCGGTGGTTTTGGAACTTTTTTTTAACCAACAACCCACTTTAACCAAATTGTTCACCCACACTGCCCATGATAACACGTTCTCCAGTCTGTGAGTCCCTTTATTTAAGGGAACCGAAAGAGAAACCACCTTTCAACAACATGTTGGCGCTGCGGTAGAGTTGCTGCCCGTTGCTGCAATTGGTTACTGGACTTTCTAACCAACAGGCCGCAGCCTGTTAGGTTGGATGACCACTCCTCTTCTACCCTCACCCTGAACACTGGCATACCTCAGGGCTGCATGCTGAGCCCCCTCCTCTACTCCCTCTTCACCTACGACTGCATACCTGTACACGGTACCAACACCATCATCAAATACGCAGATGACACGACGGTGATTGGCCTCATCAGCGACAACGATGAGTCGGCCTACAGGGAGGAGGTTCAGCTCCTAACAGCATGGTGTGCCGACAATAACCTGACCCTCAACTCCAAGAAGACCAAGGAGCTCATTGTGGACTTCAGGAGATCGAGAGGCTGCACGCACAACCCCATCCATATCAACGGGACGGAGGTGGAACGTGTCTCCAGCTTCAGGTTCCTGGGGGTCAACATCTCCGATGACCTCTCCTGGACCCACAACACATCCTCGCTGACCAAGAAGGCTCACCAGCGTCTCTTCTTCCTGAGGAGACTTAAGAAGGTCCACCTGTTTCCCCAGATTCTGGTGAACCTCTACCGCTGCACCATCGAGAGCATCCTCACCAACTGCATCACAGTATGGTACGGTAACTGCTCTGTCGCCGACCGGAAAGCTCTGCAGAGGGTGGTGAAGATCGCCCAACGCATCACAGGCTCCTCACTCCCCTCCATTGAGTCTGTCCATAGTAAACGATGCCTGCGCAGGGTGCACAGCATCGCCAGGGGCAGCTCACACCCCAACCATAGACTGTTTACCCTCCTCCCATCCGGGAGACGCTACAGGTCCCTCCACTGCCGGACCAGCAGGCTCAAGAACAGCTTCTTCCCTGCGGCTGTCACCAGCAAATTGCACGGATACCACTGTATATGTATAGATGTGTATACTCATACTACTGCGCAATTACTTGTTTATTCGTAAGTTCGCCCTTCGGAGATACCAACTGCATTTCGTTGTCTCTGTATTGTACACTGCACAATGACAATTAAAGATTGAATTGAATTACAGCGCCAGAGACCCGGGTTCGATCCTCACTGCGGGTGCTGTCTGTAGGGAGTTTGTACGTTCTCTCCGTGACCCGCATGGGTTTTCTGCGAGATCCTCGGTTTCCTCGCACACTCCAGAGACGTACAGGTATGTAGGTTGATTGGCTTGGTATAAATAAATATTTTCCCTAGTGTGTGTAGGATTGTGTTAATGTGCGGGGATCGTTGGTCGGTGCGGACTCGGTGGGCCGAAGGGCCTGTTTCCAAACTGTATCTCTAAACTAAACTGATGATCAACCAGAGGATTGAAGTTCCTCAATAAAAAACAGTGGTTCAAGGCATGCGCGACAATCCCGCTAAGCAGACGTTAAGGGGTTAACCATAGATACATTATGTGATTACATCCATAATTTTCTTATGAAATTACACCTTATAGTCAAATAAAACATATTGATGTTCTTTCCTATCCCCAAATTCTTTCTGAATAATTAATTCTTTTAAGTTTCAGAAATACAGAAACAGGCTTCTCGGCCTACCGAGTCCATGCCAACCAGCGATCACCCCATACACTAGTTCTATTCTACACACCAGGGACAATTTACTGAAGCCAATTGACCTACAAACCTACGTGTCTTTGTAGTGTGGGAGGAAAGTGGAGCACCTGGGGAAAACCCACGCTAGTCACGGGGAGAACGTGCAAACTCCGCGCAAACAGCACCCGTAGTCAGGATCGAACCCGGGTCTCTGTAAAGCAGCAACTCTACCGCTGCGCCACTGTGCTCCACCTTGTGGTTTGCAAAACACAAATTGCTGGATGAACTCAGCGGCGCCAGGTAGCATCTGTGGAGGGAAAGAATAATCTGTCCCGACCCGAAATTGCGGTTGCCCGGAGAATCCCTCCACAGATGCTGCCCGACCAGCTCAGTTCTTCCAGCATTATCTAGGCCACCATATCTGAACAGCTGCATTGACTGGTTGTCCTACAAACATTTTAATATTGAATGTCCCTCCTTGTGTCTGAATATGTCAGAACTTAGGACGACACTGTGTTGTAGCAGGTAGAGCTGCCGCCTCACAGCACCATGCACCCGGGTACAATCCTGAACTCAGGTGCTGTCTGTGTGGAGTTTGCACTTTCTCCCTATGACCATTTGGGTTCCCTCCGGGTGCTCCGGTTTCCCAAAGACGTACGGGTTTGTAGGAGATCTTATTAAAACATATAAGATTGTTAAGGGTTTGGACACGCTGGAGGCAGAAAACATGTTCCCGATGTTGGGGGAGTCCAGAACCAGGGGCCACAGTTTAAGAATAAGGAGTAAGCCATTTAGAACGGAGACGAGGAAGCACTTTTTCTCACAGGGAGTGAAGTGGTGAGTCTGTGGAATTCTCTGCCTCAGAGGGCGGTGGAGGCAGGTTCCCTGGATGCTTTCAAGAGAGAGCTGGATAGGGCTCTTAAAGATAGCGGAGTCAGGAGATATGGGGAAAAGGCAGGAACGGGGTACTGATTGGGGATGATCAGCCATGATCACATTGAATAGCGGTGCTGGCTTGAAGGGCCGAATGGCCTACTCCTGCACCTATTGTCTGTTGTCTATTGTCTATTGTAAATTGGCCGCTGTAATTTGTCACTTGTGTGTCGGGTGGGGATGCAAAGGCGAGATAACATGGACCTTGGGGGAACGGGTGACCGATGGTCGGCACGGACTCTGTGGGCCGAAGGGCCTGTTTCCATGCTGTATCTTTCAAAGACCCAAACTTCACCTCTACCTATTTCACCCACGTTCTCTTGCTCTGCAACCCCGAAAGAACCTTTACTTACAGTTTTGCTCGCTTACTCATCCTCGACTTATTTTGCTCCACTGTTCTCAGTGGAGCCTGTTGTCATGTGCGACAGAGGGCCTGGTTCACTGCTACGAGAAGATAAGACTGTACTAAGATCTTTTGAAACTTTGTCGGCACCAGGTACGTGGCGACTCATTGTGGACAGCCAAGGTGAGGCCCGCTGTACGGTTTTATTGCATTGTAACAAAAACAAATAATTTCACAGTACTTAGGTCTCAGTTTAGTTTAGTTTAGAGATACAGCGTTGAAACAGGCCCTTTGGCCCGCCGAGTCCCGCACACTAACACTATCCTGCACACACTAGGGACAATTTACACTACCAATTCAACCTGTTGGTCTTTGGTGTGTGGGAGGAAACCAAAGCTCCCGGAGAGAACCCACGCAGGTCACGAGGAGAACGTACACACTGCGTACTGACAGCAACCATGGTCAGGATCGAACCCGGGTCTCCGGTGCTGCAAGCGCTGCAAGTCAGCAACTCTACCGCTTCTCTACCGTGCAGCCCATGAAGGTACTTGTGACAATAAAGCGTCGTTGAATCATTGAGTCATTGACATGAGTTGAACTGATCTTGTCTACCTGCCATGATGACTGGAGCTGACAGCCTTCTCTTGGTATTCTTTCAGAGTAAGAGACTGGGAAATAGAGAAATAGAAAACAGGTGCAGGAGTAGGCCACTCGGCCCTTCGAGCCTGCACCGCCATTCACTATGATCATGGCTGATCATCCAAATTCCTGCTTTCACCCCATATCCCTTGATTCCGTTAGCCCGAAGAGCTACTGTATATCTAACTCTCTCTTGAATATATCCAGCATCGTGAGGGGAATCCTTCTCACTCGTCACAGATCACCATCTGGTCTAGCTCTGCTAGATGAGGATTTGATCATCCTCTCTGTATACATCTAGCCTGGCTATAGAAATCTAATGGCCGAGGAAGGAAACACAATGAAGATTTATCAAAGCATGTTTACTACAATTAGCACACAGGCATACTGAAAATAGTTGCAATACATCAACTGAATCATTGACAAAAAATATTGTTGTAGAAGAAGCAAGACCAAGAAGTTTCATAGATGTAATATATTTCATATAATAGACCTTAGCCTTATATCTCTTTTGATCCTTCTCCCTCAATTCATATCATTAAAATGAATTGTCTTGTTATTATCACATAGCTGCTGGATTTAGTTTGGTTTAGTTTAGTTTAGTTTTGTTTAGAGATATTGCGTGGAAACAGGCCCTTCAGCCCACTGAGTCCACACCGACCAGCGATCCCCGCACATTATCACTATCCTACACACATGCTAGGGACAATTTACACTTATACCCAGCAAAATTAACCTACAAACTTGTATGTCTTTGGAGTGTGGGAGGAAACTGGAGCACCCGGAGACAACCCACGCGGGTCACGGGGAGAACGTTCAAACTCCGTACAGACAGCACCCGTGGTCAGGATCGAACCCGGGTCTCTGGCGCTGTGTGGCAGCACCTCTACCGCTGCAACACCGTGCCGCCCACTACCCCTATATAATCAATATTTTCTATGTTAAAATCGCGACGACAAATGGAAAGTATTTCAGTGTGAACGGATGATCGATGGTCTGCAGGGACTCAGTGGGATGAACCAATCAATCAATTAATCAATCAATCCAACCAATAAATCAATTAATCGATGCTCATCAAACGTCCCATTGTAACTGGTCAAGTCGAGAGTATTTCATTGTCGAAGCAGAACAATGAAATTCTTGCAGCAGCACAAGAGATATTTTAACGTGGCACTCTGTAAAGACCGTAATAAGCACAAACATGTTGAGTGTATGTTTAAAGAATAAATAAAGAAATAAACAAACAAACAAATAAATAAGTATATGTTGTGACCATTGTGAGCTCTTTAGTTATCGGTGCCAACCTCTGATCAGATCTGCATCTTTTCACGCCTCCAGTTTCCCTCTCCCCTGACTCTCAGGCTGAGGAAGGGTTTCGACCTGAAACTATCAGCTTTATTTTTTTTTTTTTTGTTTCTCATCTTGAGAGTAGTCGTTTAGGGACGCAACGTGGAAACAGGCCCTTCAGCTCACCGAGTCTGCGCCGACCAGCGATCACCCTTCTATCCGACAAACTGGGGACAATTTTACAGAAGCCAATTAACCTGGAAAGTTGCTCGTCTTTGGAGTGTGGGAGGAAACCGGAGCGCCCGGGGGAGACCCACGGGGAGAGCGTACAAACGCGGTACACTACGGCACCCGTAGTGAGGATCGAGCCCGGGTCTCTGGCGCTGTCAGGCAGCAACTCCACCGCTGCGCCTCCGTGACTGCTTTCATAGGTAACACAAGACTCTTGCTTCCACCACAACAAAGTGATTCATGGTACAGATTATTGTGATAACGCACCAACCCCAGGCTGTAACCAGAGCTCTTACATTGTTTATCTATTTTCGAAACAAAAATGTGCCCGACACAAGAAATGCGAATGAAGGTCTCCCAGTCTTTTTCATGCTGACTCTTTGAACACTATTTATCAGCCATTACTTTGTAATGGATCCGTCCCTTCAATTGTTCCCATTGTAGGAACAATCCTCCAGTTAATAGCCTGTAATCGTGATAATTACAGGCAGTTCCTCATAAGGTGATAGGGAGACATGCTTTTATACAGTCTCTTTCGTGACGCCAAGATTTCACAAAGTATCTTGCACCCGGTGAAAAAAGACGCAAGGCGCTGGAGTTACAGGGCACAGTGGCGCAGCCGTACAGTAGCTGCCACACACCGCCAGAGACCCGGGTTCGATCCTGACCACGGGTGCTGTCTAGTTTAGTTTAGTTTAGTTTAGAGATACAGCGCAGAGAGAGGCCCTTCGGCCCACTGAGTCCGCACTGACCAGCGATCCCCGCACATTAACACTATCCTACTGCAAACGAGGGGCACTTTACAATGTTTCTGAAGCCAATGAACCTACAAAGCTGTCTAAGAAGGAACCGCAGATGCTGGAAAATCGAAGGTTGGCAGAAATGCTGGAGAAACTCAGCGGGTGAGGCAGCATCTATGGAGCGAAGGAAATAGGCAACGTTTCGGGTCGAAAGACACTGGCACACTGTCTTTGGAGTGTGGGAGGAAACCGGAGCACCCCGGAGAAACCCACGCTGGTCCCGGGGAGAACGTACAAACTCCGCACAGACAGCACCTCTCGTCAGGATCAAACCCGTGACCCTAGCCCTGTGAGGCAGGACCGCTGCGCCATTGTGAAACCACTCACATCAGGATTGCTGTGATTTAAGTGGCACCTTCAGATTGTTGACCTGAACCTGTGATTATAAATGAATATAAATACATAACGATAAGATCGCAGCAGAGATTCCCAATGTACAAACGTGCTTCTTCCTTCTCCACATAGACCTGTCTAAAGACATTCCACTGTGTGTATAACTGGTTACCACTTTGCCCATAGCCAACAATGGACCATTGTGGGCTCCACCTTTCCTTGATCATTCTTACTTTATTAGTTTTTTGCTTATCTTTCATTCCTTTGTTCTATGTCTCTCGATATCACCGTCCATATCCCTCATTTATCTTTCCCCTGACTCTCAGTCTGAAAATGGATCTCGACCCGAAACGTCACCTATTCCTTTTCTCCAGAGTTGCTGTTTGACCCGTTGAGTTACTCCAGATTTTTGTGTCTACCTTTTATTTACATCCTACACTGCTGCCTCACAGAGCCAGAGACCCGGGTTTGATCCTGATCTCGGATGCTGTCTACGTGGAGTTTTTACGTTCTTCCTGCGACCACGTGGGTTTTCTCCAGGAGCTCCGGTTTCCTCCCACACTCCAAAGACGTACAGGTTTGTAGGTCAATTGGCTTTGGTATCATTGCAAATTGCCCCTAGTGTGGTGTTAGTGTGCGGGGATCGCTGGTCGGCACGGACTCGGTGGGCCGAAGGGCCTGTTTCCGCGCTGTATCTCTGAAAGTATACACAAAACAATCTTTGAGCCCTTTCGGGAAAAGGGTTTGAAAATTGTGGGTGGATGTTGTCCTTTGTTTTAAGAAACAAACTTGAAAGTCTAGTGGAAGCAAAAGGAAAGATACAGATCACTGGCTGGGCCTGCAAATGTAATTCTTCCTCAGACGTCATGCCCAAAGGGGGAATCTCAATCACACCAAAGACACAAAAAAAAAAACGAGGCTACATTAGAAGAATCAATTAAAGTCAGGGCACGCAAGTGGTGTTCAGAAAGAAAACAGGACGGACACAGGCAAACCGGTACATCTGGACAACGTATGTTCCTGTCTCGGCAGAGGGTGAATGAAGACTGGAGACCTGTCCTACTTCCAGTCACTCGCCCCCCAGGGTCCCTGCCCCTCTCCCGCTCCACTGGGGAATGGAACCGACCGAGCAGGGGAGTGGGGAGGGTGAATGATGATGGTCCTCCCCAGTCCGTCACACAGACCAGGCTCCCCAACCAGTGATTCCATCCGCACTTCATGCTGCCTCGTAAGAAGCAGCCTACATAATCGAAGGCTTGTCCCGCCCCAGTCGTTCCTTCGTCTGTACGTGCGACAATGGACTCATCATCGTCGTCGGTCACTCGCAAGCGAGCATGACTGTCCTCTCATGGAGGACGCCCGTGCGTGACTTTGTTTAACGTGGGGAGACTGGTGCACAGACAGCCACCACACGGTCCTTGACAGATCTGGGTCAGGATCCAGTGACATGGAGTCCAAGACGACCGGGGACCCTTTTCTGCTGCAGCCTTCATCCGCCTTCCCAGCCGCTGTGACGCTCCACTAAGGTCAGCCATCGTCCTCCGCCTGTTCCACCGTTGAGGTCTTGGTTGGATTGCTCTTTGTCAGAGACCTCCCCCTCGACTTTACCGCCGTGGGTGGCCCTACCAGGAGCACAGCTCCAGACGGCATCGCTCTCAGGATCTCAGGGACCACACAAGCTTCTCCACCACGACAAGGTGACAATCCACGGAGTACCGTCCATTCATTTTCCCTGCCCCCGTCCGGCATAAAGTACAGAAGCTTGAAAGCGCACACAGCCAGGCTCAGGAACTAGATAGAGAGGATGTGGAGGGGATGTTTCCACTAGTGGGAGAATCTAGGTCCTGAGGTCATTGCCTCAGAATAAAAGCATGTACTTTTAGGAAGGAGATGCGGAGAAATATCTTTAGTCAGAGGGTGGTGAATCTGTGGAACTCATTGCCAGAGAAGGCTGTGGAGGCCAGGTCAGTGGATATTTTTAAGGCGGAGATTGATATATTCTTGATTAGTGCAGGTGTCAGGGGTTATGGGGAGAAGGCAGGAGAATGGGGTTGAGAGGGAAAGATAGATCAGCCATGATTGAATGCAGGAGTAGACCCGATAGGCTGAATGGCCTAATTCTGCTCCTGGAACTTATGAACTAATGAACAGCTTCTACCCCTCTGTTATCAGGCTCCTGACGGTCCTTCCATAAGCTTGGGTGCCGTCCAATTCATCCTCGACCACATTGCGGACATTGAGCTTTGTCAATGAAATTAGTGCGCTACGATGCTGAGAACTATATTCCACACTCGGCATCTTCCCCTTTGCTCCATCTATTGTACCTGAGTTTGACTTAATTGTATTTATGTACAGTGTTATTTGTACAGCATGCAAAATAAAGCTTTTCAATGGACCTCGGTACACGTGACAATCAGAAACCAAAACCTAAATCTAAACTTCTAATAATAATAATATCTTTTATTGTCATTACACATAAGTGCAACGAGATTTGGTTGCAGGTTCTTTACAGGTTCACCCCTTCCACATTCCCATCCTCAACGAGAAGGTACTGTTTGCCAGATGGTTGTTGTGTGTCCTTGTAGTATGTGAGTGAGTTAGTGAGTGTGAGTGTGTGTGTGAATGTGCATATGCTTGTGAGTGTGAACGTGTGTGCGTGCGTGTGTGTCTGTGAGTGTGTGCATCTGTATGTATGTGTCTGTGTCTGTCTGTGTGTATATCTATGCGCGCCTGTATGTGCATCTGCGTGTATGTGAGTGTGGGCTTGTGTCTGTGTGTACATCTGTGTGTGTGTGTCTGTGTGTGTGTGTGTCTGTGTGTGTGTGGGTCTGTGTGTGGGTCTTTGTGTGGGTCTGTGTGTGTGTCTGTGTGTGGGTCTGTGTGTCTATGTGTGTGTGCATCTGTGTGTGTGTGTCTGTGCCTGCCTGTGTGTTCGTCTGTGTGTGTGTCTGCGTGTGTGTGCCTGTGTGTGTGTCTGTGTATTTGCGTGTGTTTGTGTGTGTGTGTGTGTGTGTGTGTGTGTGTGTGTGTGTGTGTGTGTGTCTGTGTGTGTGTGTGTGTGTGTCTGTGTATTTGCATGTGTTTGTGTGTATGTATGTGTGTGTATGTGTGTGTGTGTGTGTGTGTGTGTGTGTGTGTGTGTGTGTGTGTGTGTGTGTGTGTGTGTGTGTGTGTGTGTGTGTGTGTGTGTCTGTGTGTGTGTGTCTGTGTGTGTCTGTGTGTTTGCGTGTGTTTATGTGAGCATCTATGTGTGTATGTACGTCGCTATGTGTGTGTGTGCTTGTGTGTTTTGGGGGGGGTGCCTGTTTATGTACAGAGATGAGGACTCGACATCCACTCTCGTGGGTGGGATAAGTTTCCACTTGTGTAGGGACTGGTCAGCGGGAACTCCGACCCCAACCTGTCCTTGACGAAGCACTGACCAACCTATCATCCCTGGCTGATTTAACTGAATATCTCTTGTGATCATGTTATAACCTAATGTGAGTTGATGGCATCTTTGCTGGGTTAATAATCAATGAAATAGCCACTTCCATCAATTGAATCTCATCCCTTTAGAATCCTCTCATGGTTTTTCCAGTGTACAACATTGACTTCTGGTTCTTCCCTTCCATTCACATTCTGTTTAATATAGATCCTCAAGTGCCTTTTTTATTGATTTTGTTTATCATGAAAGAAATGTGGATTCCGTGATTTTTTTTAGGAACTGTTTAGCCTAGGCCTTTTGGCCCACCGAGTCCGCTCCGACCAGTGACTCCCGCACACCAACGCTATCCTGCACACACTAGGGACAATTTACATTCATACCAAGCCAATTAACCTACAAACCTGCACGTCTTTGGAGTGTGGGAGGAAACCGAAGTTCTCGGAGAAAAGCCACGCAGGTCACGGGGGGAACGTACAAACTCCGTACAGACAGCAACCGCAGCCGTGATCGAACCCGGGTTTCACGCGCTGTAGGTTAGCAACTCTACCGCTGTGCCACCGTGTTTGCAACTTATTCGTGATTTGGATTATTATTTTGTAAACATTAATTGCACAGTTTGAGTGGGGGAATAAGAAGGAGGAGGGGCTACTGTAAACCTTGGCTCCTTACAGATTGAGATTGTGGAATTAATAACAGGAACTAGAGAAGTGGCTGAGATTTGATGTATTATTTCCAGTTACGCTTCATGTACAAAACACTAAAAAAATCATCCCGACAATAATAGGTGGCACGGTGGCGCAGCGGTAGAGTTGCTGCCTCACAGCGCCAGAGACCCGGGTTCGATCCTGACAACGGGTGCTGTCTGTATGAAATTTGTACGTTCTCCCCGTGACCCTCGTGGGTTTTCCCCGAGATCTTCAGTTTCCTCTCACACTCCAAAGACGTACATAGTTTTAGGTTAATTGGCTTGGTGCAAACGTAAAATTGCCCCTGTTAAAAGTGTTAATGCGCGGGAATCGCTGGTAGGTGCGGACTTGATGGGCCGAAGGGCTTTTTGCCGTGCTGTGTCTCTAAACTAAAAAAGGTAATCAAAAGGTTATCAAGTGGGATCTAAAAACAATATCTGTCACGAAAGAAGCATACGAGAGTAATTAATTGCTAAAAGCCACTAGCCCAGATTTGTATTGTCTTTCTGCCGACTGGTTAGCAGGCAACACAAGCTTTTCACTGTACCTCAGTACACGTGACAATAAACTAAACTGAACTAAACTGAACTGATTTAATCACCTGAATCTAAGGTCTTTAAATGGGTGTTTAGTTATGGGATTTATATCTCGTAACCCGGCATAAATACACCATAGATTCTGGAGAGGTTCGAAAGGATTGAAAACTATGATTGTAATGCCACGATTCAAAGATAGAGGGAGACAGATAGCAGGGAACTATAGACGGGTTCGCTGAACAAGTGTCAAACTGGACAAAAATGCAATATCCACTATTGAGGAGATAACAGCAGCAAATATTAAGGCAAGCATCCAGAGTCTTCATGGTTCTAGGAAAGGAAAATCATGTTTCCCTATGAAATATGTTTCCCCATGTTACCTACAGACTCCTCATGAAAAGGAAAATCATCCTAACTATCACTGTATGTCATGTTGTCACTTGCGGGCAGAGCACCAAGGCAAATTTCTTGTATGTGAATACATGGCCAATAAACGTATTCCTTCATTCATCCTTGACTGACAATTTTCTGGAGTTCTTCGACGATATAATAAAAAGGGTGGATAAAAGAGAGCCAGTAGATGTACTATACTTAGATTTCAGGAAGGTATTCCGTGGAGTACTAAAAATATATTACTGGACACAGTAAAAAGTCATAGTCAAGAGAGTTAATGTCAAGAGGCAAGATTGTCTAATTGTCATATGTATCAACAATGGAACAATGAAATTCTTACGAGCAGCAGCAGAACCAGCATTTAAATACAATATAGAATATATAGTATAGTATAATATAGTATAGTATAGTATAGTAATATAGTATAGAATATATGGTAGGAGCTGGAGTAACTCAGCCGGTCAGACAGCATCTATGGAGAAAAGGAATAGGTGACGTTTCGGGTCGAGACCCCTCTTCAGAAATTCAGACTGAAGAAGGATCTCGACCCGAAACGTCACCCATTCCTTTTCTCCATAGATGCTGTCTGACCAGCTGAGTTACTCCAGTATTGTGGTGCAAACCAGCATCTGCACTTCCTTCGTACACGTGTGCGATATCGAAGATAGACGCAAAGTGCTGGAATGTCGGAGTAACTCGGTGGGTCAGGCAACATCTCTGGAGAAAAAGGATGGGGGACGTTTCAGTTCGGGACCCTTCTTCAGACTCATTGGCTGGCTGTTGGTTTCTCTTTCACACATTTGACTCCATCGAAGTGAGTGATAGATTTACAGACACCAAATCAAACAGGAGATTGGACAGGAAAGTGAATGAGATGCAGGATCAGCTTTGCTCTTGCTGAATGGTGGAGCAGAACTGAACGGCCACAAACCCTACGCCTTCCATTTCTCATGACTTTCTCCTCAATAAATTATAATCTTACCAACTTGTTCAGAAACTTCCCTCGGTCCTAAGTGGAGATTCTCCTGGATGTATCGTCAATCATTACAGAACGGAACAGTACAGCACAGGAACAGGCCCTTCGGCCCGCAATGTCTGTGCCGTTCATATTACAAAGACCAACTCTTATCAGCCAGCTCATAATCTCAGTTTCAGTTACTGTTTCTTCTTCTTGGCCCCCTTCGGTCATGGCTGGCCATGTGTGTCTCCAGGGTGTTATTCCCTATATGGAGGACGCCTGTGCGTGACTTTGTTTAACGTGGGGAGACTGGTGCACAGACAGCCACCCCACGGTCCTTGACAGATCTGGGTCAGGATCCAGTGGCATGGAGTCCAAGACGACCGGGGACCCTTTTCTGCTGCAGCCTTCATCCGCCTTCCCAGCCGTTGTGACGCTCCACTTATAAGGTCAGCCATCGTCCTCCGCCTGTCCCACCGTTGAGGTCTTGGTTGGATCACTCTTTGTCAGAGACCTCCCCCTCGACCTTGCCGCCATGGGTGGCCCTACCAGGCCGGCATCGCTCTCGGGATCTCAGGTCCACACAAGCTTCTCCACCACGACAAGGTGACAATCCACGGAGAAGTTACAGTTGAGTTGTGCAGCATTTAGCAACTGCTGATATCCAATCAATATGGGGACACTGTGCCTGTATGTCCCGTTCAAATGAGCCCTCTGAAGGAATCAGCCTCCTTTTGTGGAGTCGGTGTGTATGAGTTGAGGGGGGTTGCCTTTAGTTCATTGTCACGTGTACCGAGGTACAGTGAAAAGCTTTTGTTGCGTGCTCACCAGTCAGCGGAAAGACAACACATGGTTACAATTGAACCATCACAGTGTGTAGATTCTTCAACCCATTCAGTCTGCTGTCTGACCTGCTGAGTTGCTCCAGCTTTTTGTGTCTATCTTCAGTTTAAACCAGCATCTGCAATACCTTCCCACACTCATAAAATATACGTCGTTTTGGCTTTTAGTTTTGGGGAACAGGCCCTTCGCCCACCGAGTCTGCCCCAACCAACAATGGTTCTATCCACACTCGTGGGGGCAATTAACTGAAGGGCAATTAACCTACAAACCCTTGCATCTTTGGAGTGTGGGAGGAAACCGGAGCACCCAGAGAAAACCCACCACCCCAGGGCCTGTTTCCATCCTGATTTCTAAACTAAACTAAACTAGTAAACTTAAATAACATAAATGAATCAAGATGAAATGATAAGGCGCTTGAATCTCTTTTGCAATGCTTGCATGTACTATGTTGTGCAGAGAAAGCTGCAGTTTTTACACCTGAGGCCTCTCACTATGACTCTCCAGCTATCCATGTCACTCATGTGTGGGCAATTATGCCAATGTGTACCAGACTATGCATTGGTGCCCAATAAGTTCCCCTTTCGCGTTGGTATCCTTCTCCGTGGATTGTTACCTGGTCGTGGTGGAGAAGCTTGTGTGGACCTGAGATCCTGAGAGCGATGCCGTCTGGAGCTATGCTCTTGGTAGGGCCACCCATGGCGGTAAGGTCGAGGGGCAGGTCTCTGACAAAGAGCAAACCAATCAAGACCTCAACGGTGGAACAGGCGGAGGACAATAGCCAATAGGTGCAGGAGTAGGCCATTCGGCCCTTCAAGCCAGCACCGCCAATGTGATCATGGCTGATCATCCCCAATCAGTGCTCTGTTCCTGCCTTCTCCCCATATAGAAACATAGAAATTAGGTGCAGGAGCAGGCCATTTGGCCCTTCGAGCCTGCACTGCCATTCAATATGATCATGGCTGATCATCCAACTCAGTATCCTGTACCTGCCTTCTCTCCATACCCCCTGATCCCTTCAGCCACAAGGGCCACATCTAACTCCCTCTTAAATATGGCCAACGAACTGGCGTCAAATACCTTCTGTGGCAGAGAATTCCACAGATTCACCACTCTCTGTGTGAAAAACGATTTTCTCATCTCGGTCCTAAAAGACTTCCCCTTTATCCTTAAACTGTGACCCCCTTGTCCTGGACTTCCCCAACATCGGGAACAATCTTCCTGCATCTAGCCTGTCCAACCCCTTAAGAATTTTGTAAGTTTCTATAAGATCCCCCCTCAATCTTCTAAATTCCAGCGAGTGCAAGCCGAGTCTATCCAGTCTTTCTTCATATGGAAGTCGTGCCATCCCAGGAATCAGTCTGGTGAACCTTCTCTGCACTCCCTCTATGGCAAGAATGTCTTTCCTCAGATTAGGAGACCAAAACTGTACGCAATACTCCAGGTGTGGCCTCACCAAGACCCTGTACAATTGCAGTAGAAACTCCCTGCTCTTGTACTCATATCCTCTAACTCCGCTATTTTTAAGAGCCCTATCAAGCTCTCTCTTGAAAGCTTCCAGAGAACCTGCCTCCACTGCCCTCTGAGGCAGAGAATTCCACAGACTCACCACTCTCTGTGAGAAAAAGTTTTTCCTCGTCTCCGTTCAAAATGGCTTACTCCTTATTCGTCAACTGTGGCCCCTGGTTCTGGACTCCCCCAACATCGGGAACATGTTTCATGCCTCTAGCGTGTCCAAACCCTTAACAATCTAACATGTTTGGACGATGGCTGACCTTAGTGGAGCATCACAACGGCTGGGAAGGCAGATGAAGGCTGCAGCAGAAAAGGGTCCCCGGTCATCTTGGACTCCATGTCACTGGATCCTGTGGTGGCTGTCTGTGCACCAGTCTCCCCACTTTAAACAAAGTCACACACAGGCATCCTCCTTATAGGGAATAACACCCTGGAGACACCCATAGATAGCCATGACTGAAGGGGGCCTGAGAAGTGTTGGTATTGGTATCAGTTTATTGCGTATTGGTTTAATGTACATACAGTAAAAAACTTCTGTTTGTATGCGATCCAATGAAATCGGATTTAGTTTTGTTTAGTTAAAAGATACAGCGTGGAAACAGGCCCTTCGGCCCACCGAGTCTGCACCGACCAGCGATCCCTACACACTAACACAATCCTACACACACTAGGGACAATTTACACTTACACCAAGCCAATTAACCAACAAACCTGCACGTCTTTGGAGAGTGCGAGGAAACTGGAGATCTCGGAGGAAACCCACACGGTCACGGGGAGAACGTGCAAAGTCCGTACAGTCCGGCGCCCGTAGTCGGGATCGAACCAGGGTCTCTGGCGAGGTAAGCGCCGTAAGGCGGCAACTCTACCGCTGCGCCAGCGTGCTGCCCATACTACCACATCATGGTACAATTAGTACAATCAAGTCACACACCAGAACAACGGGTGCAAATACAAAGAGACAATAGGAATAGAAATTTAAAAGAGTGGAACAATTGGTGATAGTAGATCCTCTTCTGGGACAGACCGGCAAAGCAATGAGTCACCTTGCAGCTCAATATCACTAAGAAAGTGTGCGTAATATTATTGTATCATATTTGTACGTTGTTGGTCTGCATACATTTGTTGTGAAGCTTCCTATGTTACAGAGACTGCGTTAAAAACAATTAATTGTGCCTGGGAAGTTTGATAAAAGATAGACAATAGACAATAGGTGCAGGAGTAGGCCATTCGGCCCTTCGAGCCAGCACCGCCAGTCAATGTGATCATGGCTGATCATCCACAATCAGTACCCCGTTCCCGCCTTCTCCCCATATCCCTCGACTCCGCTATCTTCAAGAGCCCTATCTAGCTCTCTCTTGAAAGCATCCGGAGAACCGGCCTCCACCGCCCTCTGAGGCACAAATATGGACACAAAGTGCTGGAGTAACTCAGCTTGTCTGGAGAAGGATGGGTGATGTTTTTTCGGGTCGGGACGCTTCATCAGACTCTAGGTGTGCTGACTTTGAAGAAGTTCTCTTCCGCGCCCCCAACATGCGTTTTGCAGCGCTCCCTCTCACTGCTCCCCCTCTGTGATCCCATCCCCTTCCTCCAGAGATGTTGCCTGACCCCGCTGAGTTATTGCAGCACTTTGAGTTTACCTTCAGCGTAAACCGGCATCTGCGGTTCTGGAGAGCGGGAGGAAACCGGAGATCCGGAGAGAACCCACGCAGGTCACGGGGAGAACAGGAGAACAAACTCCGTACCGGCAGCACCCGTGGTCAGGATCGAACCCGCGTGAGGCAGCAAATTCACCGCCGTGCCACCGTACCACCCCTGTTTAAGGGTTAAAGCAGATTTTGAATCTCCCTTTCTCACAGTGGAACGAACATAGTGGGCTTCAAATAATCGTCTTACTTCAACCAGACACACTACTCCTCCGAGCTAGTTCCTGTCAATTATATCATCAAGGCCAGCTACTTAAATAAAACAGTTCATACAAATCAATGCAAATAGACAGGATCACCCCAAAAGGATGTTAAAATTAATGATAATTCTTTGTGAATGTTAGATTTTATTTTAAAAAAAGGAGTCCTAATGATGAAACGTGTGTTTAAATATTGTGGGGACTCAGGGCATTGCCTGGATGTGATTACTTCCTCCAATAACTATCTTCAGCTGGACAAAAGGCTTTGATATGGTTGTCTTATCTTGACTTGCCATTAGTTCCTTGCCTTGAAATTATGACATTAAGGGCAGCGTGGTGGCACAGTGGTGGAGCTGCTACCTGACAGCGCCGGAGATCTGGGTTCGATCCTGACTGCGGGTGCTGTCTGTACGGAGTCCGTACGTTCTCCCCGCGTCCTGCGTGGGTTTTCTCCGGGGAGCTCGGGTTTCCTCCCACACTCCCAAGATGGAGTCATCGAGTCATAGAGCGATACAGTGTGGAAACAGGCCCTTCGGCCCAACTGGGAACTTGCCAACACCAGTCCCATCTACACCACTCCCACTTGCCTGTGCTTGGTCCATATCCCTCCAAACCTGTCCTACCCATGTACCTGTCTAACTTTTTCTTGAACGATCGGATAGTTCCAGCCTCAGCTACCTCCTCTGGCAGCTTGTTCCATACGCCCACCACCCTTTGTGTGAAAAAGTTACCCCTCAGATTCCTATTAACTCTTTTCCCCTTCACCTTGAACCTATGTGCTCTGGTCCTCAATTCCCCTACTCTAGGTAAACGACTGTGCATCTACCCAATCTATTCCTCTCATGATTTTATACACCTCTATAAGATTTCCCCTCATCCTCCTGTGCTCCATGGAATAGAGATCCAGCCTACTTCACCTCCCCCTATAGCTCACACCCTCTAGTCCTGGGGCAACATCCTTGTAAATCTTTTCTGAACCCTTTCAAGCTTGACTATATCTTTCCTATAACATGGTGCTCCGAACTGAACACAATATTCTAAATGCAGTCTCACCAATGTCTTATACAATTGCAACATGACCTCTCAACTTCTATACTCAATACTCTGACTGATGAAGGCCAAAGTGCTAAAAGCCTTTTTGACCACCTGCGACTCGACCTTTAAGGAACCATACACCTGCACTCCTAGATCCCTCTGCTCTACAACACTACCCAGAGGCCTACCATTTACTGTTCAGGCCCTGCCCTTGTTCAATCTCCCAAAATGCGACACCTCACACTTCCCTGTATTAAATTCCGCCAACCATTCCTCCGCCCACCTGGCCAATCGATCCAGATCTACCTGCAAAACTATTATGTGCGGGTGTGTAGGTTAATTGGCTTGGTATAATTGTAAATTGCCCCTAGTGTGTGTAGGATGGTGTTAGTGTGCCAGGATCGCTGGTCGGCAAGGACTCCGTGGGCCGAAGGGCTTAAACATAGAAACATAGAAATTAGGTGCAGGAGTAGGCCATTCAGCCCTTCGAGCCTGCACCGCCATTCAATATGATCATGGCTGATCATCCAACTCAGTATCCCGTACCTGCCTTCTCTCCATACCCTCTGATCCCCTTAGCCACAAGGGCCACATCCAACTCACTCTTAAATATAGCCAATGAACTGGCCTCAACTACCCTCTGTGGCAGAGAGTTCCAGAGACTCACCACTCTCTGTGTGAAAAAAGTCTTTCTCATCTCGGTCTTAAAGGATTTCCCCCTTATCCTTAAGCTGTGACCCCTTGTCCTGGACTTCCCCAACATCGGGAACAATCTTCCTGCATCTAGCCTGTCCAACCCCTTAAGAATTTTGTAAGTTTCTATAAGATCCCCTCTCAATCTCCTAAATTCCAGAGAGTATAAACCGAGT
This sequence comes from Okamejei kenojei, assembly GCA_035221665.1. NCBI lineage: Eukaryota > Metazoa > Chordata > Chondrichthyes > Rajiformes > Rajidae > Okamejei > Okamejei kenojei. The sequence continues at coordinate 7,659,748 of CM069148.1, read as the reverse complement.
CTATCCAGTCTTTCTTCATAAGACAGTCCTGACATCCCAGGAATCAGTCTGGTGAACCTTCTCTGCACTCCCTCTATGGCAATAATGTCCTTCCTCAGATTTGGAGACCAAAACTGTACGCAATACTCCAGGTGTGGTCTCACCAAGACCCTGTACAACTGAAGTAGAACCTCCCTGCTCCTGTACTCAAATCCTTTTGCTATGAAAGCTAACATACCATTCGCTTTTTTCACTGCCTGCTGCACCTGCATGCCTACTTTCAATGACTGGTGTACCATGACACCCAGGTCTCGCTGCATCTCCCCTTTTCCTAATCGGCCATCATTTAAACTTGTTTCCATGCAGTATTTCGAAACTAAACTAAACTAATCAGAAAATGTCCATGTTCTAATAGCATACAAACTGCTTGTCGCAGGTCACTTGGGGAGATGTAATTCTAATAATTAAGTTAACTTTAAAAAAAATATTTGGGCGCTATATTTCTTCTCTCTTTCATGAACCTCTCATCAAACTTTGTGCTCTGACACTTATCATAAGATCATAAATGATAGGAGTAGATTAGGCCATTCGTCCCATTAAGTCTATGCCTTTCAATCATGGCTGACTATCTCACCCTCCTAACCCCATTCTCCTGCCTTCTCCCCATAACTTCGTTCCGGAAGTGGTGGCGCTGCCTGGCAGCTGCGGCTCACCTGCAGTCCGTCTGTTTTTTCTTTTCTTTTTGCCTTCTTGTGTTTGTTTTAGTTAGAATTTTGGTTTATTAGGCTGTGTATGTGTGTGGGGGGGGGGGGGGGGGGGGGGGGGGGGGGGGGGGGGGGGGGGGGGGAGAAGAAACAGGGTTTTAGTCTCTCCCTTCGAGGGGGTGCGACTTTTCTTGTCATGTCCCCCGTCACCGTCTCCGTCTGTGCTGAGGCCTAATGGCGGAGCTTGCGGCCTCGGAGCTGTGGCGGCGTTCCAGCTTCCAGCGGCGGCGGCGTCACGGCTTCAGAGCTGCGGTGCTCCAGCGGTGTTCCAGCGGCGGCCCGCCTTCAGAGCCGTGGTGCTCCAGCGGCGGCCCGGCTTCAGAGCCGTGGTGCTCCAGCGGCGGCCCGGCTTCAGAGCCGTGGTGCTCCAGCGGCGGCCCGGCTTCAGAGCTGTGGTGCTCCAGCGGTGTTCCAGCGGCGGCACGGCTTCAGAGCTGCGGTGCTCCAGCGGCGGCCCGGCTTCAGAGCTGCGGGGCTCCAGTGTTCCAGCGGCGGACCCTGCTTCAGAGCGGTGGCGGCAGCCCAGCGTCGGAAGCTCGGCCGCGGGCCTAGTGGACGATAACATTGGAGGCCTGGATCACCCAGCGCAGAGTGAGATCAAGGAGGGAAGAAGACAAAGACTTTAAGACTTTTGCCTTCCACCACAGTGAGGAGGTGCTTGGTGAACTCACTGTGGTGGATGTTAAATATGTGTTTATTGTGTGTTTTGTTTTTTATTATATGTTATGACTGCAAGGTAACGAAATTTCGTTCAGACCGAAAGGTCTGAATGACAATAATGGAAATTCAAATTCAATTCAATGACCTCTGACACCCGCACTCATCAACTTCTGGGAAAGTCCCAGAGGCAAACATCAGAGATGAGGGCAATACCGGATCTTATCAGTTGGACAGTAGGAAATGATAAAGAAACAAGGGACTGCAGATGCTGGTTTGCAAAAAAAAGACACAAAGTGCTGGAGTAACTCAGCGGGTCAGGCAGCATCTCTGGAGAACATGGGTAAGGTGGAGTTTTGGGTTGTGACTCACCTTCGGTTAACTGAAATATTTTAAGTTGTTATCAAGTTGGAAATGTTACGGAGAAAATTTACAAGGATGTTGAGGCTATTCCTTGGAACGCAGAAGGATGCGTGGTGATCTTACAGAGGTGCGTATGAACATGAGAGGAATAGATCGGGTAAATGCATAGAGTCTCTTGCCCAGAGTAGGGGAATCAAGAACCAGAGGATTCCTATTAGATTCCTATTAAATCTTTACCCCCTCATCTTAAACCTATGTACCAGAGAACAGATTTAAGATGAAAGGGGAAAGATTCAATAGGAATCTGAGGGGTAACCTTTTCACACAAAGGGTGGTGGGTGCATGGAATGAGCTGCCAGAGGAGGTAGTTGAGACATCGAACCTGGGTCTCTGGAGTTGTAAGGTAGCAACTTTATCATATTGCCACTGTGCCACCGCTAAGATAATTATCAGAAATATATTTAAAAAAAAGAACATTGCAACAGAAAAAGATCAAATGCACAATGTTCAGGCATTATTTTATCATGTGACTTTATTGGTTTGCAGTTCAATTCAATGTCTGACATGTGACGAGATGTTTAATATGAGATAGACTACTGAAAGAAGCTCCAGATATCTCCCGGGTACAAATAATCAAAGCTGTTAGGTTCTTGCACTCTTTGGTGGGTAAGGTCTTCCAACCTAACAAAAGGCCCCATCGGAGAAGCGTCCGCATCGCACGGCTGGAGACTGGATGCATCCCGAGCTAATTCTGCCACCACCGTCATCTATTGCCACAAATGACGGCTACCACTGATTGTCGCCGGAAGCTTGCGTCCTTTTCAGGACGGACGATGACAGCGAGGTCAACATTTGAAACATGGAAGATGGACTCGAAAGAAGAAGACCTAACAAAATGCGAAGAAAAAAATCCAACCCAATTTTTTTTCTGTTTACTTTGATACAAGGGTGACACGGTGGTGCGGCGGTAGAGTTGCTGCCTCACAGCGCCAGAGATCCGGCTTCGATCCTGACTACGGGTGCCTGCCTGTACGGAGTTTGTACGATCTCGCTGTGACCTGCGTGGGTTTTCACCGGGAGCTCCGGTTTCCTCCCACACTCCAAAGACGCACAGGTTTGTGGAGTCTAAAGGAGAGTCTCGACCCACAACGTCACCTATTCCTTTTCTCTCAGAGATGTTGTCTGACCCGCTGAGTTACTCCAGCTTTATTGTGTCTATCTCAGATTTGTAGGCTAATTGGCTTCGGTAAAGATTGCAAATTATCCCTCGTGTGTGTGGGATCGCTGGTCGGACCGGACTCGGTGGGCCGAGGGGCCTGTTTTCGCGCTGTATCTCTAAACTAAACTAAACAAACCCGTCTTCATTGTGACGACTCTCGGACTTGCACCCATGGTCTTTGGAGAGGCAAGTGCTGAAACCGCTAAGCCACCAGACTGCTGCAATAACAAAACATTCCTTTTGACTTTACAATCTGTGAAGTGGATCATGTCCTTAAGTTCACATCTGGTGAAAAATGTCGAATCGGTAGTTTGTTATTAGAGACATTATTAAGTATGCACCTGTTGTATGGTCTAAGAATTAAAAAAGAAAACTCTTTGAAGCAGATAAAAGTTTGGATGAAAAGAATTACTAGTGCCATTTATCCAGCTTTGTGTTGAGTATTTACCGAAGACAGTTTAATTCACGATTAAACCATGGACAGAAAAAAGGTTATTCATGCAGCTGATAAAAGGAAGATGCTTTGTTCAGGATGTCAGCTTGTAGTTAGCTACAGAGACAACTAAGTCTTTCACACCCTGTAAATAAACACAGGGCTCTATTGCAACATTTTTTTCAAATCGAGCAGCGAGGATTCTCCCAAACGTTAGGCTAAGTAATAATCCAAGGAACCGTGACCCATGTTCTCCCAACTGGAGGTTGTATAATAGCCTTCTTTATCGAGGATTTGACTGCAACTTGGCACAATAGTGTAATGGAAGGCTCGGCGTAGACTGCACGCTATCTGCCAGCTATATTTATCTTGCAGCTCTTTAAGTGTTGAAGAGACCTGTTGACATTGATAAGGGTCGCCTAGCTTATATTTGCAATGACCAAATACTGACGGGTCACGACCTGAACTGGATACCATTCACCGCGCACCTCGGCCCTAAAGGAGGAGATAGCGATTGGGTTCCAGCGAGCAGAGTGTCAAGGAATTAAATGAATTGCATTTTTAAAAAAAAACCAGAGTCCGAGTCATGGCATCCCTTGAGGAGTACGTGGACCGTGCCGCTTCTGCCGCGCTTGCACAATGGAGGTTGCTTTGAACACGCCGTGATTCTGACAGCTCTCTGGGCTCCGTGTGCGGCGGAGGTCCAGACCCAGGCACTCACGCCTCTGGTGCATGACCAAGGGGGAATGAGGTTGCACTAGAGTTACACAGTGGGGCCTTCTTGCCTCGCCCTTTGTTTCCTCGTGCGGTCCACTGTTCTTGCTCGCTGCGGGGGGAGGGGGGGGGGGGGGGGCGGGGCGGGGGGGAACAACGGAGGATCCCACTGTAGATTGGCAGCGGCCTGAGCTGCCATAGCAAACCAGCAGTGGAGCAGAACTAATCTGCGGAGAGGGCTTCCTGAGCGATAAGCCCCCCTACCCTCAGTAACCTAAGCTTTGATGGAAATCGCAAGGACAAAAAAAAAAAGTACCCGACTTTTAGTGATGCTTGAACTTTTTCACATCAGTCTGAAGGCTTCCATTGGGGATGTTCCTAGTCATTTGATGTGGCAGCAATTAGCGAGGAACTTTTGTATTCTGAGAAGCCGAAACAACCCACTTCAATAATCACATTTATGCTTTGAATGGGAACAAAAAGCTTGAGGAACAGATAACATGGCGACATCAAACAGAAAACGGGGTGTGCTTGTAAGCATTATTGCATTTCTTTTCTTTTAAACGGCTTAAAGTGTTACTTTTCCCATGAGAAAACTCCAGGCTGGGTAACTCCAGCATGGAAAAGCTGGTATCCACCTCCAGCCTTGGACACTGGAGTTTGTGAGACTTGGTCCATTTTCAAGGCAATCTCTTCCAACAAAATTATGATTTCTTGCTATTTAATAACACAAAAAAACCCCATAATAATTTAAAAAAAAAACAAAGCTCTGCAAAGAAACGGAAAGTTGCGTGAAATTTAAAGGCAGCGTTAACTTTTTGTGATGCCAATTCACAAATTGGTGGTTTAACGATGGAGAGACAGCTCCTGCGTGAATGGGATTTTAGATCTTTACTTCAGAGATACACTGTGGAAACTGGCCCTTCGGCCCATCGAGTCTACGCCGACTAGCGATCACCCCATACGCTAGCGCGATCCTACACGCTAGGCGCAATTTACAAGTTACAGAAGCCAATTTATCGGCAAACCTGTACGGTTGTGGAGTGTGGGAGAAAACCGGAACACCCGGAGAAAACCCAATGCGTTCACAGGGAGAACGTACAAACTCCGTACAGACAGCACCCAGAGTCAGGGTTGAACCGGATGTCTGGTGCTGTGAGGCAGCAGCTCTACCGCTGCGCGTCTTGCCGCCCCTAACATGTAGGATAGTGCCTGTGTGCGGGGTGAGCGCTGGTCGGCGTGGATTCGGAGGGCCGAAGAGCCTGTTTCTGTGCCGTATCTCTAATGCCTCTATTGTCTAAAGTCGAAAGAAAGCTAGTCCAACTATCCAATCAAGTTTTTCCTTGGACTGGTTGTTACTTGGTAATTGAATTATTTGCCAACAGTGTAAAAGCAGATGATAATAGATGGGACATGTTGTAAAACCCTTCGGATGGCCATTGAGTAATTCCAAGGCCTACTCGCTAATGCCTACTCACTAACTCACAGAAGCATTTGCCATGTATGTTTCTGTGGAGCTACCATCCTTTATCTGAAGAAGGGTTGTATTGACATTAACGGCCTGCTGTGATTCCTGGCAGGAATAGTCCTTTGCCTTTGGGAAGACTTTGAGGACTTATTTTGTCGCTTCGTTATGCGTTCGAGAAAGTGACAACAGTGGATAGAGTTATCACGGGACCTCTTGAACAGGTATGCGCTAACTGTTTTATATTCAAGGGAATGAAGGAAGCACAGTGGACGCAACAGTTCAACAAACTTCGACAGATAAGTAAGCGTTTATTGGCCAAGTATTCACATACAAGGAATTTGCCTTGGTGCTCCGCCCACAAGTGACAACATGACATACAGTGACAGTTACGAATGACCCAGAAAACACTAAAGATTAATAATAATAAAACATTAATGATAAAACACCATTGATCAAGCATGTGAACCAACAAAATACCCGATCAAAGGGAGGCTACAGATTTTTGGCTGTTGAGTAGAGCAACTACTCGTGGATAAAAACTGTTTTTATGTCTGGCTGCGGCAGCTTTGACAGTCCGGAGTCGCCTTCCAGAGGGAAGTGATTCAAAGAGTTTGTGGCCAGGGTGAGAGGGGTCAGAGATGATCTTGCCCGCTCGCTTCCTGGCCCTTGCAGTGCAAATGAAAACGCGCCGGCCGATCTGACCCCGGGTCGGGGCTGCTCGAAACCTTTTGCGTCGTTATTGCAAGATTGACTTTTCAAATCCAACTCATGTCTCCTAAAATGTAGCATCGCTGAGATGGAAGACTCCTGAGATGGGGCGGCACGGTGGCGCAGCGGTAGAGCTACTGCCTACCAGCACCGGAGACCCAGGTTCGATTCTGACTACGGGCGCTGCCTGTACAGAATTTGTATGTAATTGCGTGGGTTTTTCTCCAAGTACTCCGGTTTCCTCCCACACTTCAAAGACGTGCAGGCTTGTTGGTTAATTGCTTTGGTTAACAAAATTTGAAATTGTCCCTAGTGTGTCAAGCAGAGAGGGGGACGGATGAACGCTGGTCGGCGCAGACTCGATGAGCCGCAGGACCTGTTTCCGCACTGTATCTATAAAATCAAAAGTCTAAAGGGTGGCACGGTGATGCTGCAGTAGAGTATCTGCCTTGCAGCGCTTTCAGCGCCAGAGACCCTTGTTTGATCCCGACGGCGGGTGCTGCCTGTATGGAGTTTGCACGTTCTCCCCGTGACCGCGTCGGTTTTCTCCGAGATCTTTAGTTTCCTCCCACACTCCAAAGACATACAGGTTTGTAGGTTCATTCGCTTGGTCTAAATGTGAATTGTCCTTTGTGTGTGCGTGCGTAGGATAGTACTCGTGTACGGGGATCGCTGGCCGGTGCGGACTCAGCGGGCCGAAGGGCCGGTTTCCACGCTGTATCTCTAAACTAAACGAAACTAAACCGAACTAAAGACTTCTGTTCTCTCTGGTCAGACAGGAACCATTCTGCAGAGGTTAGTACGTTGCATTGACCTGAGGGGCAGGAAAAATAATGAACAGAAGTGTCTGGTTCACTGCATTCTTTACTGATGTATGTTTCCCTCCAAAGAACTTTACAGCGAACTGTCTCGGCAGCTCGAATGGTGCAAGCCTTTGTAATTTGCTGGGGCAATACCTGTAACATTCCACAGAGCTACTTCTTCCTTGCCTTATATGTTGTCGATTCACATCGCCACACCATGCTTCCTATTTAACTGAGGGAAGCATAGACTAAACCAAGCTTAATCACCACAGACAGACGTAGTACATATCTGCCACAACTCCCACCCCAGGCAACCACTCGTGACACATATGTCTGGTATACCATTCGATTAAACTCCAACTTGCATCTCTCTTTTTGAAAGTTTAAAAAAAAACATTGTGTGGGCATTTTAGATTTTGAATGTAAAATTGGATTAGTAGTCATGCATTTAATGACAGGCTCGAAGACAAAACCCTTTGAAGTGAAACACTGGTCAGTGTACTACAACTGAGGCACTTCCTGTGATCTTAGTTCCGCAAATCTTTGTTACACAAAGATTAATGCCGAGGCCCTTGCTCCTTCCTTCCCCGATTCGATCCACAAAGGGCATCACGGTGGAGCAGCGGTGGAGTTGCTGCCTTACTGCGCTTGCTGTGCCAGAGATGCGGGTTCGATCCCCGACTACGGGGGCTGTCTGTACGGAGTTTGTACAGGATTATTTAGGGTTTGGACACACTAGAGGCAGGAAACATGTCCCCGATGTTGGGGGAGTCCAGAACCGGGGGCCACAGTTTTTAAGAATAAGGGGTAAGCCATTTAGAACGGAGATGAGGCAACACTTTTTCACACAGAGAGTGGCGAGTCTGTGGAATTCTCTGCCTCAGAGGGCGGTGGAGGCCGGTTCTCTGGATACTTTCAAGAGCGAGCTAGATAGGACTCTTAAAAATTGCCAGGAGATATGGGAAGAAGGCAGGACTCTTAAAAAAAAGTCAGGAGATATGGGAAGAAGGCAGGAACGGGGTACTGATTGGGGATGATCAGCCATGGCGTCATTGAATGGCGGTGCTGGCTCGAATGGCCTACTCCTGCACCTATTGTCTGTTGTGACTGCATGGGTTTTCTCCAAGATCTTCGGTTTCCTCTCTCAAGACGTACAGGATTGTAGGCTGATTAGCTTGGGGTATGTATACTTGGTATAAGTGTAAATTGTCCCCAGTGTGTGTGGGACAGGGTTAATGTGCGGCGATCGCTGGTCGGCGCGGGCTCGGTGGGCCGAAAGGCCTGTTTCCACGCTGTATCTGTAAACTAAACTAAACAGGATTCAGCGATATTTTCCTCAAAGTGAGGTGCCTCAGTCATTCCCTCTTCTCTCCTCTCCCATCGGGCAAAAAGTATAGAAGTGTGAAAACGCACGCCTCCAGATTCTGGGACTGTTTAATCCCAGCTGTTATCGTCTTATCAACAACTAGAGAGCGGTGCTGAGCTACCATCTACCTCATTGGAGACCCTCGAACTTCCTTTAATTGGACTTTTAAAAAAAAATTTAAAAAAAAATAAATATATATATATATATATTTATTAGAAGCAGTGTACAAAAGTATAAACCACGGTACATGACATAATACATTTATTGTACAGTTTTAATTTGAATTTTTAGCTAAGATGAAATAGAAAAAGAGAGAAAAAAGCAAGAAAAAGAGAAAGTGAATATGTAAGAATAGAACCCCTAGACTACCAAATAAGTGTAGTCGATGAGTGATTAAGAAGAAAAATTTAAAAAGTAAAAAGACAAAAACAAAAAGTGATGATATACCTGCTTCTTATCTCTCCCCACCCGTCACCCGACCCGTAAGTCGGTTTAATTCCCAAGTTGTGTTGCACCATACTATCCTTGTAATAAATCAATGAATGGGATCCATGTCTTCGAAAATTGCTCTGGTTTTCCTGCTAATTGGATTTTACTGGACTTTACCTTGCAGTAAGCATTATCCTCTTTATCATGTACCTGGACACTGTGGACGGCTCTATTGCAATCACGTGTTGTCTTTCCGCTGACTGGTTAGCACGCAACAAAAGCTTTTCACTGTACCTCGGCACACGTGACAAAAACCTGAACTGAACTGAACATATCCTGTTGAACCTTCTCTGTCCATGTGTGTCTGTATCATGCACCTTCTCGGCCACCCATGACAGCTTCTCAGCATCTGTTCCTCTCAAGAGCAAAGTTCTAGACTCAAGAGACCATGGGTTCCTAGGTTCATAAGTTCTAGGAACAGAATTAAGCCATTCAGGTACATGTGACAATAAACTAAACTAAACTAAACTAAACTAGTGTGAACGGGCTGATCAATGTTCAGCGTGGACTTGGTGGGCCAGGCAAGGAACCTGTGGGACAACATTTTCACACAGAGGGTGGTGGATATACGGAACGAGCTTCCAGAGGAGCATTTTGAAACTTACAGAATAATGAAAGGCACAGGTAGAGTGGATGTGGTAAGGATGTTTCCACTGGTGGGAGAGTCTAGGACCAGAATAAAAGGAGGTGAGGAGGAACTTCTTTAGTCAGAGAATAGCAAATCTGCGGAACTCATTGCAACAGAGGGCTGTGGAGGCCCAGTCAGTGGATATTTTTAAGGCAGAGATGGACAAATTCTTGATTGGAATGGATGTCAAGGGTTATGGGGTGAAGGCAGGAAAATGGGATTAGGAGGCAGAGATCAGCCATGATTGAATGGTGGAGTGGACTCGATGGGCCGAATGGCCTATAACTTGTGAACTTGTGAGGAGGTAGTTGAGGCCGGTACTATAACAACATTTAAAAGACATTTGGATGGGTACAAGGATAGGAAAGGTTTAGAGGGATATAGGCCAAGCATGGGCAGGCGGAACTAGTATAAATGGGACATCTTACTCAGCATGGGTGAGACGGGCCGAAGGGCTTGTTTCCTTCCAGGAAACTGAGCAAATTATTCGCCTCATTATCACAAGAGTAATATAAGGCAGACTGTTGGCCAGCACGGATGCAATGGAATGAATCACCTCCTGCCCGGCCTCTTGGTTCAAACGGGAAGAATAATGAAACCTTCTTTAAGCTAATGCCGAGAGATCTGACCCCCAGATAGGACCGTAGTTTAAAACCGTGTCTGGCAGGTGGGTGGCTCTAACAGTGTCACACACGCAGGGGAATTGGCCCGGCAGTGACAATGTGGATTGTGTGGCAAGTCTCCTGAGTGACGTTTAAAGGCACAGCCTTCTGACTCAGTAGCAGGGAGTTGCTACACACGGTGGCACGGCTGACAAGTAGCTGGCGGAAGGTCATACTCATCAGGCTGCAATATTAACTCTAGTTTAACTCTCCACTGATGCTGTCTGACCCACTGATTTCAAATCACCAGGAGTGCAGTTCTGACAAAGTAGCAGTAAATAAGTCTGAAGAAGGGTCCCGACCCGAAACATCACCCACCCTTTTACACCCGAGATGCTGCCTGACCCGTTGAGTTACTCCTGCACTTTGTGCCTATCTTTTGTATAAAACCAGCATCTGCAGATCCTTGTCACTAGCTCTGAACACTGCTGTTCGGTAATTTGTTAATTAACTGTTCAAAGAACCAGTGAATTAGTCTCATTCTCTGCTGTGTTTTCTGTTGTCAAAACTTGTAGACAAATTTATCTTCTGTGTTCCCTGTTGAAAGACAAACGTGTTTTTTTTTAACCGTGTGTGAACAAGCAGGCAATACGACATTTATAATATGCAGTAGTTAGCTCCCTTGTGACTAAGCCTACTCCCACACTTCAGATTACAGGAAGCAGGAATTGTAATTATTTTAATGTGTCTCATCTGTTATCACTCCTGCTTTTATTCACATCCTCCTTTACCAGCGGACTTGGAACTGAAGATGAGGTGTCCATGGTTCAAAGCACTTGGCATTACTGCACGCTAATAACTCTTTTGAGATCCCAGCAGTATGTCTGGTCTAACGTGGTGGCTGGGCCTCAGCAGTAGCATTGACTGTCATATGCTGAGAGAATGGAGTGGCTGGGCTTGTACACTCTGGGGTTTAGAAGGATGAGAGGGGATCTTATTGAAACATACAAGATTATTAAGGGTTTGGACTCGCTAGAGGCAGGAAACATGTTTCCGATGTTGGGGGTCCAGAACCAGGGGCCACAGGTGAAGAATAAGGGGTAAGCCATTTAGAACGGAGACGAGGAAACACTTTTTCTCACAGAGAGTTGTGAGTCTGTGGAATTCTCTGCCTCAGAGGGCGGTGGAGGCCGGTTCTCAGGATACTTTCAAGAGAGAGCTGGATAGGGCTCTTAAAGATAGCGGAGTCAGGGGATATGGGGAGAAGACAGGAACGGGGTACTGATTGGGGATGATCAGCCATGATCACATTGAATGGCGGTGCTGGCTCGAAGGGCCGAATGGCCTACTCCTGCACCTATTGTCTATTGTCTCATCTGAGGCAAATATTGATGGGCCTTTTCTAAAGACCAGATACCGTAGTCGAGACTGATGCATCTATTCTCCACTGAGGGGGGTGCCGTCCTGGTGAAGATTCAGTCTCACATAGTTCATCATTTCCAGGAGCAGAATTTTGCCTTTCGGCCCATTAACTCTACTCCACCATCCATTCGTGGCTGAACTTGACTAATACGGGTGTCAGGGGTTATGGGGAGAAGGCAGGAGAATGGGATTAGGAGGGAGGGAGAGATAGATCAGCCAAGAATTGAATGGTGGAGTAGACTTGATGGACCAAATGGCCTAATTCTACTCCTATTCCTTATGACCGTACGACCTTATGGTCTGTCTCTCCCTCTCAACTCCATTCTCCTGCCTTCTCCCCATAACCCCTGACACCCGTACTAAACAAGAATCAATCAATCTCCACCCTAAAAATATCCATCGACCTGGCCTCCACAGCCGTCTGTGGCAGCGAATTCCACAGATTCACCACCCTCTGACTAAAGAAATCCCTCCTCATCTCCTTTCTAAAGGAACGTCCTTCTATTCAGAGGCTGTGCCCTCTAATCCTGGACTCTACCACGAGTGGAAACATCCACACTGGATCCACGCTATCAAAGCCTTTCACAAAATTTCAAAGAGGTGCCCCCTCATCCTTCTAAACTCCAGCAAGTACAGGCCCAGTGCTAATTGATGGTTACCTCTGCTGATGTTTTCAACTGCTCAGATTTCTTGAAATACCTAACTTCTCAGCCTCTGCACTCAATATTTCCACTTCTAATGCTTTGCTAATGTAACCAGTCTCTCAAGTCAAACATCACCATGCTGAGCAGTGGGAGGCTAATAGGTCAGTGGAGGTTTTTTAATTATTTGTAACCCAATGTGACCAAGCAAGAGATAAGCAACATTAGTTTAGTTTAGTTTAGTTTAGAGATACAGCGCGGAAACAGGCCCTTCAGCCCATCGAGTCCACATCGACCAGCGATCCCCGCACGTTAACATTACCCTACACACACTACAATACAATACATTACAATAATACTTTATTAGCCAAGTATGGTTTGCAACATTACGAGGAATTTCGTTTGCCAAGTTAGTCATACCATTAGAAGCAACAAAACACACAAAGTACATTTTAACATAAACATCCACCACAGTGACCCCTCCACATTCCTCACTGTGATGGAAGGCGAAAAAAAGTTAAGTCTCTTTTCTTTGTTCTCTGGGGCCTCGTGCCTTCCGTTGATGGGACGATCCTCCTCGGGGCGATCAACTCCTGCATCGGGGGGGGGGGGGGGGGGATCTCAGCTCCCCCGCGCCGGGCGATCAGATCCCGGGTCGGGGCTAGTCGACGTTCATGCGGTTTCTGGAGCCCCCAACTCGGTGTCTCCAGAGACTGCCCTCGCCCGTGACTAGAGGCAATTTGTGGCAAATATCTCGGGGGGGAAAACCCACGCGGCCACGGGCAGAACGTAGAAACTCCGTACAGACGGCACCCATGGTCGGGATTGAACCGCTGCAAGCACTGTAAGGCAGCAACTCTGCCACCGTGCCACCCAAGAAGGTTCTCGGTCTGAAACGTCACCCGTTCCTTTTCTGCAGAGATGCTGCCTGACCCGTTGAGTTACTCCAGAATTTTGTTGTGTCTTTCTTCAGTTTGTTGAAGCCATTGGCTTTACGACATCGCTGTGAAAAGCCAAACTTGTGCAGCTCCCCTCCACATGTGGCCCAGAGAGCCAAGAGATGAGATGAAAGAAAGAAAACGTATTTTCAATTTCATTTAATATAAACGGCGTTGCATTCAGCAACACAGCATGGGTCAGTACATTGTCCCCGTTTGAATTTTGAAATTTAAGTGTTAACTTACAGATACGTGACAGAAAATATGAGGAGCCTTTAAAAGCTCTTAAGGCCCTAAGGCAGCGTTTCTCAACCAGGGTTCCCCGGAATACTAGGGTTCCGTGAGAGGACAATATACAATAGACAATAGGTGCAGGAGTAGGCCATTCGGCCCTTCGAGCCAGCACCGCCATTCAATGCGATCATGGCTGATCATCCCCAATCAGTACCCCGTTCCTGCCTTCTCCCCATATCCCCCGACTCCGCTATCTTTAAGAACCCCATCTAGTCTCTCTTGAAAGTATCCAGAGAACCGGCCTCCACCGCCCTCTGAGGCAGAGAATTCCACAGACTCACAACTCTCTGTGTGAAAATGTGTTTCCTCATCTCCGTTCTGAATGGCCTACCCCTTATTCTTAAACTGTGGCCCCTGGTTCTGGACTCCCCCAACATCGGGAACAAGGTCGCTTGGGGTTCGGAGAGAAATAGTGATAAATAGGCTAATCGTATGTCAATGCACTTTTGAGTTACCTTTGTGTTTAATTTCATATTCGTAATTTTATTATATACGTACGGCATATTTAGCGACGTATATTTAGCGCCGTAATATTTAGTGACGTCTAGCCATTGTGAAACGGCCATTAGTGGCAGCGGACAGGAGCTGTACGTGACGGATTTGTGTATCATCAAGCGACAGGCCGTTTTTTTTTTGCATTGTCAATAAACTTGAGAAAAACATAAGTTATTTTTTGCTTAAACCAGTTATCAGAAAAACATATTATGTTTGCCCTATGGACTTTCAGTTTATGAAAGAGAAAGAACGAGAGTAATAAAGAAATATAATTATTTTCATGTAGGGGTTCCCTGAGACATGAACATTTTTTCAAGGGTTCCTCAAGGGTAAAAAGGTTGAGAAATGCTGCCATTGAGAGGATTGCGTTCCCTGTAGTCCCATAGCATGCTGACTGGCTGTGTTGAAACATTGACTACACCACTGAGCTAGTCTTAAGAGGGAATAAAATCCCCATCTAAATGCCAGAACGCATTCACTCCTTTGACACTGGTCGTCCAAGAAAATGGGAAGTTATGCCAGGAATGTGCCACGTTCTATTCTCTTGCTTTCCACGGGGAGATACAGCTTGCACTCTGGTTCTGCCGTGTTGCCTGCGTTACTCTCCCATGCAATCCTTAAGAGCGACAGCTTGTAGGACAAGACTGATGACAGGGCGGAGGTTGGCTGAATGATGTCCGGGCGCTTCAGCGCTGATCAATGTGGATGTCATTGTAAAGAATTCGCTGGTCAATTAGCGAAATCCGAGAGAAGTCCAACGTTGCTTTGCCAGGTCAAAGCAGCTCAAAGTGTGAAGGGGCTGTCCCACTTGGGCGTCATTTGCGGGTAATTCACGCTGACATCATTTACGTGTCACGAAGCGCGCATCTGGCCGTGCACGTGATGTGCGCCTGGTGTGCATTACACGCGCGTGGTGCGTAGTGACAGTGATGCGCGGTTGCACGCGGCGCCCCAGGATTTTGGGATGTACAAAATCTTTGCGCTCCATCTGCGTGACGCGCAAATGACACCCAAGTAGGACAGGTCCTTGAGGCTGCAATCGGCAGGATTTTGATGCCTATTTGCTTGTAGCATGCGTCTGAAAGTTCCCCGACAGTTTGCTGAACCTGCAACGGAAGCAAAGCCGGACACAAAAAAGCTGGAGGGACTCAGCAGGTCAAGCAGCATCTCAGGAGAAAAGTTCTGTTCCACTGCCTCATTATCTCCTATCCACGCTTCCTTGATTATCGTTGCTTCTTGCATATCTTCCATTCGTCTGTCCTATGTCCCATATCTCTTGTTCCTCTCTCCCCTGAATCTCACTTCTGAAGAAGGGTCTCGACCGGAAACGTCACCTATTCCTTTTCTCCAGAGCTGCTGCTTGATCTGCCGGGTTACTCCAGCATTTTGTGTCTATCTGCAGTTCCTTCCTACACACTGAGCAGAGCTCCTCACCATTACCAGCGCAGGCTTAAAGCTGTTCCAAAATGAGCCATTTTGGAGCTGACCTGATTTTTTTTATTTGTCCAGTTCTTCCAATTTTAGATCCTCGGTCAACGTGGTCACCACGGGATATTTTTGCCCTAGTATTAGTTATTAATTTATTGAGTTTTTTCATTGTGTTTTTCTGTGTGTGTTACATTTAACTGGCCTGTTACGCTGCTGCCAGCAAGAAATTCAAGGTTCCCCTGTCGGTACACATGACAATTAAACACTCTTGACTCTTGTACAAACAAAGAACTGCAGATACTGTGGCACAGCGGTAGAGTTGCTGCCTTTCCACGCGACCCGGGTTCGATCCCGACTACGGGTGCTGTCTGTGCGGAGTTTGTGGGTTTTCTCTGAGAACTTTGGTTTCCTCCCACACTCCAAAGACGGACAGGTTTGTAGGTTAATTGGCTTGGTGTAAGTGTAAATTGTTGCTAATGCGAGTAGGGTAGTGTTGATGTGTGGGGATCGCTGGTCGGTGCGGACTCGGTGGGCTGAAGGGCCTGTTTCTGCGCTGTGTCTCTAAACTAACTCAAACTAGTTTATACCAAAGATAGACATCAAGTGCTGGAGTAGCTCAGCGGGTCAGGCATCATCTCTGGAGAAAAAGGACAAAGGGTAACATTTCAGGTCAGGACCCTTCTTCAGCCTGGGTGTCCTCCCACATCCCAAAGGCCTGTGGATTTGTGGACCTCTGCAACTCGCCCCTTGCCAATAGTGGGATAACAGGTGTGAACAGGTGATCAATGGTCAGAGCGGACTCAATGGGCCAAAGGGCCTGTTTCCATGCTGTATCTCTGAACTAAACTCCAAACTAATATAATGAGGTGCAAAGAATATGAAATAGTCATAGAGCGATGCAGTGTGGAAACAGGCCGTTTGGCCCAACTCGCCCACACAGCCAACAATGTCCCAGCTACACTAGTCCCACCTGCCTGCGTTTGGTCCATATCCACCCAAACCTGCCCTAGTCATGTACCTGTCTAACTGTTTCATTGGGATAGTCCCTGCCTCGACTACCTCCTCTTTATATACCCACCACCCTTTGTGTGAAAAAGTTACCCCTCGGATTCCTATTAAATCTTTTCCCCTTCACCTTGAACCTATGTCCTCTGGTCCTCGATTCACCTATGGTGGGCAAGAGACTCTGTGCCTCTACCCGATCTATTCCTGTCATGATATTATACACCTCTATAAAATCACCCCTCATCCTCCTGCGCTCCAAGGAGCAGAGACCCAGCCTGCTCAACCTCTACCTATCGCTCACACCCTCCAGTCCTGGCAACATCCTCGTAAAACGAAATGAAAACTCAATAAAACTGTCTAGTAAACGTGTCCCTTTCCTGGGTCTTGTCGCCCGTAGATTTACTAGTTGTGTGCAAAGTTTCCAGAGAAGGTTTCTCAGCTCCAACAGTCCCCGACCCGAAACGTTAACTCTCCATCTGTGCTGACTGACGTACTGAGTGCTTCTGCTTTCACGTTTTCCAGCCTTGTTTTGCAAATCCCTTCCTCGGGTCTAAGTAGGTGCATCATTGATTGCAGGATTTTCTTTTTGAACGGCTGCTAGCTGTTTGAACTCAGCCACAAAGTACAAAACAGAAGCGAATGACCCTCCGCTGGTTTAATATGAAACAACGAGGTTAAAGATGATTGTGTTTTGCCAAGCTTATTCCCATTCTTGACTTCACCGCTTCTTGTTTGTTCTTTCTTGTCTCCTCTCTTTTATTCTTGTAGAAGTGATGGGGAACATGCCTCTGCGACGAGGGCGCACAAAGATATTTCCACACTTAGGGGGCCAAAAGGTTAAATCGCTCTTGTTGAGCCTGCTATTAACGTCAGAGACTTAAGCTGAAAGAAAATATAAAGTGGATTAGCGACAGGAAAATAAAGTCAGAAAGCAAACAATCAGAGATGACTGAGGACGATGCGACATTAGGATTAGCCACTGTGCTCACATGAATACCTTTATCCTAATCGTCTTGACTTCACAGCAAATTCTTCTCTATTGGTTTGCACAGAAAGTTCGCTGGATGGTTGTCCAGGTGTTTCAAGCCCTGTCCCACGGTACGAGTTCATTCCAAGAGCTCTCCCGAGTTTGCCCTGATTCGAACTCGGAGATTTACGGTAATGGCCGCTCGTCAGACCTCGGGGCTCTCGTGGACATTTTTCAACAAGTTGAAAAATCTTCACGAGTCTTCCCGTGCTTACCTGCCGTTAGCGAGTCTTCCCGAGTACCTGCCGTTAGCGTTATGAGCCGCTAAGAGGCGTCCCCGAGCTCTGACCTACCCGCTACGTTCATTATCCGTGCTTACCGCAAGTTTGATTTTTTTTTAACTCGGGAGAGCTCTTGGAATTAACTCCTACCTTGGGACAGGGCTATTAGTTTAGTTTAGTTTAGTTTAGTGTAGAGATACAGTGCTGAAACAGGCCCTTTGGCCCACCGACTCTACACCAACCAGCGATCCCCACACACTAACACTATACAATACAATTTTACAAAGCTAATTAGCCTACAAACATGAACGTCTTTGGAGTGTGGGCGGAAACCAGAGCACCCGGAGAAAACCCCCACAGGTCACGGGGAAAACATATAAACTCTGTACAGACAGTACCCGTGGTCAGGATTGAATCCAGGTCTCTGGTGCTGTGAGGCAGCAACTCTACGATGCTGCTCACAATGTGTTGCCTCAGTGAAGCTGAAGGAAGTAGAAATTCTGCTGTGTTCATTGTGGAGCAACTGCTTGCAGGCATTGGTGCCTTGGCAAGCAGCCATTCGGAGGTTGTTCTGTGTCATGTTGTGCTGCGAACACATGTGGAAAAGCCCACCATTCACCCAGAACAGCCCAGGGCAGCCCAGGGCAGCCCAGGACAGCCCAGGACAGTCCAGGACAACCCAAGACAGCCCAGGACAGCCCAGGGCAGCCCAGGACAGCCCAGGGCAGCCCAGGACAGTCCAGAACAGCCCAGGACAATCCAGGAGCGTCCAGGACAACCCAGGACAGTCCAGGGCAGCCCAGGGCAGCCCAGGACAGCCCAGGACAGTCCAGGACAACCCAAGACAGTCCAGGACAGTCCAGGACAGTCCAGGACAACACAGGACAACCCAGGACAGCGCAGGACAACACGGGACAGCCCAGGACAACACAGGAAGCGCAGGACAACACAAGACAGTCCAGGACAGCCCAGGACAACGCAGGACAGTCCAGGACAACCCAGGACAGTCCAGTTCAGTCCAGGAATGCCCAGAACAGTGCAGCACATACCAGGGCAACCCAGAACAATGCAGGACAGGTCTGGACAGCCTAGGACGTTCATCCTTATACCAGTTCAATTTTACACACTAGGGGCAACTTACAGAAGGCAAATACATTACAAACCTGCACGTCTTTGAGGTGTGGGAGGATACCTAAGCACCCGGTGGAAACCCACGCGGTCACAGGGAGAACGTGCAAACTCCGTACAGACAGCACCCGTAGTCAGCTTCAAACCCAGCTCTCTGGGGCTGTACGGCAGCAATTGAACGTGCCGCCCTAGCTGATTTACAAAAAATAGACACAATGTGCCGGAGTAACTCAGCGGGTCAGGCAGCATCTCTGGAGAAGCTGAATAGGCTTCACTTTGGGTCGTGTTATAATCCCACCCTGAAATATCACATATCCATGTTCTCCAAAGATGCCGCTTGACCTGCTGTTTAGTTTAGTTCACTTTAAAGAGACAGAGTGGAAACAGGCCCTTCAGCCCTCTGAATCCATGCCGACCATCGATCACCCATTCACACGAGTCCGATGGTATCCCGCTTACACAGGCGGCACGATGCCACATTGGTGGAGTTGCTGCCTTACAGCGCTTGCAGCGCCCGAGACCCAGGTTCGATCCTGACTACGGGTGCTGTCTGTAAGGAGTTTGCACGTTCTCCCCGTGACCTGCGTGGGTTTTCTCCGACATCTTCGGTTTTCTCCCACACTCCAAAGACGTGCAGGTTTTGAGGTTAATTGGCTTGGTGTAAATTGTCCCTAGTGTGTAGGATAGTGTTAGTGTGCGGGGACTGCTGGTCAGCGTAGACCCGGGTGGGTCAAAGGGTCTGTTTCCAAGCTGTATCTCCAAACAAAACTATTAAGGGCAATTTACAGAGTCCAATTAACCGAGTTCCTCCAGCACTTTGTGTCACTATTTGTAAAGCAGCATCTGTAGTCTCTACTTAAATCAACAATAGACAGAAACCCTTCTCACATGTCCCAGAGTGTCTAAGAATTGAAGACCGATCTCCTATACACTGCAGACTGTAAACCCTGATGAAAAATAGACATAGCTTCATAAAACATCTTATATTTTCTCCATTCATTCATTAGTTATCAAAATATTGCAGCTGGATGAGAATCTTGTTGGCTCGGTGTTCAGTTTTAGTTTAGTTTAGGGAAGCAGCGTAGAAACAGTCCCTTCAGCCCATCAAGTCTGCACCGACCTGCAATCCCCGCACACCAAAGAGCCTGTCCCACTAAAGGGGCTGTCCTAATCCGCGAGTTCAGAAGAGTTTGCCCGCGACTCATACTCGCAGCATGGTCGACACGAGGTCCTAGGAGGTCTTCGTAACTCTCCTTGATGCTCGAGAGTAGTCCCCGCGTACTCGAGGCTTCAGCAACATCGCAGCGTATTTTTCAACATGCTGAAAAATGCCCGCGAATAAAAAAAGGTCGCAGGTTTAGTCGAGGTAGGTCGTGGTAGGTCGGCATGTTAGTCGTAGGTAATCGCGGGTAGCATAGTCGAAGGAGGTCTTGTACATAGTCGAAGGAGATCTTCAACATGACACTTTTTCAAACTCTCCTAAATCTTCTAAACTCGCCAATTAAGTGGCCGCAGTGGGACAGCCCCTTTAGGCTATTTTTAGGCGATTGCCGGCGACTGTCATGGTCGTAGCAGGTCGATGAAAAATCGGCAACTGGACCCCCGCTCGACATAAAATTTGAAATAAAATCATTACTTTAACAACAAAAAAAAACGAAGTCAGCACCGGCGACAACCTGCGTTAACCTGGCGACAACTACGACAGCGCCTACGTCAGGAGAAGTCAAGCTACACTCATCAGCGTCAAACCCACTGTCGCCGACTGTCTTCGAAAATATTTCAACATGTTGAAAATCCAGCGGCGACCAGAAAGACGCTACGACTGTTTGGGCGACTGAGGAGACGACTCACGACCAGACAGGCCATGACCATGCGGCAACAGACTAGTCGTCTGCAGTCGTCTAAAAAAATTGCCTAAGTGGGACAGGCCCTTGACTCTATCCTAAACACACTAGGGGCAAATTACAAGTTTACCAACGTCAATTAAGCTACAGACCTGTACGTCTTTGGAGTGAGAGAGGAAACCGGAGCAGTCAGAAAACACCCACGCAGGTCACGGGAAGAACGCACAAACTCTGAACAGACAGTATCCGTGGTCAGGATCGAACCCGGGTCTCTGGCGCTGTAGGTCAGCAACTCTACCGCTGCGCCAGCGTGCCGCCCAAGTTGTGCAAAGTCGCATGATGGATCTGCCAGCATTACATCCCATCAGCTTTTGCACCTTAGAAACAAATGCAACTGCTAGAAGAAGGATCTCGACCTATCCATGTTCTCCAGAGATGTTGCCCGACCCGCTGAGTTACTCCAGCACTTTGTGTCCGTGACTAATTGCTTGCTGGCTCTTGAAATACAATTGGAACACATCCGGTCCGCTGTGTAACAGAAAGCTGTTTGTATTGAAAACATTTAGACATTGTGCCCTGGCAAAGATAAAAAAGCATGAGTCAGCAAAGCTAAAATAGGAAGATCATTTTTAACGAATGCATCTGTGGAGTGCCCTGTTTGATTGCGCCAGTGAGTTCTGTTGACATTCCTGAAATAGATATTGCATTATCATTGGGTACACAAAAGGCTGGAGAAACTCAGCGGGTGCAGCAGCATCTAGGGAGCGAAGGAGATAGGCGACGTTTCGGGTCGAGACCCTTTATCATCGATCATATTTATATTCACTCTCTCTGCGGCAAACCTTTCTGGAATTCTGTTCTTTCTGAAACCAAATATAGAACACTGCAAGGCGCAAAGTGCAGGGTGCATGTTCAGCGGATCAGTGGCGCAGCGGTGCAGCTGCTGCCTCACAGCGCCAAAGACCCGGGTTCGATCCCGACTACGGGTGCTGTCTGCACGGAGTTTGTACGTTCTCCCCGTGACCTGCGTGGTGGGTTTTCTCCGGGTGCTCTGGCTTCCTCCCACACTCCAAAGACGTACAGGTTTGAAGGGTAATTGGCCTGGTAAAGTTGTAAATTGTCCCTAGTGTGTGTAGGATAGTGTTCGTGTGTGGGGTTCGCTGGTCGGAGCGGACTCGGTGGGCTGAAGGGCCTGTTTCCCACGTACACGTAAAGAGCATGCAGATATTGGTACTTTATTGCCACAGGTACCTCGGTACAGTAAAATTTGCATTTCTTGCATACAATTCAGAAATCTTATTACACACTCATACTTATGTACAAGTGTGTAAGAATAGTGGATTTCATTGAGACAGTGCCCAAGAATTGCCATGTGTCTGCTGCCAACTCGTATCCTTCAAGTTTCAAAGTTCGTATAAATGCAGTCTCTTAAGGGCCTGTCCCACTTAGGTGATTTCTTGGGCGACTACAAGCGACTGCCGCAAAATTTTCAAACATTTTTTACTGTCGTAGGTTGTCATAGATTGTCGTAGGTGCTGTCGTAGGTTGTCGCCAGGTGTCGAAGGTGAATTCCATTAAAACTAGTCCCTGGCAGTCACCTAAAGAGTTGCCTAAGTGGGACAGGCCCAATACCATGGCCTCAAAGACAGGCAGCAATGGGTAGGAATTGCAGGGGTCGGCCCGGCCTGGAGATGCAGTTGGTGGCCTCCATCATCTCGTTGTCACTCTGTGCCACTGCAGACTAGTCTTAAGACACGTCCCGACCCGAGACGTCACCTATCCTCTATCCATGTGCTCCAGAGATGCTGCCGCTTCCTCTGATTTACTCCGCCACTTTGTGTTCTTACTTGCGCTTGTAGTTCACAGTCCCAAACATGTTTTGTATTCCATGTACTTGCTCCTACTCTAACCCCATTCTTATTTCTCTTTTGCTGGCTAACACAACCAGTATACACGTGCCGGTAGGAACTGCAGATGCTGGTTAACGTCGAAGATAGACGTAAAATGCTGGAGTAACTCAACGGGTCAGGCAGCGTCTCTGGAGAAAAGGAGCAATCTCTTTTCTCCACAGCTGCTGACGGACTGGCTGAGTTACTCCAGCATTTTGTGTCTACAGCCAGTAGACAATCTTTTATACATGTTTTATTTTTTAATACATGTTTTATTTTTTATACATGTTTCATTTGTTTAGTGCAAAAATTGGAAGTTAAGCTTTTTGTCAGTTAGCCAGTTTAATGTTCATGTGGACAGGGAATTAATCTAGGTGACATCAGCGTAAAAATTTCCTCAGAAAACACTGGGCCATGGACAATGTTCCCACAGTCGCTTCCAATGGAACTCAAACGCCATCCATGCATCAAATAGCCTCGGTAACACGGGCAGCACGGTGGCGCAGCGGTAGAGTTGCTGCCTTACAACGCTCACAGCGCCAGAGACCCGGGTTCGATCCCGACTACGGGTGCTTGTCTGTACGGAGTTAGCACGTTCTCCCCGCGACCTGCGTGGGCTTTCTCCGAGATCTTCGGTTTCCTCCCACACTCCAACGACAGGTTAATTAGCTTGGCTTAAGTGTAAATTGTCCCTAGTGCGTGTAGGATAGTGTTGGAGTGCGGGGATCGCTGGTCGGCGCGGACTCAGTGGGGCAAAGGGCCTATTTCCGCGCTGTATCTCTAAAGTTAACTAAACTAAACAAAGAATTGGGTGAAAAGGAAATTGAGAAGCACGGATTATGAAATAATTAATTAATCCAAAAATATAAGGAGGAGGATAATGCTTTGGAGAAGATGGATATGGATATACAGCAGAGAATTAATATCGGCAGTAATGCACCGGCCCAATTTAATGATCTACCGAGTAGTGAAAGCCCTTGATAAAGTGAATGTGGAGAGGATGTTTCCACTAGTGGGAGATTGTAGGATCAGAGGGCATAGCCTTAGAATAAAAGGACACACCTTGACAATGGAGATGAGAAGGAATTTCTTTAGCCAGAGGTTGGTGAATCTGTGTAATTCTTTGCCACAGATCGTGGCGGTGGAGGTCAAGTCATTGGGTATTTTTAAAGCAGAGACTGATATGTTCTTGATTAGGAAGGGCATGAAAGGTTACGTGGAGAAGGCAGGAGAATGGGAATGAGAGATAAAAATAGATCAGGCATAATCGAATGGCAGAGCAGACTCGATGGGCCGAATGGCTTAATTCTGCTCCGAAGTCTTATGACAGAAAATATAGATCTTTTTTTCATTTTCAAAGTATTTTCAATCTTTTGAGATGCTACTTTCAAAAGGAAACACAATCCAATACTTCAGATAATTACGCGATTGAAGTAGATATCCACAGATAAACACGTGGAATTTCTGAGGCTCTAACATCTAATCATGTTTTTCAGAAGGGCTTCAAAGTTCTTTGGAAGTCAAAGAGGGAGAACGAAAGAACAAACGATGAAACGATCTGGAGTTCAGTGTGACTGAAGCACTTTTTAAACGTTAGGAGACAATGGTGCAGCGAATTTGGGTACAAAACGAACTCACAAGCACCAATTTAATAAATTATCATTTAATCCATTATTCCAGTGGGGGGAGAATAATTAGATACACCACTTTAAAATTAAAAGATAACATTTTCTCAAAGTGCAGGGAATTATATAAAGTTGGAAGGAGCTGCAGATGCTGGTTTAAACTGACGATAGACACAGAATGCTGGAGTAACTCAGCGGGTCAGGCAGCATCTCTGGAGAGAAGGAATGTGTGACGTTTCGGGTCGAGACCCTTCAGCCTGAGAGTCCAGGGAGAGTGAAACGAGAGGTATTAAAAGGAACTGAGAAAAAAACTGAATGAAAGAAATGGAAAACACAACGATGATCAGGGAAAGGTGGAGCCCACAACGATCCGTTGTTGGCTGTGGGGAAGGTGATGAGGAGTGATACAGACGGTGAAACTCAGCGGGACGACAGTGAAACTAGTACGACGACTAGACTGGCTCCCAGTCTGAAGAAGGGTCTCGACCCGAAACGTCACCCACTCCTTCGCTCCGGACATGTTGCCTGTCCCGCTGAGTTACTCCAGCTTTTTGTGTCTAACAGAGATATGGATCATACATGGACCTGTGGGCAGGAACATGGATAGGGAAGGTTTTGGGAATTATATTAAAGTGCAAGAGGTTTCTCCTTAAGCAAGATGCGAGTTCTCATTGTGTGCCTCAAGGACTCCACCACCTGCATCAAGATAAAATGCCCGGATAATTTAATTTCTCCTTCTATAGATCACTTTACATTCCTCGTTGTCCATTTTGGATACCCAGTTCCCGATCTCTTTTGTGTTTAAGAAGGAACTGCAGATGTTGGAAAATCGAAGGTAGACAAAAATGCTGGAGAAACTCAGCGGGTGCAGCAGCATCTAGGGTGCAGCAGCACCGAAGGGTTTCGGACCAAAACGTTGCCTATCTCCTTCGCTCCATAGATGCTGCTGCACCCGCTGAGTTTCTCCAGCACTTTTGTCTACCCTGATCCCCTTTGCCCTTCAATGGAATGTAAGAGAACAGGGCTTCAGTTTTCCTGTATATATCAATGAGTAGTGCGTACTTACCTGTTACCAAGGCAACAAGGACTACCCTTCATGAAGAAGGCTGAAAAACTTTGGGATATCCATGGGTTTTTGCAAGAAATGGAGCAGCGGTAAAGTTGCTGCCTCACAGCGCCAGAGAACCGGGCTCGATCCTGACTACGGGTGCTTGTCTGTACAGTTTGTACATTCTCCACTTGTCCTGCGTGGCTTTACTCCGGGAGCTCCGGTTTCCTTTCATACTCGAAAGATGCACACGTTTGTAGGCGGGTTGACTTGTTATAATTGTAAATGGTCCCTAGTGTGTGTCGGATACTGTTAATGTGCGGGGATCGCTGGTCGGCATGGACTCGAGCGGGCCGAAGGGCCTGCTTTTGCGCTGTATCTCTAAACTAAACTAAACAGAGGTCTTCACCATTTAGGATATAGCAACCTTTATAAGCTCAACTCATTTATTTCCAATTAAATATTTCGTAGTTATTAGGGTGATGATGGAAGCAGCACCCAATTTGAACACATCAAGTTCCCTTAAAGATCATTACAATAAAGATCAGATAACCTGAATTAGTGTCGGTATAGAGAGATACGTATTGGCCAACACAAGACAGACAGACAACCACTCTTTAAATAGTGTTTTCTTTTTGCCAGTGAGAACAATTGGTTTGATTCTAATCCTGGAAAACAGAGCACATGAATACTGAAGATAGACACAAAAAGCTGGAGTAACTCAGCGGTTTGCTGACGTCTTGTTGAGTTCAACTGTCTGGGTAACTCATTATCACCTGCCCCACAGCCAACAATGGACCATTGTGGGCTCCACCTTTCCTTGATCATCGTAGCTTTTTTTGCATGTCTTTCATTCACTTGTTCTGTGTACCATCCATATCCCTCGTTTCCCTCTCCCCTCCTGACCATCAGTCCGAAGACGGGTCTCGACCCGAAACGCCGCCTATTCCTTTTCTCCAGAGATGCTGCCTGACCCACTGAGTCACTCCAGCTTTTTGTGTCTTCCTTCCTGCACAGTAAGGGGGCTGTCCCACTGCACTAAGTTATTCAAGAGCTCTCCCGAGTTTAAAAAAAAATCAAACCCGTGGTAAGCATGTAGAATGTACGGAGCGGGTACGTCGGAGTCGGGACGTCTCTTAGCGGCTCGTAACGCTAACGGCAGGTACTCGTGAAACGCGGTAAGCTCGGAAAGACTCGTGAAGATTTTTCAACATGTTGAAAAATGTCCACAAGACCCCGGAGTACCTACGAGCGGCTATTACCGTAATTCTCCGAGTTAGAATCGGGGAAACTCGGAAGAACTCTTGAATTAGCTCGTACAGTGGGACAGCCCCATAATACTGTCTGCCTGGATTTTGGTCTCCGGCCACTGGGAAGGGATTAAGTCTACAGCTTTCCAATGAGATGAAAAATGCTCCCTTGGAAAATGATGAACAAAGTGTATGTGATGTCGGCCTTTGAAGGTCAATCACTTTCTTGTGGTTCAATAGAAAACCCTCTCTTAAATTTGAGGAACCGACACAAATCGTTTATTCACTAATGTGAGTAAATTATCATATTGTTTTACAATAATTAAGACCTAACTCTCCATATAGAGCACAACAAGCAAACTTTGACTTCAGAACTTTGAATTCAGCTATGAAGCACCTTGGTATCGATCAAAAGGTCTTTGAAGGACAAATTTCAAAAGAGGCAGAAACTCCACCCACAGCATGTCAAACAGATTCCCATCAAAAACACATCAAAAGACAAAGGATGTGACTTTCAAAGGCCATTGGAAATATAGAAACATGGAAAATAGGTCCAGGAGTAGGCCATTCTGCACACTTTGAGCCAGCACCACAATTCATGGCTGATCATCCAGAATCAGAACCCGTTCCTACCTTCTCCCCATACCCCTTGATTCCGTTAGCCCTAAGAACTGTATCCGACTCTCTCTTGAATACATCCAGTGAAATGGCCTCCACTGCCTTCTGTGGCAGAGAGTTCCACAGATTCACAACTCTCTGAGTGAAAAATGTTTTTCATCATCTTCAAAATTTTTCCTCATCTTCAAAATTTTTCCTCATCTCAGTCCTAAATGCCCAACCCCTTATTCTTAAACCGTGACCGCTGGTTCTGGACTCCTCCAACATCGGGAACATTTTTTCCTGCATCTAGCCTGTCCAATCCCTTAAGATTTCTGTACATCGGCACCGCAACTCCCTGGTCGACCTGTCCCTTCCCAACCAAACTACCGCCTCCCTAGGTACTTTCACCTGCAACCGCAGGAGATGCAACACCTTTACCGCCCCCCTGAACTCCATCCAAGGAATGCTCTTCCAGTGGTCAATTCCTGTATATCGGCGAGACCAAATGCAGGCATGGTGATCGTTTCGCTGAACACCTCCGCTCAGTCCGCCTTAACCTACCTGATCTTCTGGTGGTTCAGCACTTTAACTCCCCCTCCCATTCCCAATCTGACCTTTCTGTCCTGGGCAACCTCCATTGTCAGAGTGAGGCCCAGCGCAAATTGGAGGAACACCACTTCATATTTCGCTTGGGTAGTTTACACCCCAGCGGTATGAACATTGACTTCTCTAACTTCAGATAGCCCTTGCTTTCCCTCTCTCTCCATCCCCTCCCCATTCCCAGTTCTCCCACCAGCCTTACTGTCTCCAACTACATTCTATCTCTGTCCTGGCCATTCCCCTGACATCAGTCTGAAGAAGGGTCTCGAACCGAAACGCCACCCATTCCTTCTCTCCAGAGATGCAGCCTGTCCCGCTGGGTTATTTCGGCATTTTCCGTCTTCGATTTAAACAAGCATCTGCAGTTATTTCATACACTTTAAGAATTTTAAAAGTTTCTATCAGATCCTTCTCACCCTTCTACATTCCAGTAAATACATGGCCAATCGACCCAGTCTCGCATCATATGTCAGTCCCGCCAACCCGGGAATTAACCTGGTAAACCTACACTGCACTCCCTCAATAACAAGAATGCCTTCCCTCAAACTAGGAGAACAAAACTGCACACAATACTCCAGGTGTGGTCTCACCTGGGCATTTGGACAGATATATGGATAGCAAGGCTTAAGAGTGAATGGAACAAATGCAGGCAAATGGGACTAGTCTAGAATGCCAAGTTGGTTGGCATGGCTAGAGTGGGCCAATTGCTGTTGACCTCTACGACATCCAAAACAAATATATGCGTACGTATGTTATGGGCGGCACGGTGGCGCAGCTGGAGAGCTGCTGCCTTACAGCGCCAGAGATCCGGGTTCGATCCTGACTATGGGTACTGCCTGTTTCCACCCTGTATCTCTAAACTAAAATAAACTAGTTCACTGTATTTGTGAGGAAGAGCATGTCCATATTTTTTTGGAATATGATACGCTCTACGAGTTTATGACCCCTCCCAGAGTAATCTCATCTCTTCCTGCTAATTTCCCTATTCTCTCCACGCTCTCATTAATTTTGCCACCCACATTCTCCAGAGGCAATGTATAGTGGGCAATTAACTTGCTGACTGGCATGTCTGGGGCGTGGGAGGAAACCGGAGCATTCATCGTGAGTGAGCCCATGCAGTTACAATGTGCAAACTCTATCAGCCTGCGTCTGGAGTCGGGATGCAGCCAAGGTCGCTGGAGTTAAAGCAGTGGCTCCACCAGCAAGAATGACCAGTGATATATTCCCTCAAGGCACAATACGGAAGAAAATTATTAAATTATCAATCTCTCTTCTTGGTTATAGAAGACGCTGGCTTGCAACAGAAGACACCAAGTACTGGAGTAACTCAGCGGATCAGGCAGCATATCTGGAGGGCATGGATCGATAATGTTTTAGGTCGGGACCCTTCTTTAGACTGAGTCACCTAAATAGATAGATCGGCCTTGATTGAGCGCTGGAGTAGACTCGGTGGGCCGAATGGCCTAATTCTCCTATAACGTATGAACATGAACTTATGAAGAAGCGTCCTGACCCAAATATCACTTTTCTCTGTTCTTCAGATAAGCTGCCTGACCCGCTGTGTCACTCCAGCACCTTGTGCCTTTCCTTTGCTGGTTATAGAAACATGCTCTGTGCAAATGTTCTGCTACATATAACATTAACTCCCACATGAAGAGCACTCATTGGCCAAAAGGTGGCTTCAGTCTGACTTAAGTACAAACCATCGATATCGTTGTTTTTTGGTCTTGGTTTGCATTAAATTGCCATTAGATTTTGTCTGCCATACTGTTTCCCTAACACAGTTAATCCAGTCACAGAGCAGGGTGTATCCTTTTTTCAGAAATAAACACTAGTTGAGTTTAGTTTAGAGATACAGCGCGGAAACAGCGCGGGTCTGTCCCACTTGCCCGTCATTTGCGCGTAATTTACGCGACATCATTTACTCGTCACGACTCACGGCGCACGCGTCTTGACACTGCCAACTGAATAAAGACACTGCCAACTGAATAAAGACATGTGGTATCATGTACATGTTTCATCTTGGAACTGCTGAAACAACTCCCTGAGATGATATTTTATACCGTCCATTAGTTTGGTTTATAGTTTAGAAATACAGCGCGGAAACAGGCCCTTCCAAACAGGCCCTTCCAAACAGGCCCTTCCAAACAGGCCCTTCCAAGAAACTGGCCCACCAAGTCCGTGCTGACCAGCAATCCCCATGCGCTAACACAATCCTACACATACTAGGGACAATTTACAATGATACCAAGTCTATTACCCACAAACCTGTACGTCTTTGGAGTGTGGGAGGAAACCTGAGATCCCGTAGAAAACCCACGCAGGTCAGGGGGAGAACGTGCAAACTCCGTACAGACAGCACCCGTGGTTAGGATCGAACCCGAGTCTCCAGTGCTTTAAGGAAAGGCACTCTACCGCTGCGCCACCGTGCCGCCACAAAGGCCACAAGGTCCAGTAGCCGCCGTGTGGCAGTCAGTTTGAAGCCACTATAAAAACAAATTATAAGCAGAACAAAGTAACTGAGCCCTCAATAAAATATATTGAAGATAGACACAAATAGACTAAAATATATTCTTTCCTATGGTGTGCTTTAAAATATATGCTCCAGTCAAACTGTGTGCATAATACCCTTCCATATCTCCGTGCCTCCCCTCTCCCCTAACTCTTAAAGCCCTGTCCCACTGTATGAGTTCATTCAAGAGTTCTCCCAAGTTTGTCCTGACTCGGAGATTTACGGTAATGGCCGCTCGTAGGTACTCGGGGCTCCCTTGGACATTTTTCAACATGCGCGTTTCCCGAATACCCGTTAGCATTACGAGCCCCTAAGAGACGTCCCCGAGCTCCGACGTACCCGCTACGTACATTCTACGTGCTTCCACGAGTTGTTTTTTTTTAAACTCGGGAGAGCTCTTAAATGAACTTGTACAGTGGGACAGGGCTTTCAGTCTGAAGAAGGGTCACAACCTGAAATTATACCCGTCCCTTCTCTCCAGAGATGCTGACTGTCCCGCTGAGTTACTCCAGCATGTTATGTCTCTCTTCGACATAAGTCATTATCTGCAGTTCCTTCCTGTGCTATTCAGTTGATTCAACTGCAATAGAATCACCATTCACACCCTGCCGCCAGTCAGTCAGGAAATGGCCACCCTCAGGGTCACCCGCACAGGAAGGGTGTGTCTGGTTGCTTTTTCACTTACTACGGCTGTATGGTAACTCAAATTTCACTGTACTTTAACTGGTACATGTGACAAATAAACTGACCTTGAAACCTTGACCACTCTCTGAGCGGCTTCATGGACTGGCGTCTGCGTCTGCGTCTGCGTCCCCGGCTGCCGGCGCCGCCGAGATGCCCTGCAAGTGTGCGCTGCGCGGCCTCTGGCTGGAAGCCCAACCATCTGCTCTCAGTTCCACGTCCGCTGCTTGCAGATGGCAATGTGCCGAGCAGCTTGGGAACGGTGGGAGAATGTGTGCAAAGGGAGGAGGTGGGTGCTCACAATGCCACCCCCTCCCCGGAGAAGGAGCTTTCTTCCTGTCTACGACCCAGCCCCAGCTAATGTCTCCCCAACACAGGTGTGCAAAACCAAGGTAAAAAAAAAATGCACGCTCACCTGTGCCCTGCCACTGCCAAGCGCACCTAGAGTCATAGAGTCATAGAGTCATAGAGTGTAGAAACAGGCCCAACTTGCCCACACCGGCCAACATGTCCCAGCTACACTAGTTCCACCTGCCCGTGTTTTCATCCATATCCCTTCATACCTGTCCTATCCATGTACCTGTCTGACTGTTTCTTAAATGTTGGGGTAGTCCCGGCCTCAACTGCCTCCTCTGGCAGCTTGTTCCATACACCCACCACCACCCTTTGTGTGAAAAAGGAACCCCTCATGTTCCTATTAAAACTTTTCCTCTTCACCTTAAACCTGTGTCCTCCAGTCCCCGATTCGCCTACTCTGGCCAAGAGACTCTGTGCGTCTACCCGATCTATTCCTTATGGGTGATTAGTACCTGTGTCAGGGGTTAAAGGTTTCAAAGGTCGTTTATTGTCACATGTACCAATTAAGGTACAGCGATAGTTAAATTACCTGGGGAGAAGGCAGAAGAATGGGGTTAGGAGGGAATGATAGATCAGCCATGATTGAATGGCGGAGGAGACTGGATGGGCCGAATGGTCTAATTCTGCTCCTATCACTTATGAACTTACTAATTAAGACTGTAAATTTCCTTCTTAAAAACATCCATTGACTTGGGCTCCACAGCCATCTGTGGCAATGAATTCCACAGACTCACCACCCTCTGACTAAAGAAATTCCTTCTCATCTCCTTTCTAAAGGTACGTCCTTTTATTCTGAGGATATTGTCTCTGGTCCCAGACTCTCTCACTGTCTCCACATCCACTCTATCCAGGCCTTTCACTATTCGGTAAGTTTTGATGAGGCTCCCCTTCATCCTTCTATACTCCAGCGAGTAGAGGCCCAGTGCCGTCAAACCAAGAGGAGGGGAATCAAGAGCCAAAGGACATTGGTTTAAGGTGAGAGGAGAAAGATTTGATAGGAACCTGAGGGGCAACTTTTTCACACAGAGGTGATGGGTTTAATGAGCTCAGAGGAGGTAGTTGCGGCAGGTAGTATAGCAACATTCAAAAGCCTTTTGGACGGGTACATGGATAGGAAAGGTTAAGAGAGATATGGGCCAAATGCAGGCAATGGGACTAGGTTGTATGGATTGGAATGGACAAGTTGAGCTGAAGAATCTATTTCCATGCTCCATGACTCTCTGACTATGACTCCATGACTCTAACTCCTAAAAGGGCACAATTAATCATCGGCTCCAATGTTATCGCTTCTTAAACAGAATCACCTTAACAACAAGGATCTTCCTTGACTAATATTCCTCTACCTCCCGCATCTTTCCACTGACACGGTGGGGCAGCGATGGAGTTGCTGCCTTACAGCGAATGCAGCGCCGGTGACCCACGTTCGATCCCGACTACGGGCGCTGTCTGCGCGGAGTTTGTGCGTTCTCCCCGTGAGCTGCGTTGGGGTTTGCTCCGAGATCTTCGATTTCCTCTCACACTCCGAAGACGTACAGGTTTGTAGGTTAATTGGCTTGGTAAATGTAAAACTCGCCCCTAGTGGGTGTAGGATCGTGTTAGTGTGCGGGGATCGCTGGTCGGCGCGGACCCGGTGGGCCGAAGGGCCTGTTTCCGCGCTGTATCTCCAAACTGAACTAAACTAAAATCACAAGCTCGCCTTTAAACGAGGAGAAGCTATATTGGGTAGCTATTGTGTTAAACGGATCAGAACTGAAATCTGACGTTCCACATTTGGATTCATGCTCTATGTTGATATAATGAGTCACTTTGGAGGTTATTTGTTTTTGTTGAGGGAAATTTAATCTTAATTGTTATTGCCAAAATAAAATTAATCATTGCATTGCTTTGGAAAGTGAACGTCTGAAGAAAAGAATAGAAAACACCTGGTATGATTGCCTTTTTTAACACGTTTAGTCTAGTTTATTGTCACGTGTACCGAGGTACAGCGAAAAGCTTTTGATGTGTGCTAACCAGTCAGCAGAAAGACAATGCATGATTACAATCGAGCCAACCACAATGTACAGATACATGATAAAGGGAACCATGCTCAGTGCAAGATAAAGTCCAGTGTACATTTTAAGATCTTATATGCATTCTTAGGTTTTGAGCTCATATAACACACGCAGCTTAGCGGTATACCAAAGATAGACACAACATGTTGGAGTAACACAGCGGGTCAGACAGCATCTTAGTTAAGTTTAAGCTAGTTCGGTTTAGTTTAGTTTAGTTAAATTCAGTTTAGTTTAGTCTAATTCAGAGATAGAATCTGGAAACCGGCCCTTCGGCCTACCGAGTCCGCGCCGACCAGCGATCCATGCACATTTACACTATCCTTTGCACACTTGGGACAATTTAAATTTATACCAAGCCAATTAAGCTACTTTGGCGAGTGGGAGAAAAATGAAGATCCCGGAGAAAACACATGCAGGTCACGGGGAGAATGTGCAAGACAAGCAGCACCAGTTCGTAGTCAGGATTGAACCCGCGTCTCTGGCGCTGGTAGGCAACAACTGGACAACAACAATTAGAAACATATACAATTATAAAAGGACTGGACAAGCTAGATGCAGGAAAAATGTTCCCAATGTTGGGCGAGTCCAGAGCCAGGGGCCACAGTCTTAGAATAAAGGGGAGGTCATTTGAGACTGAGCTGAGAAAAAACGTTTTCACCCAGAGAGTTGTGAATTTATGGAATTCCCTGACACAGGGGGCAGTGGAGGCCAAGTCACTGGATGGATTTAAGAGAGAGTTGGACAGAGCTCTAGGGGCTAGTGGAATCAAGGGATATGGGGCGAAGGCAGGCACGGGTTATTGATAGCGGACGATCAGCCATGATCACAATGAATGGCGGTGCTGGCCTGAAGGGCCGAATGGACTCCTCCTGCACCTATTTTCTATGTTTCTATGTGACTCTACCGCTGCGCCACCGTTTCGCCATCTCCGAAGGAAAGAAAATGGATGACGTTTCGAATGAAGAAGAGTGAAATGAGTTTAATGAGAGCGGTACGGATCAGTGTGGTATGGACCCTTGATGATGCTGGCTGCATTTATGAGGCAGCACCTTCTATAGATCCCGTTGATGGTGGCTACAGAAGGTTGCAGAAGACTATGAAGTCTGTTTCCACACTTCCCACAACGCAATATGGTTCAGATTTTCATCAATGTTAGCGCAAATAAACACGATGTCAACCCTGGTATTTTGCTGTCTGTGCCACTTGGTAATCAGTCCTTTCCCACCAGAAAGCAGATCGAATTAGGTAATGAAGTCTGTAGAGGGGTGAACCTTTTACATTAAGGGTGGTGAGTGCCTGGAACGCGATGCCAGGAGTGGTGGTGAAGGATGAAATTATCGTAGCATTTAAGAGACTATTGGATATGCAGCGAATGGAGGGATATGGATTACGAGTAGGCAGGCTAGAGTTGGTATTGACATTATATCCTGCGGAAACATCACGGGTCGAAGGACCTGTTCCTGTGCCGTGCTGTTCTATGTTCTAAGGGCCTGAAACGACCTGAAACGTTGCGTGTCCATTCCTTCCACAGATAGCATCTGACCCAGTAGTTACTCTGGTACTTTGCGTTTTGCACAAGATTCCAGCATTGCAGTTCCTTGTATCAGGAAGTTCATCATTGCCACAGAGGTGCTGTGGAGGACAAGTCTGTGGATATTTTGAAGGCAGAGATAGACAAATTCTTAATTAGAACGGGTGTCAAGGGTCACGGGGAGAAGGCAGGAAAATGGGATTAGGAGGCATGATTGCATGACGGAGTGGACTCGTGGGCCGAATGGCCTAATTCTACTCCTAATACTTGTGAACAACAGTGACTCCAGCCAATCCATTTAGGAGGTGCAACATAACCTCAATAGAACACCACATTATCAATTTGTTAAAAGCACCCGTAACATTATTAAACAATGCCACCACTAATTCAGACTTAGTTTTGGTTTAATTTAAAGAAACAGCTTGGAAACAGGTCCTTCGGCCCGCCAAGACCATGCCAAGCAACGTTCACCCGAAAACTAATCCTATCCTACACACCAGGGACAATTTATAATTCACAGCAGCCAATGAATCTACAAATTCAGGAACGATTAAACATTTTATTAAATGCATGAAATACATTTACTGGGATACTGAGTTGGATGATCAGCCATGATCATATTGAATGGCGGTGCAGGCTCGAAGGGCCGAATGGCCTACTCCTGCACCTATTTTCTATGTTTCTATGTTTCTCAATAACCAAAAACAAGTAAATGCTGTTAAATTAATATAAAAAATAATATCATAAATTAATATCAAAAATGTGAGATATAAAAATGTGAGCCTTTTGTTTATGTCATAAAAAACAGCAATTAATCCAGTATTCAATAAGGTGGGGAATGGAGGGATGTGGATTATATGCAAGACAATAAGATATAAAGATATAAAGAACATAAGAACAAAATATAATAACAAGGAATTGCAGATGTTGGTTTATACCAAAGATACGTAACTCGCCATTTTGTGTCTACCTTTCACATAATAGTCAGCCATCTTAATGTGCCCCATTTATTGGGCGGCACGGTGGCGTAGCGGTAGAATTGCTGCCTCACAGCGCCAGAGACCCGGGTTCGATCCTGACTGTGGGTGCTTGTTTGTACGGAGTTTGTACGTTCTCCCCATAACTTGCGTGGGTTTTCACCGGGATCTCCACTTTCCTCCCACATTCTAATTGTAAAACTGTCCCCATTGTGTGTAGGTTAGTGTTAGGGTGCAGGGATCGCTGGTCGACGCGGACTCGGTGGGCCGAAGGGCCTACTTCCGCGCTACATCTCTAAACTAAACTAAGAATCGGCCTTGGATTTCTCGTTCTTGTGCTATTATGTTCCGTGTTCTACGTTCTAATATTTCAAAAGGACCTGACAACTTGAGTTAAAAAGGACGGATACAATTTGAGCAGTGGGGAGGAAGGACCTGAAGAAGACCCAATCATTTTGTACTGTTTTGGGTGGGGAACAGGACTAGTAAGAAAAGACAAACCAAAACATTAAGTACTTTGTAGTAGCATTTGGCAGCTTTGTGTCAACACAAGCAACAGTTCAAACATGGCATTGGTAGAAGATTACATCAAAGGCTTTGTAAGGTCCCTGTGTTAAAAAAAAAAAGTGGATTATCAGAGAGAGAGAGAATATTACTGAACAAGAGGAAAATGCAATCCGTCAGGGCCACCTTTGAATAACTTTAATTTTATTGTTGAGTTTCAAAAGGCCCGTATAGCCATTTCATTCTACAGTCATGAAAGAGAAAGAGTTTAGATGAGGGACAACACTTGAAATGTTCGATTCAAGATTAAAGCGAAGATACTTTGTATCTTGCTCTCTGTTCACCCGCATGAAAGAAAGAAATGAAAGTTTTCAGGTGGATTTAGCTGAGGTTTTTGAGTGCATTCAGCCGCTGGGTCTGTCGGTTAATTGGATTCTGTAACTTGTAAATTGTCCCCAGCGTGTAGGATAGTCCTAGTTGTCGGCGCGGACTTGGTGAGCTCAAGGACCTGTTTCCACACACAAAATTAAACTAAACTAAATTAAACTAAAAGTATTCATATATAAGAATCGTTACACTCCAGACCACAGAGGTAGAGCAGCATGACGGAATAATGGATGAGTTGCTGCCCTACAGCGCCAGAGACCCGGGTTCAAACCAGACTGTCCCACATTGGCCATTTTTTAGGCTACTACAGGCGACTAGGCAGTTGCCACATGGTCACCCGGGTGTCGCCTGTATGGCCGTGAGTCGTCTCCTCAGTTGCCCAAAGAGTCGAAGCGTCTTTCTGGTCGCCGTTGGATTTTTAACACGTTGAAACATTTTCTGAGACAGTCAGCGACAGTGGGTTTGAGGCCAATGAGCGCAGCTTGACTTCTCCTGACGTAGCTGCTGTCGTAGTTGTCGCCAGGTTAACGCAGGTTGTCGCCGGTGCTGACTTTGGTTTTTTTTTTGTTGTTAAAGTAATGATTCTATTTCATATTTCATGTCGAAGGGGGGTCCAGTCGCCGGTTTTTCGGCAACCTGCTACGGCTAGGACAGTCGCTGTCAGTCACCGAAAAATAGCCTAAGTGGGACAGCCCCTTAATAGTGCTCCTGAAGCTGGAAATAACAAATTTTGCCGCAGCATTAAGTTCAGCAATGACCATTGATGACCCCCTGTCATTGCAGCTAACTTGAAACAACGGCCAATTTGCAGCCGCAGCCAAAAACAGATCAACCAGCAACCCTGCAGCCTCCGTGTAGTTTTAGTTTTGGGGACACAGCGTGGAAACAGGTACGGTACACTAGTTCTATCCTACACACTAGGGACAATTTACAGAAGCCAATTAACCTACAAATCTGCCCGTCATCGGGATTTGGGAGGAACCAGAGCACCCAGAGAAAATCCATGCGGTCACAAGGAGAACATAGAAACATCGAAAATAGGTGCAGGAGGAGGCCATTCGGCCCTTCGATCCAGCACTGCCATTCATTGTAATCGTGGCTGATCGTCCCCAATCAATAACCCGTGCCTGCCTTCACCCCATATCCCTTGATTCCACTAGCCCCTAGAGCTCTATCTAACTCTCTCTTAAATCCATCCAGTGACTTGGCCTCCACTGCCCTCTGTGGCAGGGAATTCCATAAATTCACAACTCTCTGGGTGAAAACGTTTTTTCTCACCTCAGTCTTAAATGGCTTCCCCTTTATTCTAAGACTGTGGCCCCTGCTTCTGGACTCACCCAACATTGGGAACATTTTTTTAAAGAAGGAACTGCAGATGCTGGAGAATCGAGGGTACACAAAAAGCTGGAGAAACTCAGCGGGTGCAGCAGCATCTAAGGAGCGAAGGAGATAGGCGACGTTTCGGGTCGAAGAAAGGGTCTCGATCCGAAACGTCGCCTATCTCCTTCGCTCCTTAGATGCTGCTGCACCCGCTGAGTTTCTCCAGCTTTTTGTGTACCCTTGGGAACATTTTTCCTGCATCTAGCTTGTCCAGTCCTTTTATAATTTTATATATTTCTATAAGATATCCTCTCATCCTTCTAAACTCCAGTGAATACAAGCCTAGTCTTTACAATCTTTCCTCATATGACAGTCCCGCCATCCCAGGGATCAATCTCGTGAACCTACGCTGCACTGCCTCAATCACAAGGATGTCCTTCCTCAAATTAGGATGTATAAACTCCGTACTGACAGCACCCGTAGAGAACTGGCTGTCAGCAGGAGAACAGAACAAACTGCTGGGAGGATGTTAAGCATGGGAGACCACTGTTGGAAACACAATTTTCACACATGTTGTCTGGGAACAATCAACTCTGTTTGGTCTGAGGGATGAGCATCAATGAGGATGTCCTCACTCAAATGTACCCTTGGAGCAGAACAACTCCAGTGTGGTCAATGCGGTTGTGACAATAGACCTCCCTGGCTCCCATTTCTAAACGAGAGAGATGTGCAATCAAGAATAGACATACATGTGTAGCAAGGAACTGCAGATGCTGGTTTACACCGAAGATAGACACAAAACCCTGGAGTAACTCAACAGGACAGGCAGCATCTCTGGAGAGAAGGAATGGGTGACGTTTCGGGGCGAGACCCTTCTTCAGACTGAGAGTCAGGGGAAAGGGAAACGAGAGATATAGACGGTGATGTGGAGAGATATTGAACAAATGAATGAAAGATATGCAAAAAGAATAATGATGATAAAGGAAACAGGCCATTGTTAGCTGTTTGCTAGTTGAGAACGAGAAGCTGGTGCGACTTGGGTGGGCGAGGGATTGTGAGAGAAGGAATGCAGGGGTTACTTGAAGTAAGATAAATCAATATTCATAACACTGAGTTGTAAGTTGCCCTGGCGAAATATGAGATGTTCTTCCTCCAATTTGCATTTAGCCTCACTCTGACAGTGGAGGAGGCCTAGGAAGGAAAGGTCCGTCTGGGAATGGGAAGGGCAATTGAGAGCTTTTATGGCCTGCCACATTTTGTCCTCTCTCCCCTCTATCCCAGCTTTCTTCCCCACACCCTCTTCCACCCCCCTCCACCCCCCTCCACCTCCCTCCCCAATAATCAGTCTGAAGAAGGGTCCCGACCCAAACCATCGCCTGCCCAGGATGGAGGATGATACCTCAAGTGGAAAAGTCTAGGACCAGAGGGCACAGCCTCAGAATAAAAGGAAGCACCTTTAGAAAGGAGATGAGGAGGAACATCTTTAGTCAGAGAGTGGTGAATCTGTGGAATTCAATGCCACAGAAGACTGTGGAGGCCAAGTCAATGGATATTTTTAAGGCAGAGATTGACAAATTCTTGATTAGTACGGGTGTCAGGGGTGACGGGGAGAAGGCAGGAGAATGGGGTCGAGAGGGAGAGATAGATCAGCCAAGATTGAAAGGCGGGGTAGACTCGATGGGCCAAATGGCCTAATTCTGATAATGAACCGAGCAATTCATATTCTCACGGTAGAAGTCAGTGGGTGAGAGAATGCCACCCAAGCTTCCTTTTCATCCAAACCCTCATCACTTTCCTAGGGCCTGAAGTTTGTCCTGCACCAGATTCCAAATGGATTCATTGATGCATAGAAGCATAGAAAACAGGTGCAGGAGTAGGCCATTCATCTCTTTGAGCCAGCAGCACCATTCAATATGATCATGGCTGATCATCCAAAATCAGTACCGTGTGCCTGCTTTCTCCCCATATCCCTTGATTCCGTTAGCCCTAGGAGCTACATCTAACTCTCTATTCAAAGCATCCAGTGAATTGGGCTCCACTGCCTTCTGTGGCAGAGAATTCCACAGATTCACAACTCTCTGGGTGAAAAGAATTTTCCTCATCTCAGTCCTAAATGGCCTACCCCCTTATTCTTCAACTGTGGCCCCTGGTTCTGGACTCCCCCAACATCGGGGACATTTTGCCTGCATCTAGCCTGTCCAATCCCTTAAGAATCTTATACCTATCTATACTATTACTAAAACTCTCATCTTGACCACTTCCTGTCTGCGTTGTAGTTAACTTTGCCCAAAGACGATGCCCCATAGCGGTGCGATTTTTCGCCACCTTACTCACCATTCTCCTCTGCTGCAAGTCAAATAAGTTCTGTTCCGATCGGTGAAATAGTGCAAACGTTACGAAGGTTTGAAAATCGTAAAAACCACCCCTTCCGGAACCCGCTGTCAATAACGCAGCGAGGAGAATAAAAAAAGCTGAAGGAGCGCAGTGTGTTGAGCAGCTCGCGGGCTGCTTCTGCGGCGACCAGCACGACCTGCTGGAAGCTGACGAGTTGAGCCGGAAGCCTCTGAGTGAAGCCGGAGTGGGACCGGGATCTGTTGCGTGAGGCCGGAAGCTGAAGGTGTGGGGTGAGCAGAGTGCGAGCCTCCTCCCCCCCCCCCGCTCACTGCGAGCGGGGGCTGTGTTTTGTATTCTGCGAGCGGGGGCTGTGCTCTGTTACGTGAGCGGGGGCTGTGTTCTGCGAGCGGGGGCCCACACCACCCTCTACCACATACACCTCCTCGACCTCCCCCACCCCACACCCTCCCTTCCCCACACCCCGTTCCCCACCCTCCCCACTACAGCCCCCCCCCCCATTTCCCCTACACCCTAAAACCCCCCTCCCCTACACCCTCCCCCAACACACCCCCCCTCCCACACCCCCACACATCCCCTCCCCCACACCCCATATCCCTTACACCCTCCCTCCCCCCCCCACACCCCCCTCAACACCCCCCCCCCTCTCCCACACCCCACCCCCACCCCCCCCCACACCCCACACACACCCTCCCCCACACCCACAACCATTTCATGCCCTTCCCCCACACCCCCCCCCCCCCATTGTGAGAGTCTGGTCCCCACTATCGGAAGAGGACGTTTTAACTAGTGGGAAGCTCCAACATAATTAAGCAGATGTTGTATCTAGAACTGTGCATAATCTTCAATTTACAAATAAATCAGGATCAGAGGTCATAGCCTCAGAATTAAAGGACGTTCCTTTAAGAAGGAGTAGAGGAGAAATTTCTTCAATCAGAGGGGGGGGGGGGGGGTGGGGGTGAATTTGTGGAATTCTTTGCCACAGAAGGCTGTGGAGGCCAAGTCAATGGATATTTTTAAGGCAGAGATAGATAGATTCTTGATTAGTAAGTGTGTCAAGGGTTATGGGGAGAAGGCAGGAGAATGGGGTTAAGAGGGAGAGATAGATCAACCATGATTCATAGCGGAGTAGACTTGATGGGCCGAATATCGTAATTCTGCTCCTATCCCTTATAACCTTATCATCTTAAAGGTCCTATTTTGTATTGAAATTGAAGATGTGACATAATTAAGCAGATGTTGTATCCAGAACTGTGTAAAATCTTTAATTTATAAATAAATCAGGGTCTGAGCTACAGGGAAAGGATGGGTAGGCCAGGATTTTATTCCTTAGAGTTTAGGAGAGTGAGGGCTGACCAGATAGAGGGTCTGATTGTGAGAGGCACAGATAGTGTGAATGCACGGTCTTGCATTGCAATGAATCGGGACTGGTTAATGGTACGTTTAGTTTAATTTAGTTTAGTTTAGTTTAGTTTAGACATACACCATGGAAACAGGCCCTTCAGCCCAGCGAGTCCACGCCGACCAGTGATCATAAGGTCATAAGTGATAGGAGTAGAATTAGGCCATTCGGCCCATCAAGTCTACTCTGCCATTCAATCCTGGCTGATCTATCTCTCCCCCCCTTAACCACACTCTCCTGCCTTCTCTACACAACCCCTGACACCCGTACACTAGTTCTATTACGCACACCAGGGACAATTAACCGATTAACCTACAAACCCGTACGTCTTTGGAGTCTGGAAGGAAACCGGAGCACCCGGGGACAACCCACGCTGTCACCGGGAGAACAGGCAAACTCCGTAAAGACAGCAGTCAGGATCAAAGACAGGTCTCTGGCGCCATAAGGCAGCAACTCTACCACTGCGCCGCCAACATCACAATCCCTCTGCCCATTTTTAGACGTTGAGCGGTTTTGTCCTCTTTCTGTTCTCCCCGTTTGTGAAGGTGTTTGGAGATAGCAGACATCTTCACAAGATGTTTGGAGATTCTGTCCCCGTGACTGTCTGTCCGATCTCTATGTCCCACCCATCTAATGTCCCAAGGTTGGGGGAGTCCAGAACCAGGGCCCACAGTTTAAGGATAGGGAGTAAGCCATTTAGAACGGAGACGAGGAAACGCTTTTTCTCACAGAGAGTGGTGAGTCTGTGGAATTCTCTGCCTCAGAGGGCGGTGGAGGCAGGTTCTCTGGATACTTTCAAGAGAGAGCTAGATAGGGCTCTTAAAGATAGCAGTCGGGGGATATGGGGAGAAGGCAGGAACGGGGTACTGATTGTGGATGATCAGTCATGATCACATTGAATGACGGTGCTGGCACGACAGGCCGAATGGCCTACTCCTGCACCTACTGTCTGTTGTCTATTGTCTATGTCCCACCCCGTGCACTCTTGCCTCCACAGCGATCCTTTGCAACCGTTGGGAGTGAAAGGAAGAGCGGAGAGGGATGGGAGGGCCAACGTCTCCACACAGAACCCCATGCATTACTCAGTTTTCAATATCTTATTGAGACTCTTGCAACTTTGATATTTTAAATAGCCATCGCAACAAAAGCCCGGCAAATGGCTGGAAAGATAATGCAGCACATTAAAACTGTAAATGGCCCCAAATCTCTTGTAGTAAATCAGCTGATGGGAATACTTTGTTCCCCTGAGTCCTATTCAATTTCCAGGAAGGGCTTTGCTGTTGAAATGTAGTAGTGTTGACTTCTCGCAACAATGTGTTTTCTCCTCTAACGCTATGATGTCAACTATCAATTTCTCTCGGGGGGTACACAAAAGGCTGGAGAAACTCAGCGGGTGCAGCAGCATCTAAGGAGCGAAGGAGATAGGCGACGTTTCGGGTCGAGACCCTTCTTCAGACCAATTTCTCTCTCTCTCTCTCTCTCTCTCTCTCTCTCTCTCTCTCTCTCTCTCTCTCTCTCTCTCTTCTCTCTCTCTCTCTCTCTTTCACTCTCTCTCTCTCTCTCTTTCTCTCTTTCTCTCTCTTTCACTCTCTCTTTCTCTCTCTTTCTCTCTCTCTCTCTCTCTCTCTCTCTCTCTCTCTCTCTCTCTCTCTCTCTCTCTCTCTCTCTCTCTCTCTCTCTCTCTCTCTCTCTTTCTCTCTCTCTCTCTCTCTCTCTCTCTCTCTCTCTCTCTCTCTCTCTCTCTCGTTGGTTTACGCAGGTGTTTACAAAACAGTAGGGTCTTTGTTACTGATTTGAATTCTATAATTAAACCAGCATTGTTGGATGGAGAATCATGGAGCATTTAATGGATGTGCAGTATGAATGTTGCAGGGACAAATGATTTCAATTTTCGAACCCTGCAGTGTTTTGGCAGAACTATTGTTAGTCTTCTTTTGGACACTTCTGCTCCGTGTATAACGAAGTAACAATGCTGAATAGATGGTTCTTG
Organism: Okamejei kenojei; assembly: GCA_035221665.1. Lineage (NCBI taxonomy): Eukaryota > Metazoa > Chordata > Chondrichthyes > Rajiformes > Rajidae > Okamejei > Okamejei kenojei. Next base: position 7,616,036 of record CM069148.1, on the reverse strand, counting down.
GAGATTACCGGCAAACTGAGAGATCAAATCTGGATAAAAGACTATTTGGCCCATGCCAAATTCAAATGGTTCTTTTTTGTTGATAACAAGTTGTTTTTTTCTGTGCCGCACTAAATGTTCTACAGGTTGGGTAAACCAACACAACAAGCCCTGGCTCATTACAAATTAGAATCGTATTCACTCCTTTCGTTGAAGTTTTGATTTTGTGTGTGTGTTTTTGATTTGGAACGGCCTAACAATATTTTTTTGGAACAGCAGTTATGCTGCTATGCAGTCGATGCAGCTTGAGAAATAAACTTTTTTTTTAAACGGTGGCATAGGGGTGCCTTAAGGGGCTGCCCCACTGTACGAGCTAATTCAAGAGTTCTCCCGAGTTGCCCCTGATTCGAACTCGGAGAATTACGGTAATAGCCGCTCGGAGGTACTCGGGGCTCGCGTGGACATTTTTCAACATGTTGAAAAATCTTCACGAGTCTTCACGAGCTTACCACGTATCCAGAGTACCTGCCGTTAGCGTTATGAGCCGCTAAGAGACGTCCCGAGCTCCGGCGTACCCGCTACGTTCATTCTCCGTGCTTACCACAAGTTTGTTTTTTTTTTAAACTTGGGAGAGCTCTTGAATTAGCTCGTACAGTGGGACAGCCCCTTTACATCGCCAGAGCCTCGGGTTCGATCCCGACTACGGGTGCTGTCTGTTTGGAGTTTGTTCGTTCTCCCCGTGACCTGCGTGGGTTTTCTATGAGATCTTTGGTTTCCTCCCACGTACAGATTTGTAGGTTAATTGGCTCGGTGTAAATGTAAATTGTCCCTAGTGCGTGTAAGATCGTGTTAATGTGCAGGGATCGCTTGTCAGTGTGGACTCGGTAGGCCAGAGGGCCTGTTTCTGCATTGTATCTCAAAACTATTAAAAAAAAGAGTGTGATTGTAATATACTTTCTAGGTGCAGTTAATTGTTGTAATGCATCACTGAACACATGATAAATATTGAACCAGCCCTGAAACCTCTCACCTTCATTCTCCGTCTACCTTGATCTATGGCTGAGGAATGGATATCCACGTGATCTTTGAGGGTGATAAGATCAAATAGATCATACGATCATAAGACTTGGGCAGAATTAGGCCATTCGGCCCATTGAGTCTGCTCCACCATTCAATCATGGCTGATCCATTTTTCCCTGTCAACCCTTCTCCCTGTAACCTTTGACACCCTTACTAATCAAGAACCTATCAATCTCCTCATCTCCTTTCTGAAGGTACATCCTTTTATTTTGAGACTTGTGCTCTCTGGTCCTAGACTTTCCCACTACTAGAAACGTGCTCCATGCATCCACTCTATCTAGGCCTTTCATTATTTAGTAGTTTTCAATGAGACCCCCCCCTTTGAGTACAGGCCCAGAGTTGTCAAACGCATCTCATACATTAACCTAATCATCTCTGAAATCTCCTCCGGACATGGGGCCCAAAACTTCTCACAATATTCCAAATGTGGTCTGACACTCTCTGGGTGAAAACGTTTTTCCTCATTTAGGACTGAGATGAGGAAAAACTTTTTCACCCAGAGAGTTGTGGAATTCTCTGCCACAGAAGGCAGTGGAGGCCAATTCACTGGATGTTTTCAAGAGAGTGTTAGATTTAGCTCTTAGGGCTAACGGAATCAGGGGATTGGGTGAAAAAGCAGGAACGGGGTACTGATTTTGGATGATCAGCAATGATCATATTGAATGGCGGTGCTGGCTCAAAGGGCCGAATGGCCTACTCCTGCACCTATTTTCTATGACCAGCGCCTTTGAGGGTGAGGATGCGAGGGTGGGAAAGGATTGGTGGAGGGCTTCTAGTGGGGGGGGAGTGTAGGGTGGCGGTGTTTTAACACTGAATGCTGAAGAACATGTTAGTGTGTGGATCCATTCACAACTAGCTAGCAATCCTCCACTTAGTCTCCACATCCAATTATAAAACAATTCAATATAATGTAAATTATTTAGATTTTGAATCTGATTCTTGAAACTTTAGACTTTAGAGATACAGCGCGGAAACAGGCCCTTCGGCCCACCAAGTCCCCGTCCACTAGCACTATCCAACACACTAGGGACAACTCACAATTTTACTGAAGCCACTTAACCTTCAAACCTGTACGTGTTCGGAGTGTGGGAGGAAACCTAAGCACCCAGAGAAAACCCACGTGGTCACAGGGAGAATGTACAAACCCCGTACAGACAGGATCGGTCCCAGACCTCTGCGGCTGTAGCAGCAACTCTACCGCTGCACTACTGTTCTGCCTAATGTGCATTATTTTTGCCCCTCCTAATTCAACGCATCTTAAACCCATTCCCAGTGAATTACAACTTTTTGCTTGACAGAATACTAACTTGGCTGCTCAATTTAATTTTGAATAGCGTAGGCTTATCTGCATCACTTTTAACAAAGTCATGCTCATAAAGGATTCAGAATAAAACTCTGTGTGGTGGTGAGGTTAAAGACATGGCTCGTCTCAACAACAATAAAATTCATCATCAACATCTGGTGTCCTTTAGGAATCATTACAAGGTAGATTTATGATGTATACAATGTGAATCCTACTCTTTTTAATTTGGCCTTTTTAAGTCTTTGTCCTATGACTGAATGTGAAGTATTCTAGTTTGTTTTGTCCAGGGGTTTAGAAGAATAAATAGTGAATGGTTGTAGGAAGGAACTGCAGGTGCTGGTTAAAACTAAAGATAGACACAACATGCTGGAGTAACTCAGCGGGACAGGCAGCATCTCTGGAGAGAAGGAGTGGGTGACGTTTTGGGTCGAGACCCTTCTCCAGACCGTTCTCACTGTTTGCCATGGACTAGTTGGACTGTAGGGCGGTATGTCCATGCAGCATCTGTTTATAACTATGATTTTTCTTAAATAAGAGTTCATCTTATTGAAACAAATAGGGCAGGGGAAGTGGAGCTGAGGCCACGATTTAATAGGAAGCTGAGGGGTAACTTTTTCACACAAAGGGTGGTTGGTATTTAGAACGAGCTGCCAGAGGAGGTAGTTGAGACAGGTACTGTAACAACAATTAAAATACACTCAGACAGGTACATGTATTGGAAATGTTTGGAAGGATGTGGGCGAAATGCAAGCAGGTGGGGTTAGTCTAGATGAGGCATCTTGGTCGGCGTGGGTTTTGAGCCGAAAGATATGTTTCCATGTGGTACGTCTGTTTGACTCTAAGATTAGATCAATGAATGAATAATTTTATTGGCCAACTATTCACATACAAGGAATTTGCCTTGGTGCTCCGCCCGCAAGTGACAACATGACATACAGTGACAGTTAGGAATGACACATAAAACATTAAACATTCATAATAAAACATTATTGATTAAACATGTGAATTAAATAAAATCGTGGTCTTATTGAGTGCTAGACATTCCTCCGCTTACTTTTTATGTTCTCAAGTGTTTGTTTTTATCGCAGTGGTGTTGGGAAGTCTAATCGATGGTCTGAGACAGCTTTGCTCGCATCTTGAGTGGGCAAGTGATGGTACAGATTGAGAAAGAAAGGTAGGACGTGTGTTTATTCAGCAACTGCGGGCAAGAATGCATTTCACCCAGCAAGGTCCAGGTACAGGGCAAGGAAATCAGTTCGATTATTGTGAAGGGCCCAAATAAAACTAGGTTAGTCACACCTCTTTGTGATAATTAGATCTCTTTATTAAAGCCCAAATAAAATCATGTGGGAAATTGTGAGACGAATAGAGTCTCTTGCCCAGAGTCTCTTGCCCAGAGTAGGTGAATCGAGAACCAGAGAGGACATAGGTTTAAAGGTGGAGTTCAGTTTAGTTTCTTGTCATGTGTACCGAGGTACAGTGAAAAGCTTTTGTTGCACGCTAACCAGTGAAGGGGGAAAGATTTTACAGGAATTTGAGGGGTAACTTTTTCACAGAAAGGGTGGTGGGTGCATGGAACGAGCATGCAACATTTAAGAACCAGTTGGACAGGTACACGGATTGGGCAGGTTTGGATGGATATGGGCCAAACGCAGGCACGTGTGACTAGTGTGGATGGGACAAGTTGGTCGGTGTGGGCAGGTTGGGCCGAAGGGCCTGTTTCCATGCTGTATGACTCGATGACTGTCTGACTCGAAACCAGAGCTCGGGTGGAAAATGCTTCTTGACATTTCAAAGTCAATGATTTTGGATATTGCCAGGCAGATAAAATCAGGGGCGAAACACTCGAACAGAAGTTACTATTTGTTTATACAGAACTGTATCTACCGACAAAAGTAAATCTTCTTACCTTGCATCAGAATGTCTTCAGATGGAGTCCTAGAGTCATGCAGGACTTCAGCCCAACTCATCCATGCCAGTCAAATTCAAAGTCAAATGTATCAACTAAGATGCAGTGAAATGAATTTGCCAGCAGCGATACACTTAAAAAAAAGAACACACAATACACAATAGAATTGTGATAACAAACATCCACCACAGCATTCTTCAGTGTGGTGGAAGACAACAACGTTCAGCCAGTCCTCCTCCTTTGTTCATCCGTGGTCGGGGCCATAAACCTTCCATGGTCGCCGCTACGGACGGCCGGATGCACAGGGCCCTCTCGTCGGGATGATCCAAACTCCGACCACGGGAAGGTCGAACACACTCCGCGGCTTGGAGGTCCCGAATCGGCACTTTCCTACCAGGGACCCCGGCTTCAGGATGTTCAAGACCCAGGTGAGGCCGCACTTGAAGTATTGCGTTCAGTTTTGGTCATCCTGCTGGAGGGAAGATGCCATGAAGCTGGAAAAAAATGTAGGGAAGATTTGCAAGGATGTTGCCTGGACTTGAAGTTCTGAGCTATATGGAGTGTTTGGGCAGGGTAGGATTTTGTTCCTTGGAGCGCAGGAGTCTGAAGATTGATCTTACAGAGGTGTATGAAATCTGGAAAGGAATAGATCATCAACGCACACAGTCTTTTTCCTAATGTTGAGGAATGAAGAACTAATAGGCATAGGTTTAAAGTGAGAGGGGAAAGATTTAATAAGAAATTGGGGACAGCACGGTGGCGCAGCGGTAGTGTTGCTGCCTAAAGGGCCTGTCCCACTTTCAAGACCTGATTCACGGCCTTTTTTACTCGTGGACATTTTTCATCCGGCTAGAAAAACGCCCCGACCCACTTGATGCCACGAGTACCTACGACTAGCATCATGGCCTGCTAGGACCTACCTACGACCTTCTACAACCACTTACGACCTCGTGACGACCATGCTGCGAGTATGAGTCAAGGGCAAACTCGGCAGAGGTCGTGAATTAGGTTGTGAAAGTGGGACAGGACCTTTACAGCGCCAGAGACCCGGGTTCGATCCTGACTACGGGTGCTTGTCTGCATGGGGTTTGCACGTTCTCCCTATGACCTGCGTGGGTTTTCTCTGGGAGCTTCGGTTTCCTCCCACACTCCAAAGACATACAGGTTTGTAGATTAATTGGCTTGGTGTAAATGTAAAAATGTCCTTAATGTGTGTGGGATAGTACTAGTGTATGGGGATCGCTGGTCGGGGAGGAATTGGTGGGCCAAAGTGCCTGTTTCTGCGCTGTATCTCAAAACTAAACTCAACTAAACCCTGAGTGGCAGATTTTCCACACAGAGGGTGGTGGGTATGTGGAATGAGCTGCTAGCGGAAGTAGACACAAAATGCTGGAGTAACTCAGAGGGACAGGCAGCATCTCTGGAGAGAAGGAATGGGTGACGTTTCGGGTAGAGACCCTTCTTCAGACTGCCCGAGGAAGTAGTTGATAACAACATTAAAGAGCCATTTGGAAATAGGAATGGATAGGAAAGGTTTAGAGGGATGTGGGCCAAGCTGAGGCAAATGGGACTAGATGAAATGGAACATCTTGGACAGCATGGACCAAGTAGGGCTGAAGGGCCTGTTTCCATACCGTAGAACTCGATATGACTAGGTTTTATAAAACAGGGCAAGCCCACTTCTGATGCAGTAAGAACACGCCTCAGTTTTAGTTCAGTTTATTGTCACGTGTACCGAGGTACAGTGAAAAGCTTTGCTGCGTGCTAAACCAGTCAACGGAAAGACAATACATGATAACAATCGAGCCATGCACAGCGTATAAAGACATGATAAGGGGATAACGTTTAGTGCAAGGTAAAGCCAAGGTTAAGGCAATAAGTCTCCTATTGATGATAGCAAAGTGCTGGGTTTTCCCAGTTTTGGATCAACGTATTTTAAACACTGTTTAATCCCTGTCCCTGGGGCTTGATTTCCTGTCGCTGGATGTTTCAGTCCACATCTGTTTGCTTCTAAACTGCCTTATGTTCCTTTGTCAATGCAAGAATGATTATTTATTCCCTGAGGAAACCCAAACGAACTCTGCGGCAGGATCAGAAAACTACCAACTTGCTGCCTCTCTGGAGTAAAGGTTGACAGCAAATCTAGGCCCAAGGCTATAACTAGAAGACTGAAATGATTTGGCATGCTTCCACAAAACAAGTTCAGGGAAGGTATGAACAGCTTTGCAAATGTTCCTACTGCTACGGTGGGAATTTTAATTTTGAGAGCCTGAATGCTGTTTTGTAGAGTCATAGTGATACAGCATGGAATCAGGCCCTTCGGCCCCACTTGTCCATTCCGACCAACATCTCCCAGCTGCACTAGTCCCACCTGCCTGCGCTTGGCCCATATCCCTTTCAATCTGTCCCATCCAAGTAGATGTCCTGATGTTTCTTAAACGTTGCGATGCCACCTGCCTCAACTACCTCCTCAGGCAGCTCTCACCGTTCACCAACCACCCTCTGTGTAAATCATTCCCCCCATCCCCCCTCACCTTAAACCTATGCAGGAGAGTCTATAGATACAAGGTACACAACGTGTTAGAGTAACTCAGCGGGTCAGGCAGCATCTCTCATGACGGTTTGGGTCGAGATCCGACTTCAGACAAGGTGGTAGGGGAGGAACTGCAGGTGCTGGTTTGCACTGAAGAAAGGCACAAAATGATGGAATAAACTCAGCGGGTCAGGCAGCATCTCTGATGAAAAGGGACAGGTGACGTTTCGGGTCGAGAATGTTCTTCAGACCCTGTCTCCCACTTCTGAAGAAGGATTCTCGACCAGAAACGTCACTTATTCCTTCAAGGAAGTGGGCGGGACAAAGATAGAATGTAGTCGGAGACAGTGAGACTAGTGGGAGAACTGGGAAGGGGAAGGGGATGGAGAGAGAAAGCAGGGGCTCTCTGAAGTTAGAGAAGTCATAACAAGACGAGTTGAGTATAGGACTGTCATATGCTGAGAGAATGGAGCGGCTGGGCTTGTATACTCTGGAATTTAGAAGGATGAGAGGGGATCTTATTGAAACATATAAGATTATTAAAGGTTTGGATACGCTAGAGGCAGGAAACATGTTCCCGATGTTGGGGGAGAGCCCAAAAGGGGCCACAGTTTAAGAATGGTTTTTTTGAATCACTTTTTCTCACAGAGAGTTGTGAGTTTGTGGAATTCTCTGCCTCACAGTGGAGGCCGGTCTCTGGATACTTTCAAGAGAGAGCTAGATAGGGCGATTAGCGGAGTCAGAGGATATGGGGAGAGGCAGGAACAGGGTACTGATTGATGATTGCTGGCTTGAACTGAATGGGCTACTCATGCACCTATTGACTCTTGTCTAGTTGAGGGTTGACCCGAGTTCGATCCTGACTACGGGCGCTGTCTGTACGGAGTTTGTACGTTCTCCCCATGATCTGCGTGGGATTTCTCCGAGATCTTCGGTTTCCTCCCACACTGCAAAGACGTGCAGGTTTGTAGGTTAATTGGCTTGGTAAATGTAACAATTGTCCCGAGTGGGTGTAGGATAGTGTTAATGTGCGGGGATCGCTGGTCGGCGTGGACCCGGTGGGACAAAGGGCCTGTTTCCGTGCTGTCTCTCTAAACTAGATGGATCAGCAGAGTTCCCAAACTCCAACCCTCCACAATGCTCCTGACAACTTTTGCTGGAGGGCAAAGCCAAGGGACAAATGTTTGCCAGCTCCCCAAGAATGAAACCTGCAAATCATTTTAAAGATTCTTAAACATCCCGAACATTGACACATATGAAAATGATAAAAACTCATGTAAATCATTACAGAATAAGAAAATAATACCAACTGAAACACTTACAAATAAGGAGGCATGATATAGTGTTGGCAGATGAGATAAAAGTGAACCCAAGAACCAAGAGTTAGGAGTGTTTTATTGTCATTTGGACAGAAATGGAACAGTGAAATTCTGACTTGCAGCAGCAAAATAGGTTGGTAAAGCACAGTACTCACAGATTTATAAAGTCATCCAGTGATATAGTGTGGAAACAGGCTCCTCGGACCAACTTGCCCACACCGGCCAACATGTCCCAGCTACACTAGTCCCACCTGCCTGCGCTTCGTCCAAATCCCTCCAAACCTGTCCTATCCATGTACCTGTCTAACACTTTCTTAAACTGTAGGATTCCCAGCCTCCAACATGAAACACATCAGGCCATCTCGAGCCCCCCGTCCATTCCTCAAAGACCATGCTCATCCAACTCCCTTGTACAATTCTGCCCTTCCCCTCCCGCTCTACCCCTTCCACCGGGCACATCTTCCCTCTTAACCAAGAAATGCAACACTGTCCCTTCAACCTCCCCCCTCCACTCCTTCTGTGGCAGAGAATTCCACAGAGGTTCACCTGCACTTTCCTACTGCATCCGCTGAAAAATGATCTTATCGGTTGAGACCAAGCGGAGGCTTATCGTTTCGCCGAACACCTCCGCTCGTCCGCAAAAACCAACCCGACCTCCCCTCAGCACTTCAACTCCCCCTCCCATTCCGTATCCGACCTCTCGGTCCTGGGCCTCCTCCACCCAAGTGAGCAACACCACAAGTTGGAGGAACAGCATCATTCCTTGCAGTCTGCATCCTTTGTCTTGAACCCCTTGAATTTTGTTAACCCTTGTCTCTGTCTCCCCCCTCAATCTTCCTTGTGAGTACAGCCCTATCCATCTTTTTTCATATCTCCTGACATCCCAGGAATCAGTCTGGTGAACCTTCTCTGTACTCCCTCTACAAGCTTACAATGGCTTGTTCCTTTATCAGATACTAGGAGACAATCTTTAAATTGTTCTTTATCTCTCCAATCACCGTCTATATCCTCACCAAGATCCCTGACCAGTCTGAAGAATACCCGAAACGTCGTCTATCTGCTCCTTAGATGCTGCTGCACTCTCCAGCTTTTGCTGTGCTAACATACCATTCACTTTCTCAGGCAGTTCCTTCTTGAATGGTGTACTTTCATGACTGGTGTACCATGACACCCAGGTCTCATTGCTTCTCCCCTTTTCCTAATCAGCCACCATTCAGATAATAGTCTACTTTCCTGTTTTTGCCACCAAAGTGGATAACCTCACATTTATCCACATTATACTGCATCTGCCATGCATTTGCCCACTCGCCCAACCTATCCAAGTCACCTTGCAGCCTCCTAGCATCCTCCTTACAGCTAACACTGCCCCCCAGCTTCATGTCATCCGCAAACTTGGAGATGTTGCATTCAATTCCCTCATCCAGATCATTAATATATATTGTAAATAGCTGGGGTCCCAGCGCTGAGCCTTGCGGTACCCCACTAGTCACTGTCTGCCATTCTGAAAAGGACCCATTTACTCCTACTCTTTGCTTCCTGTCTGCCAGCCAGTTCTCTATCCAAATCAATACTGAACCCCCAATACCGTGTGCTTTAAGTTTGTATACTAATCTCTTATGTGGGACCTTGTCAAAAGCCTTCTGAAAGTCAGATGTAACACATCCACTGGTTCTCCCTTATCCACTCTACTAGTTACATCCTTAAAAATTCTTTAAGATTCGTCAGACATGATTTACCTTTCATAAATCCATGCCGACTTTCTCAAATGATTTCACCACTTTCCAAATGTGCTGCTATCCCATCTTTAATAACTGACTCTAGCATTTTCCCCACTACCGAATATTAGACCAAACTGGTCTGTAATTCCCCGTTTTCTCTCTCCCTCCCTTTTTAAAAAGTGGGGTTACATTAGCTACCCTCCAATCCTCAGGAACTACTCCAAAATCTAAAGAGTTTTGAAAAATTATGACTAATGCATCCACTATTTCTGGTGCTACTTCCTTAAGTATGCTGGGATGCAGCCAATCTGGCCCTGGGGATTTATTGGCTGTTAATCCATTCAATTTACCTAACACCATTTACCGGCTAACCCGGATTTCACTCAGTTCCTCCTTATCATTTGACCCCCGGTCCCCTGCTATTTCCGGCAGATTATTTACGTCTTCCTTAGTGAAGACAGAACCAAAGTAGTTATTCAATTGGTCTGCCATGTCCTTCATGGCAGATCAATTCACCTGTTTCTGACTGCAAGGGACCTATATTTGTTTTAACTCATCTTTTTCTCTTCATATATATATAAAAACGTTTGCAGTCAGTTGTTATGTTCCCTGCCAGTTTTCTTTCATAATCTATTTTCCCTTTCCTAATTAAGCCCATTGTCCTCCTCTGCTGGACTCTGAATTTCTCCCAGTCCTCTGGTAGGCTGCTTTTTCTGGCTAATTTGTATGCTTCATCTTTTGTTTTGATACTATCCTGATTTCCCTTGTTATCCATGGATGCACTACCTTCCCTGATTTATTCTTTTGCCAAACTGGGATGAACAATTGTTGTAATTCATCCATGCAGTCTTTAAATACCTTCCATTGCCTATCCACCGTCAACCCTTTAAGAATCACTTGCCAGTCTATCTTGGCCAATTCACATCTCATACCCTCAATTCATGTCTCACACCCGATATATTCCTCAATAGATGATATAATAAACACATTTTAAAAAGATCAATAAATTAAAAATACCTATCTAGTGCAAAAACTAAATCAAATCTCGAAGTCTCTATTGCAGCCAAGGCTGTTTGTAGTTTAGAGTTTATTGTGTTCAATAGCCAGATGCTTGTAGGAAAGAAGTTGCTCCTGAACCTAGACATTACACTTTTCAGACTCCAGTACCATCTTCCCGATGGCAGGGGTGAAATGAAAGCATGGCCAGGGTGGTGTGGGTCCTAGATGTCGCTGGCTGTCTATTTAAGGCAACACCTCTTATAGATCCCTTCGATGGTGGGGAAATCAGTACCCGTGATAGACCAGGCAGTGTTCACCACTTTTGCAATCGCCATCGTTCCTGAGCGTTCGTTGCCGGCCCAGACTGTAATGCAACCCTTCAATATGCTCTCTGCCTGTCGAATTCCAAGAGGGCATTAGTTGACATGGCCGAATCTCCTCAATCTTCTAAGGAAGTAGGTGGGTTGATGGGCTTTCTATACGATTCCATCAATGTACTGGGCTCCAGGACAGCCTCGCGGGTCGGAGGTGGAGCCTCACGAGCCGACGGTGCCCACAGCCAACGGCCCTTGGGTCTGCGGAGCCCACGACTGCGGCCCGGGTCGGTGCCAAGGAAGCGTATGGAGCGGACCCGGCGACGATAGTGGAGAGGCGGTCGATGATGGCGCCGAATGACGGACGAGGACGGACCACGTGGACGTGAGGACGTCGCCGCTGAGGGAAGGATCGACGGAGGACCCGGCAATGGGGGAACGCCGTGAGGAGGTGGAGAACAAAGGGAGACTTGGCATGGGGTTACTATGTAACTCTGTAAGTGCCCTTTAAGAGTTACTATCTGTATACCTTGGGTGGGCAAGCAAAGAACTTTCACTGTGCCTTGTCACATGTGACAATAAAGTATTCCATTTAATTCAATTCAATCTTCAGAGATACGCATACCCAGGAACGTGAAGTAGTAGATTCTCTCCATCACTGTCTCGTCGATGAAGATAGGTTTGTGGGTCCTCAGCCTGGTTATTCTAAAGTTAACACTCAATTCCTTGTTTTCACTGATGTTTTGTTTTAGTTTAGTTTAGAGATACAGCGCGGAAACAGGCCCTTCGGCCCACCAGGTCCGTGCCGACCAGCGATCCCCGCACATTAACACAATCCTATACCCACAAGGGATAATCTTTTACATTTACCAAGCCTATTAACCTACAAACCTGCACGTCTTTGGAATGTGGGAGGAAGCCGAAGATCTCGGAGAAAACCCACGCAGGTCACGGGGAGAACGTACAAACTCCGGACGGGTAGCACCCGTAGTCGGGATTGAACCCGGGTCTCCGGCGCTGCATTCACTGTAAGGCAGCAACTCTACCGCTGCGCCACCGTGACCGCCCCATGTTGAGAGCAAGGTTGTTATTCTGGCACCATTCTGAATTCCGAACATTTCCTATCCATTTACACATCGTCTGGTGCTGTGTGGCAGCTGTTCTACCGTGCCGACCAGTTCTGGTCACCCTGCTGATCTGCCGGAGGAAGTGGCAGAGGGGGGAAATAATTACAACATTTCAAAGACAATTGGACAGGTGCAAGGATTGGAAAAGCTTGGAGGGATAAGGGCCATGCGCTGGCAAGTGGGACGAGCTCAATTTGGCAACTAGATTGGCATGGACGAGTTGGGCTGAGGGCCTGCTTCTGTACTGCATAGCTGTATGACTCTATCACTAAACAGAAGGAGGGAAACTACATTGAAACAAATGGAAGAGAAACATCTGCCTTATCTTCTGTAGGCCAGATATCCCGATGAAATTATTGGGATCATGTGCTGGGTGTCAGGTTCAATTTGAATGAGGATTCGAGCGGGCGATTCTCTCACCTAACACAGGGACATCGCAGCAAGGCTGGCCCTTATCTCTGGGCGTTATATAGTTCGTTCAGCCCATGGATCTGCCTGTAGCTCCTGACTCACAATGTAAATCGAGTTACACTACACTGTACCTCAATTGGTGCACGTGACAATGAAATTTGCTTTGAACCTTCTGACCCTTTGATTTGGGTGGCGCAGTGGTACAGCAGTAGAGTTGTTGTCTCACAGCACCAGAGACCTCGGTTCAATCCTGACTACAGGTGATTGTCTGTACGGAGTTTGTACGTTCTTCCCGTGTACGTTCTGCCCGTGACCTGCGTGGGTTTTCACCGAGATCTCCGGTTTCCTCCCACACTCCAAAGACGTACAGGTTTATACTCAAATAATAAAATATCACTATATGCAGACGATGTACTATTGTATATTACAAAATCGTAAATCAGTATACCAAATATATTAAATCTAATAGAATTTGGATCCTTTTCGGGATATAGAATAAATTGGAATAAAAGTGAAATTATGATGATCAAACCTCAAGATTCGACACACCTTTTAAAAATTCTCTTAAAATTGCTTCAGAAAAATTTAATCAAAATTACCAGAAAATATAAATCTTTATTCAATGCAAATTATATGCCCTTACTTACTAAATTAAATGCCTTGATTAAATTTTGAAAAACACTTCCGATGTCTTTAATAGGCAGAATAAATGCCATAAAAATGATCTTCTTACCACAAATTTTATATTTATTTCAATCAATACCAATATACTTACCTAAAAAGTTTTACAAAAAATTGGATTCTGATATCACAAATTTTATATGGGAATATAAATTCCATATTCAGAATTCAAAGAAGACGCTTGTGTAAACCTAAAGAATTTGGTGGACTAACACTCCCTAATTTTTTGTATTATTATTGGGCAGTAAATGTCAAAAATGTAATTCACCTGTTGGACGAATTCTGCCCAACGGGTGGATTGGATAGTAATGGAGAGAGAGGATTGTTCCCCTTTTAATATAGGAGCGATCCTTCTCTCACCAATAAAACTGAATAATACAATATACGATATAAGAAAAATCAAATTATGCACAGTACTATTAGAATTTGGAAACAAATGAAATTAACCCTCAAATTAAGAAACCTAACGCTTCTCTCTCCTATAGTTAATAATCTATCGTTTAACCTATCCATTATTGATAAATCATTTACCCATTGGGAAAGAATAGGAATTAAAATGCTTGGAGACATGTATGAAACGGGAAATTATTTATCATTCCAATAACTACAACTCAAATACAAGTAATCAATATTTTAAATATCTTCAAATCCGTGATAATTTGAAAAAAACATACACAAGAATATCAAACTTTGACTCCAGACCTATTAGATGAAGCTTTGAACAGAAAGGCGGACTCAACTAACTTAATAAATAAAGAAATACCATCATCTGATAGAATTAGAAGAGATTGGGAACAAGAACTATCTATAAAAATCTCGAAAGAGAGTTGTGATAAATACTTGCTATATGTGCATAAATGCCCGATCAATGTAAGACATATTTTAATCCAATTCAAAATCCTACATAGATTATATTATTCAAAAACTAAACTAAATAAAATCTCTCCAAATCTTTCCCCCATTTGTGATAAATGTTTATCTCAAGGTGCAACAATAGCACATTCCTTTGTTTTCTGCATAAAAATCCAAAAATTTTGGAATTACATTTTTGAAATGTTTACAAAATTATTAAAAATAAAATTGAAACCTAACGCAGAATTGATTATTTTCGGAACAATGGAAGTCGGCTTTGAGCTGACTTCATTCCAAAAGAGTTTCCTTAATTATGGCTTAATAACGGCAAAAAAACCTATACTTAAATTTTGGAAAAATGCACCCACACCAGCGGTAAAAGTGTGGATTTTAAATGTGTCCAAAATGTTACACCTCGATGACATGAGACTCATCCTAGCAGGCAAATCAGACCAATTCTTAAAGATTTGGTCTCCATTTATCGACTTATTATAAGCATAAAGTGCAACATAACTCTGGAAATAAACGGTTTCAGGACCTGGTGAGGGGTGTGTAAAGATATGAAGCAGTTGCATCCCTTTTATCTTTTTTTCTTATATTTTCCTTTTTTATTTTTATTTTTCTTTCTTTTATTCTTCCTCGTGTTCTACGTCTTTATGGGCTCTTTCTTTCCATTTTTTCACGTACTATTAATATCACTATCTTATCTAACTTTCTCTATTTCTCTTTTTCTTCCTTCTGTTACTTTCCTATTATTAAAGTTTAAAACAAGAAGTGGTACATGAAATGTATTATGTTATTCTTGGTTTATACATTACTTCTAATTAAAAAAATTAAATTAAAAAAATCTTTTGGTGACACAGATATTATACCGGCAGTCGCCAAGTTGGACTGGCCCTTTAATGTGCATGGATCGCTGGTTGGTACGGACACAGTGGGCCAAAGGGCCTTTTTTCACACCGTATCTCTCAACTAAAGTAAATTTAGGCCTCTTTGAGTGACTAAACACTTGCAGGTTCAGACCCGTCACCCACAACTAGAATGATTCAGCTCAATACCTTCCATATATCCAAGCACAGTACTGTCGACCATGATTAACATGCAGTTCAACAATTTCAGATCATAACCGCTCTCTCTATTTTCATAAGGACAGCAGCTAATTGGTTTATGGTTTATTTTTACTGTCACATGTACCGAGATACAGTGAAACATTTTGTTTCGCGTGCTATCCAGGCTCTCATTCCCACTGAGGCCCATCATTTATTTTGTTATTTCGCAACTCGCCATCTTCCTTTGCATTCTAGAGAATAGAATCCTAGACGTTCTTTAATCAACCCTACTTCATCCTCTCTTCTCCCAACACTTACCCGTGCATTCCCAAAGAGATTAAGCAATCTATTAAACAGTCTATTCTCACCTTCTGCGGCATCGTAGAACATAGCACACAGAGCAGTACAGCACAGGAACAGGCCCTTCGGCCCACAATGTAAGAGGCGAACATAACACCAAGTTAAACTAAACCTCCTCTACCTGCATGTGATCCATGTCCCTTCATCCTCCGCATGTCCACGTGCCTATCTACGAGCGTTGGAAGGAACTGCAGTTGCGGGTTCTCCACCGAAAATAGACACAAAATGCTGGTGTAACTCAGCGGGACAGACAGGATTTCTGGAGAGAAGGAACAGGTGATGTTTCGGGACGAGACCCTTCTTCAGACTGAGAGTCAGGGGAGAGGGAGACATAGAGATATGGCAGGGATAGGTGTGAAAAAACAGATCAAAGGGGACGATGTTCAAAGAAATGTAGAATGGTGTAGGAAGGAACTGCAGATGCTGATTTACATGGAAGATAGACACAAAGTGCTGGAGGAACGCAGCGAGCCAGGCAGCATCTCTGGAGAGAAGATTCTCACCAGATTCCTTCTCTCCAGAGATGCTTCCTGTCCCGCTGCATTACTCCAGCACTTTGTGTCTAAGAGCCTACCTTTAAGGCCAATTACAAGAGAAGCAGTGAATTATTCACTATTTGTCCCCTGAATTCACAATTCATGATACAATCTCTTCTGTAGCCAGTTTCTTCCCCATCCTGGATCAGTCCAATTGCGGTCGTGTCATCCGCAAACTTGAGAAGCTTGACAGAGGAGTCAGTGGAGGAGCAGTCATTGGTGTGGAGAGAGTAGAGGAAAGGGGAGAGTACGCAGCCTTGCGGTGCTCCTATGCTGAGCGTTTGCAGGTCCAGGATGTGCTTTCCCAGCCTCACATGATGCTTCCTGTCTGTCAGGAAGCTGGTGATCCACCGACAGAGGGTTCAGGCACAGTCAACTCAGAAAGTTTGAAGTGTAGTAGCTCTGGCATAATGGTGTTGAATGCAGAGCTAAAATCAACAAACAAAATCCTCGCATTGGTCCCCTGGCAGTCTAGGTGCTGGAGGCTGAAGTGCAGGCCCAGGTTGACTGCGTCATCCACAGATCTATTGGCCCGATATGCAAACTGCAGAGGGTCCAGCAGGGGGCTTGTGATATTTTTCAGCTTGACCAACACAAGCCTTTCAAGGGTCTTCATGACTATATAAGTCAGTGCGACAGGCCTGTAGTCATTAAGACCAGTAATCCTTAACATATGATATATATATATCTTATCCTAATGTCACGTATATTTATATATAGTAATTATATACAATAATTTTTTATTAATAATATATATATATTATTAATAAAAATTATATATATGTATATATCCTATATTCTCATAAATCTTCAAAAATATTTTGTGGATATATATAACATCCTTGTAAATCTTCTCTGCAATCTTTCCAACTTAATGACATTGTTCTTATAGAAGTGAGGTCAAAACTAAACACAGCGCTCCAAGTGGGCCTCACCACGTCTCATGCAACTGTGGCATCGCAACTTCTGCACTCATTTCCCTGGCTGATGAAGGCCAACGTACCAAATGCCTTCTTGTGCAAAGTAGCTTTGCTCCAGATTTTCAGCCACATTTTTCCTTGAGGTTTAACAAGTGAATTTGTAGCTTCTGGTAACCAAGATAAACACCTTTAACTCTAATGCATAACTACCAATGGCATCATCGTTACGTTTTTGCATATCTTCCTTTCGTTGTTCTATATCTCTCTATCTCTCTCGTCTTCCTTTCCCAGAAGAAGGATCCTGACCCGATACATCACCCATTGCTTCTCTCCAGAGATGCTGCCAGTCCTGCTGAGTTACTCCAGCTCTATAGGTCTCTGCACAGTATATTTACTTAGTCGAATGGTAATTTTCTGTACTTCATCATTTTGATTGAATTTACCACTGGAACATAATAGGAAATTAATCATCATACCATTAAAATTTTAAAGCATCAAAAGTGCTCCGAATTGGATCAGCATACCCAATATATTTGCTGTAATACCAGGTCTACAGGCACACGATTATTTGTTGGTGTTATTTACGGGGGCCCCCTTATGGGTATCTGGAAATAGCTGCCAGAGGAGGAGGACACAAAATGCTGAAGTAGCTCAGCGGGACAGTTAGCCTCTCTGGAGAGAAGAATTGGGTGATGTTTCGGGTCAAGACCCTTCTTCAGATGAGTTCAGGCAGGTACAATAACAGCATTTCAAAGACACTTGGTCAGGTGAATGGATAGGAAAGGCTTGGAGGGGAAAACTGGCCAAACGTGGGCAAATGGAACCAGCTTGGATGGAGCGTCTTGGTCAGCATGGCTATGGATGCTGTCTGTATGGAGTTTGCACGTTCTCCCCGTGACCATGTGGGTTTTCATCGGGTGCACCGGTTCCCTTCTACCTCCCAAAGACGTGCAGGTTTGCAAGGTTAAGTAATATCTGTAAATTGTCGCCAGTATGTCGGATAGAACTAGTGTACGGAGTGATCGCTGGTCGGCGCGGACTCACTGTATCTCTAAACTAAACTAGAGTTCAAAACTCACTCAGTACTTTCACGGAATAGCTTCTTCAGAACATTTGCAAAATGACAATTAACTGCATTTAAAATCCAGACTAGGTTTCATGGTGTCGTCACTGAATTGTTACGTATACGACATGCCTCAGTCAATTTACTCTGTAACAATACAGTAGCTTCCATACATGCTCCTGGGATTACAATCAATCGTGTAGGAAGGAACTGCAGGTGCTGGTTCAAAACAAAGATAGGCACAAAAAGCTGGAGTAACTCAGCGGGATGGGCAGCATCTCTGGAGAGAAGGAATGGGTGACGTTTCGGGTCATAGAAACATAGAAACATAGAAAATAGGTGCAGGAGGAGGCCATTCCGCCCTTCGAGCCAGCACCGCCATTCATAGTGATCATGGCTGATCGTTCCCTATCAATAGCCCTCCGCATATCCCTTGAATCCACTAGCCCCTAGAGCTCTATCTAACTAAGGGTCGAGACCCTTCTTGTTCAATTTAATCTAAATAACATAATTTAAGTACCATAGCTCTCAGCCTCAATGGCAACATGTATGTAGCAATCAATATGATGGTGTCTTTCATCTGACTGACGCTATTCGATTAAAATTCCCTTTTTTAAAATCAGGCCCATGAGCTTCCTTCCTTTTGTCACCGCCATCATATGGCCTTAATATTTTCAACAAGAAATTTCTCCGTGCTTCTAAAGAGGGAATCCTCAGATCCCCTATCAGGCAGCTTGATCCCTTTGTGAGAGTCCACTGCTAATGCAATCTAAAATTACCACCTGCCTTACTAAAGTTGGGACAGCTTCCCTTTCAGGTCAAAGTAGCCCAATCTGTCAGATACTCTATCTTTGTGGCATAATAGGAATCTTACAGCTGTAACCGGAGATCTCTTTGCTGTGAAGTCCTGTAGTTCTGGCCCTATTGCTCCACCACCTAAACACCTGTTCAGTGTCTCTGACAGACAAACAATCATGTCATTATTCATCACTGTATTAGCTGTCCCCCATGCTACCGTTTCCAAAACGAAAACTGCAAAAAGTAAGGCCCATTTTATTTTTGTCTGACCATCATTTAGCAGTAATTTCACAGTTTTTATATCCCATTTGCCAACCTAAATAATTGTGCAAATATAATGCACTGGGTACATCACACAGCATACTTACGCCAGCTTTTTGACTCTATCTTTGGTTTAAACCAGCATCTGCAGTTCCTTCCTACACATAAGAATGGATAACAGGACTTCCGCAGAAAATTCACCTCATAAATAACACCTAATCACTCAACATCAACCCTCAGCACTGAAGGTTTCATTGCTCAATGACGTTTTCTCTGGAAACCCAGACAAGGATAGATCTTAACTGTTTCTTTTCTACTTTAAAAATATAGATCTTTACGTTGCAGGCACGGTGGCGCAGCGGTAGAGTTGCTGCCTCACAGCGCCGGAGAACCGGGTTCTATCCTGACTACGGGTGTTCTCTGTGTGGAGTTTGTACGTTCACCCCATGACCGCGTGGGTTTTCTCCTGGTGCTCTGGTTTCCTCCCACACCAAAGAAATACAGGTTTGTAGTTTAATTGCCTTCTGTAAATTGTAAATTGTTCCTAGCGAGTACGATAGTGCTAGTGTACGGGGTGATCATTGGTCCACGCTGTATCGCTGACGTCTAAAGTAAAGTCAACTTCATATTGTGCCTTCAAATTAGATTTTGATTCTTTTTGCATGTGTCCTTTCACTGCAAATGGCTCGATTGTAATCATGTATTGTCTTTCCGCTGACTGGATAGCACGCAACAACAGCTTTTCACTGTACCTCGGTACACGTGACAATAAGCTAAACTGTAGCAAGTGGCAACAGTTTGCCAGAGCGATTAATCCCTTATACTGGAGGGATGGTTCATTTTGAAGGGAATTGCAAAATGTACTTTCATTTCTTCCGTAAAATAGTAAGATTGGTAGATAGAGGTAAGGAGAAGTGGAGTGGGAATTGCAAGGGTTGACAAACTGAACTAAACAGTCAAAGCAGCAGCATGCAACTACCTAACTTATTTAGCAATTATATAATTATGTAAAGCATATGATTTGTGCAATTTGCAATTACAAAATGTAGTCAAACTCCATTTAGCGGCGAAATCTTTGCATTGAATTTTCTGCAGCAATAACTATAGTTGCAAACAAATATTGCTCTGTTACCCAGTAACCTGAAACAGAAAACTTGCCCAAAGCAGAAAATCACATCTGCTTTTATCCACTGATAAAATGGTTATTATTAGCCATTTTTTTTAAAAAAACCTCATTTCAAAGCTGCCTTTTTTTTAGTACCAGATGTTAAAAGTTCGAGCCTGCCCTCCCTTAGAAAGAGATGAGCTTTGAAATTAACTCCATCAGGAACACATTTCCCTTAATTCATCGGGACATGCAAGGCTAACTTTTGAATACATGCCGGTCTTGATGACAGGGCCAAGATTGTTATTTTTGATTGGAGACCTTTCCTTTAGTCCCTCTGAATCAAATTGTATGCATTTCACTTTTGTACAGATTGTCCTCTCAACAGCTAATTCAATCCAATTTGACTACCTGAACTGAAGACCAATCTACTGATTTTGTCAGACTATGTCAGATAATGCTTCT
This sequence comes from Okamejei kenojei, assembly GCA_035221665.1. Lineage (NCBI taxonomy): Eukaryota > Metazoa > Chordata > Chondrichthyes > Rajiformes > Rajidae > Okamejei > Okamejei kenojei. The sequence continues at coordinate 7,595,254 of CM069148.1, read as the reverse complement.
GCACTGCTAACCCTTTATCCCAACAGGCCAATTTGCTCCATTTTTCAATGGTGTCAGAGATGACCTTCAGATCATGCCAATTTGAAGATTAATATCTTTGGCAGCTGATGCCTTGAGTTGACGAACTCCAATTTAAACTCAGAAATCACATCTGCAGGTTATAGAATACAGACACAGCATGGAAGCAGGCCCTTCAGCCCATCGAGTCTGCGCCGACCAGCGATCCCCGCACATTAGCACTATCCTACATTCACTATGGACAATTTAATTTATACCAAGCCAATTTACCTAAGTAAGTAAGTAAGTAAGTAAGTTTATTCACATACAAGGAATTTGCCTTGGTGCTCCGCCCACAAGTAACAACATGACATACAGTGACAGTTATGAATGACTCAGAAAACACTAAACATTAATAATAATAATAAAACATGAATGATTAAACACCATTGATCAAGCAAGTGTACCAACAAAACCTACAAACATGTCTGTCTTTGGAGTGCAGGAAGAAACCGAAGATTTCGGAGAAAACTCACGCAGGTCACGGGGAGAACGTACAAACTCCCGACAGACAGCAACTGCTGGCAGGATCGAACCAGGATCTCTGGCACCGTAAGGCAGCAACTCTACCGCTGTGCCATCGTGCATGGGTGATGGCCTATTTTCAATGCTATTGAGCACAGGAGTAAAAAATATATCTTTCAACAGTTAGTTTACTAATTCCATACTGAACATATACTTAGCTCCAACAGCTGAAATATTTTCTTCATAAGTTCAAAAGTTCATAAGTCATAGGAGCAGAATTAGGCCATTCAGTCCCTTTGAATCTACTCCGCCATTCAATCGTGGCTTATCTATCTTTCCCTCTCAACCCCATTCTCCTGCCTTCTCCCCATAACCCCTGACACCCTTGACTAATCAAGTATTGGTCAATCTCCACCTTAAAAATGCCCAATGCCTCCACAGCCGTCTTTGGCAATGAATTCCACAGATTCACCACCCTCTGACTAAAGAAATCTGTAGACAGTAATTGTGGTTTTAATGTGTAAGAAGGAACTGCAGGTGCTGGTTTAAACCGAAGATAGACACAAAATGATGGAGGAACTCAGCGGGACAGGCAGCATCTCTGGAGAGAAGCAATGGGTGACGTTTCAGGTCGAGCTCTGAAGAAGGGTCTCGACCCAAAAAGTCATCCATTCCTTCTCTCCAGAGTTGCTGCCTGTCCCTCTGAGTTACTCCAGCTTTTTGTGTCTATCTTGTAGTTTTAATCTTCAATCGTGAGTTTCTTTCACCCCTTTGCAGGCTGATCTCTCTTTGACTACATTTTAAGAAAGATATTTAAGATCTGGACTTTACCGACAAGAGCAAAGATGCACTGCCTCAGAAGTCAATTGAATAGCTGACTGCACCATTTGTGGAATTGGAATTACAAATAAGCCCCATTGGGCAAGGTCAACATGTTTCCCGCATTACTGGACGTGAGCAAATCTGTTAGGTTTTATGACACTCTGCTGCTTTTTATGGTCATTGTTAATGGCATCTTATTTACGCATCTGTTAGAATGCATTAAAATCCTTAAATTGCAATTGTTCCCTGAGGATATTTGAGGAAGGTCATTAAGTTGCAGGTGAGGCCTGTACTACTGCATCTGGGGAAGGTAGTGTGGTTCAGAAAGCTTATGAGATACAGATTGGTGCAAGTCAGTGGATGTTTTTAAGGCAGAGACAGATAGATTCTAGATCAGTACGGGTGGTCAGAGGTTATGGAGAGAAGGCAGGAGAATGGGGTTAGGAGGGAAAGGTAGATCAGCCATGATTGAATGGCGGAGTAGACTTGATGGGCCAAATGGCCTAATTCTACTTATCACTTATGACTGATAAGTACGGAGGCTAATGTGGGTGAGCACACACCAATTGGAGCCGACAGATAGCAAGGCTGAATGGAAGATGCACAACAGCACGCTCAAGGCAGGTTGGTTATTTGTGGTCCGTGTAGCGCAGGAGACCCGGGTTCGATCCTGACTACGGGTGCTGTCTGTACGGAGTTTGTACGTTCTCCCTGTGACCCCGTGGTTTTTACCGAGATCTTTGGTTTCCTCCCACTCTCCAAAGACGTATAGGCATGTAGGTTAATTGGCTTGGTGTGTGTGTAAAATTGTCCCTTGAGTACTTTTTTACCAGTTACAGTTTTTACTACTTATTTCCCTCACATCAAGCTGCATTCCTATGTACAGTACATTTATTTGTGTACACAGTTCAGTACAGGTATAACTATGTATAAGCACTTCGATACGCAATGCTGGAGTAACTCAGGGGGTCGGGCAACATCTCTGGGGAAAACGGAATAGGTGACGTTTTGGGTCGAGACCTTTCATCAGACTGACCTTTTCTCCAGAGATGCTGCATAGAGATAGAGATAGATTTTGTGTCTACCTTCGGTATAAACCAGTATCTGCAGTTCCTTCCTATTGCACTTATTTCAATCTTACATCAGTACCACAGATACAGTACCAGTGTATACCAGTAGTACATTCAGACAGTATTCAGAGTCGCCAGATTTGGCGCCAATTTCAACTCCTTTATCTTGCACTAGAAGTTATTTCTTGATTAGTACAGGTGTCAGAGGTTATGGGGAGAAGGCAGGAGAATGGGGTTAGGAGGGAGAGATAGATCAGCCATGATTGAATGGTGGAGTAGATTTAATGGGCTGAATGGCCATAATTGTACGCTTATCACTTATGACCTTATTCCCTTAGAATGCATCCGTACACTGTGAATGGCTCGATTGTAATCATGTATTGTCTTTCCGCTGACTGGTTAGCACGCTACAAAAGCTTTTCACCGTACCTCGGTACACCTGACAATAAACTAACGTGAACTGAACTGAAGTGAACTTTCAGTTGTTGTTAGGTGCTCCAGCACCCCGTGTGGCTGCAGGCCCCGTCCGGTCCATATGCTCGGCCTTTTGGATGGGCCCAAGCTCCAGCCGAGCCCCAGGGTGTTGCAAGGCCTCCAGCGGCCCACTCCACTGTTGAGGTGCCTCCCACAGCCAGTCTGCTTACTGGCCCCCCCTCCTCTCCAGAGCAAAGCTGAGTGTAGCTGGAAGAGCAATGTCGTGCTCTAATCTTCATCTCGAGAATTTTTTTTCTCTGGATCCAGAATGATTACTTTTAAAAGTAAAGTAATATAATTCATGGTCAGTGCAGGTAACAGACTGGAAGGGCCGGAGAGGGCCTGTTTCCGTGCTGTACTATATAACCATATAACCATATAACCAAGAAGATTTCTGTCTTCTTTTGAATTAAAAAATGAATGACTGAATGAATGAACACGTTTATTGGCCAAGTATTCACATACAAGGAATTTGCCTTGGTGCTCCGCCCGCAAGTGACAACGACATACAGTAACATAAAAAATACTTTAGTTTACAGATGCAGCGTGGAAAACAGGCCCTTCGGCCCACTGAGTCCGTACCGACCAGCAATCACCCCGCACACTAACACTGTCCTACACACACTAGGGACAATTTTACATTCATACCGAGCCAATTAACCGACAAACCCGCACGTCTTTGAAGTGTGGGAGGAAACCGAAGATCTCGGAGAGAAACGCATGCGGCCACGGTGAGAAGGCACAAACTCCATACAGGCAGCACCCGTAGTCGGGATTGAACCTGTGTCTCTGGTGCTGTTTTCGCTTTAAAGGCAGCAACTCTACCGCTGCGCCACTGCTGCCACCATTTATACGAATACAGTTCATAACCTTAATCCATTCTTCTGCCAAATACAGTTAAAGCAAATAAGTCCACATATTGTGCATTCATCCTTCACTCTTGCTGCTGGTACAGAGCTTTATTCAGTTAGCAATAGACTTACCGCGAAGCTTGACGCAAAATGCTGGAGTAACTCAGCGAGTCAGGCAGCATCTCTGGAGGAAAGGGATAGGTGACGTATCGGGTCAAGACCCTCCTTCAGACCGCCATGAATTAGAGCTATTCTTCCATCGTCTCTGCTCCACGCCTTTGTCTATGGGAAAGAGTCCTCACCACCCAGTAATGACCCCTTCCCCCGTCTCCACCATCCCCTCTCCTCTCGGACTCCCCCTTTATGGCCTTCTACCCTCTTTAGACCTCTTCATTTCTAACTGTGGTCAAAGAAAGAGCGTTCACGTCGCGGCATTCTTTCCACCAATCTTTCCACCACCACACACAAGGAGCGCAAGACAGACACCATTGTGCAGATGCCGAGAAGTGTGTTCAGCTCTGGCTGAACAACTTCTAATCTTGTGTGTGGACTCGATAAGAAGAATTTCTAACTGCCGGCGTGACATCAACCGCCTTAACCTTTGGACCCGCCTTACCCACTCTAACCTCACCCCTGCCCCAGAACATACAGCCCTCCACTCAAAGCAACCTGAAGAAAGGTCTCAACCCAAAACAACGCCTGTCCCTTTTCCCCAGAGATGCTGCCCGGCCCGCTGAGTTACTCTGGCACTTTGCATCCATCTCCGGTGCAAGCCAGCACCATCAGCAATTCCTTCCTCCACAATACTGTGAGCCTTCTCCGTGAATACCTCCCAAGTCCCAGGCTCCAGAGTTCCTCATCCTCTCACTGAGAGAGGTTCTTCCACCTCTGGTTGAGCTCTCCACCTCTTCAGACAGATGACGGCGACACGGGTGGCTCCGTGTCTCCAGTGCTCACTCCCCGCCGACACGCGGCCAACTGTCAAGAATATAGTTTCTCAAGCGGCGCTCTTCAAAGGGATCCCAGGCCATCTGCAATATCATCAGGTTTCTGTCTGTCGAATGCCGAGCATACCCCAAGCCACGAGCACGGTGACTCCGAAAGGTTCTAAAAGCAGCCTAATAAATCACGGGTGTGACTAGTCCCATTTGTTAGGTCTCCAGTAGATCTGGTCGTTTGGTTGAGCAGAACATTAAGAAGTGACTAACCATCCTGTTAAATTGACTCATTTTAAATCGACTCTTCGACCAAGTTTTGTGCTGAGAAAGTTAAAGCCACGTGTGTGGTCAGATCCCTGAAACAACTCTCAGGGAATTTGATTCCAGTCTACAGCTCAGTTTGTCGTCTCACGTACTGAGGTACAGTGAAAAGCTTTTGTTGCGTGCTATCCAGTCAGCGGAAAGATTACTTCACAGTGTACAGGTATATGACAAGGGAATAACTTTTAATGCAAGGTAAAAATCAGCAAAGTCCAGTCACGGATAGTCGGACAGTCACCAATGAGGTAGATAGTGGTTCAGGACTGCTCTGGTAGGCTGGTTCACTTGCCTGATTACAGCTGGGAAGAAACTGTCCCTGAATCTGGAGGTGAGCCAAGAGATCTTGTATCTCAAAGTGAAATTGATGCGAAAATACCTTCAGTGCATCTTATAACAGGGAAATGTGTAGGAAGGAACTGCAGATGCTGGTTTACACCCACGATAGACACAAAATGCTGGAGTAACTCAACGGGACAGGGCAGCGTCTCCGGAGGTAAGGAATGGGTGACCTTCCGGGTCGAGACCCTTCTTCAGGCTTGACCAGAAATATCACCCATTCCTTCTCCCCAGAGATGCTGCCCGTCCCGCTGAGTTACTGCAATATTTAATGTCTATTTGTTATAATAGGAAAAACGGTTCTAATTTTCTGCACAAACTTTCAATGTGGGGGCACAGAGGCACGGCTGGTAGTATTGCTACCGCACAGCACCAGAGACCCTGGTTCAATCCTGACCTCAGATTTTAGTTTAGTTTAATTTAGTTGGGAGGTACAGCGCGGAAACAGGTCATTCGGCCAAACTGAGACCACGCCGACCAGAGATCCCCACACACTAACACTATCCTACACACACTAGGGACAATTTACAATTGTATCCAAGCCAATTAGCCTACAAACCTGTACGTGGAAGGAAACCGGAGCACCCGGAGAAATCCCACGCAGGTCAAGGGGAGAACATACAAACTCCACACAGACAGCACCCGTGGTAAGGATCGAACCTGGGTCTCCGGTGCTGTAAGGCAGCAACTCTACCTCTGCGCCACTGTGCGATCATTTTCCAAACTAACTTTCAATAACTGGCGGCACAGTGGTTCAGCTGGTAGAGCTCGGATGCTGTCTGTGTGGAGTTTGCATGTTTTCCCTGTCGCCGTGTGGGTTTCCTCTGGGTGCTCTGGAAGCTCCCGTTTTATTCTTTGGAGAAGCATCCTGGATCCTGGTGACTCTCGTATACGGTCTCAGTGGGCTATTTCCATGTACTTTGTGGATAATCTGGGTTTGTGCTACGTATTGTAATAATTTGTATGCAAATTATGTGTAATAATTCGTATACAATAACTGAATTAAAAAAAAAAAAAATTCACTGCACCTTGGCACATGTGATAATAAAGAATGTGTGGGAAGGAACTGCAGATGCTTGTTTACACCGAAGATAAACACAAAGTGCTGGAGTAACTCCGCGGGTCAGGCAACATCGCCGGCGATAAAGGATGCGTGACGTTTTGAGTAAGAACTGGGCCTGAAGAGGGGTTCCGACATGAAACGTCACTCATCCTTTTTAATGTAGTTTAGAGATGCAGCGCGGAAACATGCCTTTTGGCCAACCGAGTCCGTGCCGACCAGCGATCACCCCGTTCACTAGCACTATCCTACACACTGGGCACAATTTACAATCTTTACTATAAATAAATGCAATCAAATCAAACTGAAGTACAATAGGTAGACCAAAGGGGAAGGTACGGAGTGCAGAATATGGTTCTCAGCTTTGCAGTGCACCAGTTGCAAGGTCCAATGTCCGCAATGGGGTAGAGGTGAATCTGACATTACCCTCGCTTATGGAAGGACCGTTCAGAAGACTGATAACAGAAGGGAAGACACAAAATGCTGGAGTAACTCAGCGGGTGAGGCAGCATCTCTGGAGAGAAGGAATGGGCGACCCGAGATGTCGCCAAGATGGAATCGAGACCCGAAACGTCGCCCATTCCTTCTCGCCAGAGATGCTGCCTCACCCTCTGAGTTACTCCAGCATTTTGTGTCTACCTTCGATTTAAACCAGCAGCTGCAGTTCTCTCTTACACATTAACAGAAGGGAAGACACTGTTCCCGAGTCTTGGTGTTTTCAGGCGTCTCTGGAAGCAGGGAGTCAAAGGATCAACCAAGGTGGGACAAGTGTTTGATTATATTGGCTGCTATTTAGAGGCGGGATGAAAGGTAGATGGAGTCAATGGCAGAGAATTTGGTCTGTGTGATGGACTGGGCTACATCTACAGCCCTGTGCAATTTATTGTGGTCTTGGGAGAAGCTGTTCCCATACCAAGTTGGGGTGCAACCCAACAGTATGGAGTCGTTTGCAAGAGTCATTGGAGACATGCCGAATTTCCTCTTTCCCTTTCTCAAATCAGAATATTTTTCAGTTCAGAAGATAGACACAAAAAGCTGGAGTAACTCAGCGGGCCAGGCCGCATCTCCGGAGAAAAGGAATAGGTGACATTTCGGGTCGAGACCCTTCTTCAGCTCAGTTTTCTGTCCTTTATTATAATCCAAAACGGCCACAAATACAACAACATCGTCATTTAAAACTGGTTCGTATGAGGAATGAGCAGTTAAATTGAGTGATGCTAGTAGAGCTGCTGAGAATTTGGCCGAGGAACCCTGTAATAAAGAACGTTGTACTCTTATGTCTAAAACTAAGATCTGGGAGCACTGTTGCTGTTGCAGACATAGGCTTTGTAGTGGAAGCCAAGTAGTTTGGCGCTGCTGATGAAGCGTGTAGTCACTTATGTTTCATGCAAGCCCTTGGGCTACATCCATTTATCTGATCATCAGCAAGGTTCGACTGTCAAGTGCATTAGCGGGCAATTGAGACAGGCCCGTGTATTCCGAGAGAGATTACATGTTATTAAATTAAAGAGTCGAAGGTTGGGGGAAGGAAAATATGTCGCTGTAAAATGCCGCCATCAGCTTTACTTTTTGTCAGCCCCAGAAAGATGCAATCCCAAAATCTTCACCGAAACAAGCAGTTAGTTGGTTAGTTAGTCTGGTTTAGTTCATTGTCACGTGTACCGAGGTACAGTGAAAAGCTTTTGTTGCGTGCTATCCATTCAGCAGATGGACAATACATGATTACAATCGAGCCATTCACCTGTGTGTAGATACTTGATAAGGGAATAACGTTTAGTGCAAGGTAAAGCCAGCAAAGTCAAATCAAGATTAGTCTGAGGGTCACCAAAGAGAGAGATAGTCGTAGGAGATAGATAGAAAAAGGCTGCCAACATCATCAAGGACCCACACCATCCTGGCCACACACTCATCTCTCTGCTGCCATGAGGTAGAAGGTACAGGAGCCTGAAATCTGCAACATCCAGGTTCAGGAACAGCTCCTTCCCCACAGCCATCAGACTATTAAACACAACTTCAAACAAACTCTGAACTAGAACAACCTATTGCACTTTATCTGTTTATTGATGTGTGTGTATATATGGTCTATGGTATATGGACACGCTGATCTGTATTTATGACTACAATATCCTGTTATGCAGGAGCAATCCATGAATTTCATTGTCCTATCTGGGACACAGGACAATAAACTCTCTTGGCTCTTGAAGAATATTCAAACCGGTTGAATGGTAGAGTCTTCTGCAGATTGACCCAAGTTTGCAGTGAGTGGATTAGAACGTGGGATAACATAGAATTAGTGCGAATGGATGATCGATGATCGGCATGGACTCCGTGAGTGAAGGGCCTGTTTCCATGCTGTATTTCTAAACTAATCAATCCTCATTGAAACTTACCGAATAGTGAAAGGCCTGGATAAAGTGGATGCGGAGAGGATGTTTCCACTAATGGGAGAGTCAAGGGCCAGAGGTCATAGCCTCAGAAACAAATGTCGTTCCTTTAGGAAGGAGATGAGGAGGAATTTCTTTAGTCAGAGGGTGGTTCATTCACTCGAGTGTCAGACGACGTTCTGCCATCGCTTTGCAACACCTGTGCCTCTGCGGAGATCGTCCGCCTTGCAAGTCCGCAGAGGGTGGTGAATCTGGTGGAATTCATTGTCACAGAAGGCTGTGGAGGCCAAGTCAATGGAACTTTTAAAAGCAGAGATAGATTGATCCTTGATTAGTACGGGTGTCAAGAGTTATGGGGAGAAGAAGGCAGGTGAATGGGGTTCGGAGGGAGAGATAGATCAGCCACGAATGAATGGCGGAGTAGACTTGATGGGCCAAATGGCCTAACTCTGCTCCTATCACTTATGAACTTATGGACAATTTGAGAAAACATTCATAACAAGTTAGTTAGTCCTGGGGCAAATATTTTATTTGAGTGTTGCAACTAAATGTATCAAACAGTACCCAACTCAACATTTGGTGCCAGTGAATTCAATAAACTGAATAAGCAGAGCCATTACCACAATCAGACAACACCATTTTAATGCTAATAGCCAAGGATGCCATATTTGGACACATAAGATTAAAGATAACTCGACTGGACTCCAGTAAATTGAAACCTTTAAAATATCTAATGAATTTTCCCACTGAAGAGTAAAAATAAAATCTATCGTTAAAGAAATTACTACTCTTTGAGAAGGTTTTACAGGATTTTGGCCAGTGGAAAGCTTGAATTCCTGCTTTTCTAGACAGACATTGCTCCATTTCTGATTAGTAGGGTGAATATCTGACTCGCCGTTGCTTCAAAGTTGCTGTGGACACATAAAGATGCATACGATTTTTATGCCGGGAGTACATTTTTATGTAATGACCATTTGTGTTTTGTTGTGATATCTGAAGATGGATGTGCTGGCATTGGAGAGGATGTTGCCAGGGCTCGAGGGCCTGAGCTATAGGGACAGGTTGAGCAGGTTAGGACTCCATTCCTTGGAGCGCAGGAGGATGAGCGGTGATCTTATGGAGGTGTACAAAATCAGGAGAGGAATAGATCAGATAGACGCATGGAGTCCCTTGCCCATAGGGAAATTGAGAACCTGAGGACATAGGTTTAAGCAGTGTGGAGGGGGGGGGGGGGGGGGGGAAATTAAATAGGAATTGGAGGGTTAACTTTTACACACAGAAGGTGGTGCGTGTGGGTAACCAGCTGTTGGAGGAGGCAGTTCAGGCAAGTACTATCACTATGATCAAGAAACATTTGGACAGGTACATGGATAGGACAGGTGTACAGAGATATGGGCCAAAGATAGGACTAGTGTAGATGGGACATGTTGGTCAGTGTGGGAAAGTTGGGCCGAAGGGCCTGTGTTCCACGGTGTATCACTCGATGATTCTTTGACGAATGAAGTTGTGCCTGTGCAGATTCTATTTTCAATTGTCATGGAAGAATTTTAACTCGTCAAAGGAAGTTATCATGACACTCTTTTGGCAAAATCACATATTACAAATAATGCAGTTTTCTGGTGCTGTGCGGTAGCAATACTACCAGCTGTGCCTCTGTGCCCCCACATTGAAAGTTTGTACAGAAAATTAGAACAGCTTTTCCTATTATAACAAACAGCGCCGCACCAGATATCCAGGTTCAATCCTGACTACGGGTGCTATCATGAAGTTATAAGGGCATAAGTGATAGGAGTAGAATTAGGCCATTTGGCCCATCAAGTCTACTCCACCGTTCAACCATGTCTGACCTATCTCTCCCTCCTAACCCCATTCTACTGCCTTCTCCCTATAACCTCTGACACCTGTGTAAACTCCACACAGACAGCACGAGAGGCCAGGATTGAACCTAGGCCTCTGTGAAGCAGCAGCTCTACCAGCTGCGCCACTGTTAGTTCAAGAAACACTCAACGGATTTGAGGATATGTTTTAGCCTTCCACTCAGAAGTGTTGACACCATTTAGACAAAACTTTAAACAGATTTCCTATTTGCTGTCTTAAGTAACTACAATATTGTTATAAACACAACATAGGGCTGCACGGTGGCGCAGGGGTCGAGTTGCTGCCTCACAGCGCCAGAGTTCCGGGTTCAATCCTGGCTACGGATGCTGTCTGTATGCAGTTTGTACGTTCTCCCCGTGACCTGGGTGGGTTTTCTCCGATTTCTTCGGTTTCCTCCCACACTGCAAAGTAGTAAGTAACTACGTTTGTTGGCCAAGTATTCACATACAAGGAATTTGCGTCGGTGCTCCGCCCACAAGTGACAACATGACATACAGTGACAGTTACGAATGACTCAGAACACACTAAACATTAGTAATAATAAAACATTAATGATAAAGCACCATTGATCAAGTATGTGAACCAACAAAATACCAGATCAATGGGAGACGTACACGTGTGTAAGTTAATTGGCTTGGTATAAATGTAAATTGTCCATAGTGTTAGTGTACGGGGTGATCGCTGGTAGGCGCGGACCGAAGGTCCTGTTTCCGTGCTGTATCTACCAATACGAAGGCAAAATTTAAGATGAGATGAATCCATGAAACCTTCACGAAGAGTTCAGTGTGCCTCAAAATTCCATTCCAGGGAAAGAGATGATATCTCAGTAATGGAGGAAAACAAAATTATATTTTTACCGGCATACATAACCAAGCACCGTGTGCAGTTTAAACACTTTCGCTGAGGTGTTGCAGGTAGCCCGAGATTCACTGGAAAATTAGTGCTACATGGCCCTCAGTTTTGCTGGTGTTAGCCGTGGCTACACTGCCCTCGTTTACTCACCCTGTGAATTCAACAAAGACTTCCAAGAAAGCAAACATAACAAAATATACATACACCCGCAATCCTTTCCACTCATCACCTTAATTTCATATTTCATGTATTTTGTGTTTTTGTGTTTTTTTGACTGTTGGCAGAACAATTTCCCTCCTGGGATAAATAAAGTACTATCGTATTGTATCGTATTGTAAAAGTGTGTAGGAGGGAACTGGTTTACACCAAAGATAGAAATAAAATGCTGGAGTAACTCAGCGGGACAGGCAGCATCTCTGGATAGAAGTATTCTTTTGCCCCGTTCCTTCTCTCCAGAGATGTTGCCTGTCCCGCTGAGTTACCCCAGTATTTTGTGTCTGTCTTAGCGGAACAAAAGGCTGAGTGAAAAGCAACAGAGTGGGAGGAGAAATGCTGCGTGACTCCGCAGGGGCGGGGAAGGAGCAGGGCAAGCCGAATTTTTCAAAGAGAAATATTACTTTCTATTTCAGTTATGCTACGGAAGTACAGAGAAAGCAAGAGGGTTACATTCATAGGAGCACAGAGGGAGAGACAGAGACAGTCCCATTCACACCTTAGGAAGGTGAGTGAATGAGGCAGGTTGTCCTTGTCTTGCCTAAGGTAAGATACAAGGAACTGCAGGTGCTGATTTACCAACAAAAAAAAGACACAAAGTGCGGGAGTAACTTAGCGGCTTAAGCAACATCCTGGATTGGCAACGTTTCAGATCTGAAAAAGGGTTCCGACTCAAAACATTGACAATCCATGTTCTCCAGAGATGCTGCCTGACTGGCTGAGTTACTCCAGCACTCTTAGTCTTGCCTTAGTTAACTTACCACACTCTGAAACAATATTATATCATTAACCTTCTTTCAAAGGACAATATTGAAAGACAAGGTTCAACCTCCCAACTAAATCAAATCGTCACCATTTGATAGGTGGCACGGGGGCGCAGCGGTAGAGTTGCTGCCTCACTGCGCCAGAGACCCAGGTTCAATCCTGACTACGGATGCTGGCTGTATGGAGTTGGTACATTCTACCTGTGACTGCGTTGGTTTTCTCCAGGTGCTCTGATTTCCACCCACATTCCACAGATGTGTAGGTCTGTAGATTAATCGGCTTCAGTAAATTGTCCCAAGTGTGTGGGATAGAGCTAGTGTACCAGTGATCGCTGGTCAGCGTGGACTCAGTGGGCCAAAGGGCCTGTTTCAGTAATGTATCTCTCAACTAAACTAAATTAAACTAAACTAAACTAAACTTAACTAAATTAAACTAAACATGTACACTTTTACATTTTCAAGGTGTGATAGTGGAAAATATTGTGCCTTCTTAAGTTTAAAACCCCACCCTTCCTGATCTTGTTTATTGCAATCAGTCAGATAATGGGGAACGGGAGAAGGAACAGATCAATATTTGTATGGAAACACGGACCCCACTTCCAAATCATAACCATTTCTGTGTCCTGAAGCAACTCTGTTCAGGCAGAACAAACAAAATAAAAGATTCCACATGAATAACCAGCTAGTATTGTCTGTGCAAACAGAACCAACGTGCTGGAGTAACTCAGCGGGTCAGGCAGCATCTCTGGAGAACATGGATAGGTGATGTTTTGTGACAAGACCCTTCGTGTGTGTGTGTGTGTGTGTGTGTGTGTGTGTGTGTGTGTGTGTGTGTGTGTGTGTGTGTGTGTGTGTGTGTGTGTGTGTGTGTGTGTGTGTGTGTGTGTGTGTGTGTGTGTGTGTGTGTCTGCACATGCAGGTGCATGAGTGCGCATGTGCATGTGAGCATGTGTGCGTTTGGGCAAGCATGTGTATATGTTTGTGAGCTTGTATATATGTGTGTGCGTGTGCATTTGTGTGTCTGTGTGTTTGTGTCTGTGTATCCATGTGCATTTATGCGTGTGTGCGATATGCACAAACACACTGGCTCTGATCGTATTATATTTTGTATAAGTAATGAATACACAAACAGAAGGAATTGTCAGGAGGGGGTGAATTCAGCTTGCGCTAGTCTCTGTTTAGTTGCGTTGTGTCATGCGGGTTATGTGACCCTAATAGGCTAAGGAAGTCCGGTAGATGGTCACATTGATATCCTGGAAGCAGCGTCTGGCTGCCCATCTGGGAACATTTAACACAGGGAGGTTTGTGCGTAGTATTCCCAGAGTTCACTCATGTTTTTCCCAAAAGAATTCAGCGTAGGTGCTCGGCAAAACACTGTACGAGCAATATTCACATGCCAAATAAAGGCAGCATCTCACATCTGATTATTTCTATTATCTAATGTCTTTCAGTGCTGTACATCTTCGAGAAGCATCAATTGAATCTTGATACACACACATGACATCTAGCAATTTTAGTCTTCATAAAGGAAATTGCTTCTTCAGTGATCTGAAATTAACGCAAATTAGAAATTAAGTCAAGAGTGTTTTATTGTCACATGTCCCAGATAGAACAATGACATTCTTACTTGCAGCAGCAGAACAGAATATGTAAACATAGTACATTGTAAACAGTATAATAAATGAGAAAGAAATAGTTCAGTATATGTGTATACTGGGACGCTCAAGCTTGTTGTGCTGGCAGCTCACTCACTCACGGCTGGTGGGCTGGCAGTTGACTCACGGCTATTCCTTGAAATTCCATTTCAAGCAGGGTACAAGGCCACCAAATTCAAGTGCAGTTTATTACCGCTTCAAGCAGGGTACAAGGCCACCAAATTCAAGTGCAGTTTCATACCATTTCAAGCAGGGTGCAAGGCCAATAAAGACAGCGAGTCATGACCTCTCCTTCCTCCATCTTACAGAGACTGAGCCACTCCCACATTTCTGGGTTTTATAGTCGCCCCCCCACTCCCCACCAAAAGGGGCATGGCCTTTATGGTTTGATTGACTGGAGAGAGAATCTCAACATTTTGTAAACACTAATAACTCTTTTACTTTTCATCGATGGGAAAAATCCTTGGCACCTGATGAGCAGAGGGGGACTCTGAGTTAGATGGCCAAAAATCACAGCCGGACGTGGTAGCGTTTTTTCAAAAATCAATATAAAGCGCAAACAGGAAGTGGTCAAGATTAGACTTTTAATTATATAGTAGACAAGGCAACTTTAATTAGGCAAGGCAACTTTAATTAGGCAAGGCAACTTTAATTGGGCAAGGCAACTTTAATTAGGCAAGGCAACTTTAATTAGGCAAGGCAACTTTAATTAGGCAACACAGCTTTAGCATTTCCAAACCAAAGGCAACTCAGCTTTAGCATTTCCAAACCAAAGGCAACACAGCTTTAGCATTTCCAAACCAAAGACAACACAGCTTTAGCATTTCCAAATTATATTTTCCAAACCACATTAAGGGCGCTGACAGGTCAGTAAATCCACTCTTAGTTTAGTAGACATGTGTTCAGTGTTATTCACAGCTCAGACTGAGAGACGTGACCCTCTCGCTCCCCCATCTTGAACAGACTGATTGAGGCACTCAACACTTCCGGGTTTTATAGTCCCTCCGGAAGGGGCGTGGCCTTCAGGAGAGAGAATCTCAACATTTTTTAAACACTAATAACTCTTTTATTTTTCATCGATGGGAAAAATCCTCTCGTCCTGCACAGCGGAGGGGGACTATGAAAAAGATAGCCAAAAATCACAGCTGTAAGTGGCAGAGTTTTTTATTTTAATTTTATTTATTTATTTGTTTCTTTGTTTTTTTAATTATTAAAAGCAATTGTACAGCGATAAAACATTCGGCATCTAAAATAATACAATTATTGTACAGCTTAATTTTTAACCTTATAACCTAAATTATGAAAATGACAAAAGAAAAGAAAAAGAAAGGAAGAAAGAAAAGATGAAAGAAAGTGAAAAGATAGATTGATGAACAAAAGAAAATCCCCAAAACTACCAAAGCAGTGCAGCAGAAAGATATAGAAATTTTAAAAAATAAAAAGAAAAGTGGAGATATACCTTGCCCCTCCTCCCCTCCACTCGCCTCACCCAACCCAGCATCGGATTTAAATTTAAATTTGTGTTGCACCATACTATTTTTGTAAGAATTCGGTAAAGGGTGTCCATGTCCTAAGACATTTTTTCTTAAATCAATATACAGAACAACAGGAAGTGGTCAAGATCAGACTTTTGGTAATTTATAGTAAAATATAATAATATATGTGTGTGTGTGTGTGTTTTCTTATATATACATATATATACACACACGCTCACACAGAAGGAGGTGCAATAGAGTTGCTGCCTCACAGCACCAAAGACCCAGGTTCGATCCTGACTACAGGTGCTGTTTGGACAGAGTTGGCACGTTCTCCCCGTCACCTGCATGGGTTTTTTCTGGGTGCTCCAGTTTCCTCCCACACTACAAAGCCGTACAGGTTTGTAGGTTAAAGGGCTTCAGTAAAAAAAATAATTGTCCCCAGTGTGTCTGAGGGATAGTGCTAGTGTGTGTGGATCGCGGGTCGGCATGCCCTTGGTGGGCTGAAGGGCCTGTTTCCGCACTGTATCTCTAAACTAAACTAAACTACTGTAAACATCCTGACCACGTCCACGTCCACTCTACCTAGGCCTTTCATTATTCGGATAATACTGCTTAATCTTAGAATCGATTGCAGTCAATTGTAAGAAAAGCGAAGCAACGTTGGGAATTGGTCACATCAGATGGTGAAAACTCATCCCAATTTGAATGGAGTTATTCACTGAACAGATAAATGGGCATCATTATCAAAAAATAGCTCTTGGCCTGGAACTGAGACTTTTATGTGTAGTCGAGTCCGAGACATTCTCCACTGTTAATTACTGCCTTGGTCTGTGCGGATTGAAGCTGTCTCGGTGGTGGCCCGTCCCACACAACCAGCAAAGCACGTCTGTAGCCGAGCCCTAGAGCAGACAGCAGGGGAGCGAGCATACACCCACAGGAATGCTGCCACTTCTGCCTCTAGAAAATTGCAGCGAATTGCGGACGCAGCCCAGACCATCGCACAAACCAACCTCCCTTCCGTTGAATCAATTTACACCTCACGCTGCCCCGGCAAGGCCAGCAGCTTAATCAAGGAAGAGTCGCACCCTGGCCACTCCCCTCTCCCACCGGTCAAACGGTACAGAAGTGTGAAAGCACACACCTCCAGATTCGGGGGCAGTTTCTTCCCAGCTGTTATCAGGCAACTGAACCATCCTACCACAACCAGAGAGCAGTCCTGATCAATTATCTACCTAATTGGTGACCCTCGGACTATCCTTGATCGGACTTTACTGGCTTTACCTTGCACTAAACGTTATTCCCCTAATCATGTATCTGTACATTGTCGATGGCTCGATTGTAATAATGTAGATAGTGTGTGAGAAAGTGGGATAACATAGAACTGGAGTGAAGATAGACACAAAAAACTGGAGTAACTCAGCGGCACGGGCAGCATCTCTGGAGAGAAGGAATGGGTGACATTTCGGGTTGAGACCCTTCTTCCTTCTTCAGACTGGTAATCATGTCTTGTCTTTCCACTGCAAAAGTTGTTCACTGTATCTCGGTATACATGACAATTCACTAAACTGAACTGAACTGAACTTAAACACACTCCCTGGCAGCATTCCCCCAGAAGGGAATGTGCCTTGAAGGCATGTCATTTTATGACCACAGTCCGAGTCTTTGCTACTGCCATCTCCTCGGGATGAAGGAGGAGCAGAAGGTTTGGTCATTTGGTACCCGCAGATCAGTCCCTTTTCTAGTTAATCCTCAGTTCAAGAGCCCAGTTGCAGTAACTTTACCACTGCGCCACTGTGCTAATTGATGTAGTTCGAGGCAAATATTTAACAGAAGACACATAGCTTCCAAAATGACCGTTAGAAATTTTGCATTACCTTCTGAAGAAGAGCTAACAGTAGACTTATGGTATTCTGGCCAATATTTGGTCCAAACAAAATCACTGAACTCCTTCATTTATTTCATAGCTGTTTATGGAACTTTTTATGCTGCATGCAAATTGCCTACTGTATTTTCTTTTGTTGACGGAATTCAGAATGAAACATTCTGATGTTTCAATTGATCTTGCTCTTCCAAGTGCTTCACTTGTTCTACTAAGCACTTTAACATCTATGATTTTTGATGTGCAGTAATTTTTAAAATCTCACATAAAATCATTTTTTTTAGTTAATAATTTTGTCTGACTGTCAGAATATACAGATGCTCTACCATGGTCAAAACTATTTTGTGCCATATTTTGCAATGTACCTGATTCTTGTAAACTTGGTCCTTTGTTCATATTGGCACGGTGGCGCAACGGTACCTTGCAGCACCAGAGATCAGTGTTCGATCCTGACTAATGCCCCTGTCCCACTTAGGAAACCTGAACGGAAACCGCTGGAGACTTTGCGCCCTACCCAAGGTTTCCGTGCGGTTCCCGGAGGTTTTTGTCAAACCGGCTTCGACTAAAAAATTACCGATTTTTAAAACGGAAACCACTTTCGGCCATTGGGGAGACTGACAAAAACCTCCGGGAACCGTACGGAAACCTTGGGTGGGGCGCAAAGTCTCCAGAGTTTCCATTCAGGTTTCTTAAGTGGGACAGGGGTGCTTCAGTACGGAGTTTGTACATTCTCCCCGTGACAGCATGGGTTTCCTCCGGGTGCTCTGGTTTCCTCCCACGCTCCAAAGACATACAGGTTTGTAAATTGTAAATTGTCCCTTGTGTGTAGGATAGTGCTAGTGAATGGAGTGATTGCTGGTAGGCTGAAGGACCTGTTTACATATCTCGAAAGTCTAAAGTCTATATCCACTATATTCACTGGACACAAGGCAGTACATTGCAGAGATAGAAAAAAATGTATCTCGGGAGATCTAACAAGATGTTACAATGGTGCAAAATGCTTATTGTAGCATTCCAGTTCCAATATGTTATAGTCCAAGGTAGACACAAAATGCTGGAGTAACTTAACGGGACAGGCAGCATCTCTGGAGAGAAGGCATGGGTGACGTTTCGCAGAAGGGTCTTGACCCGAAACGTCTTCCATTCCTTCTCTCCAGAGATGTTGCCTGTCCCGCTGAGTTACTCCAGCATTTTGCGTCTATCTTCGATTTAAACCAGCAGTTCTTACCTTCCAATGTATTACAGTCATTGGTATTCCTTTATTCTCTGATTCGACCGAAATTATGACTGTTCTTTCCAGAATCCCGAATTAAACATATGAAATGTGACACAAAGACGCAGGCTGAGGCACATAATTAGAGATGGTAATACTACACATAATGTTCAGTGTTCCCATAAAATGGTCTTAGAATTAATCACTACATTCTGATGTTTCAGTTGATCAAGTTGTCATACATGATCTTAATCTGAAGCCAATTCTACACTCTGCGCAAAGAGCTCATAGACACCTAATTACTTCTCCTTCGCAGTATATCTTCCACACTAAACTTGACATTTTTAGGAAATACCTTCAAATGCACCGTTATGATTGGCATGGGCGCCAGAGGTTATGGGGAGAAGGGAGGAGACTGGGGTTAAGAGGGAAGGATAGATCAGCCATGATTGAATGGCGGAGTAGACTTGAAGGGGCGAATGACCTAATTTTAATCCTGTCTCTTATGATCTTATGAACTTATGAACTTATTATTATGGTGTCAAAAGAGTAGAATGACATGAGGATGGACTTCATTGAAATCTACCAAATAGTGAGAGTCCTGGTTCAAGTGGATGCGGAGAGTGTGGGAGAGTCTAGGACCAGAGATCCTAGCTGCGGAATAAAATGATATACCTTTAGAAAGGGGAAGAGAAGAAATGTATTTCATCAGAGTGTAGTGAATTGGTGGAATTTATTGCCACAGATGGCTGTGGAGGCCAAGTCAACAGATATTTGAATATCTGTTGAAGGGATAGATGACGTCTGAAGAAGGGTCTCGACCCAAAACGTCACCTATTCCTTCGCTCCATAGATGCTGCCTCACCCGCTGAGTTTCTCCAGCATTTTTATCTACCTTCAATTTTTCCAGCATCTGCAGTTCCTTCTCAACCAAAAGGATACAAACTGTTTACGCAATTTTAATTCTGTATTGCAACAATGGAAAACTGATGTGTACTTAAACTTGGAAAATGGGCCACAGAAGTGGGACCAACATAAATCAGTGATCAAAGTTAAACCATTGATAGCTCTAGGGGAAATTGTGCTTGAATATGTTTAACTAGAAAGTTGTGATAATGTTATTCTTATGGTAGATTAGATCACAAATAATCATATTTTTGTAATAGCTGATTTGGCTCTGCAAGGACTGTGGTCTCAGATCCTGGACCCGATCCATATCCTACCAAAAAAAAAAATGGAATTTATTCTGGTAATTAAAATGCTCGTATCTCAGATTCCTCTCTTTGACTTTCGCATAGAGTGAGAAAATCTACCAAGCTTTGAACAGAATGATCGGGTTATGATAAACACCTCTGCTGTGTCATTCCCATGGTTTACAATATAATCAGAAACTACAGATAGTAAGAAAAATAGGGTATGTGCACAGTGTTAAAAATGCTGCTCTTTGGCTCAATAGCATGGTGGTGTAGCAATAGAGTTGCTGCCTTGCAGCGCTTACAGCGCCAGAGACCCGTGTTCGATCCTGCTTACGGTTGCTTGTCTTGTACGTTCTCCCCGTGGCCTCGTGGGTTTTCTCCCAGAACTTCGGTTTCCTCCCACACTCCAAACATGTCCAGGTTCGTAGCTTAACTGACTTGGTATAAATGTAAAAATCCTCCCTAGTGTGTGTAGGGTAGCGTGGGCTGAAGGCCCTTTTCCGCGCTGTATCTCTAAACTAAACTAAACATAAATATTCCGGCATTGAACTCCAAGTTCAAGCTCCTGACTTTTTAATAGGATTTAAATTTCCGATATTTTTGTCAGAAAGGTTCCCATGCATAGGGGTTTTCCAACAAGAAAACAGAAAGCTAAACGCGGCCCAAAATGACGAGAGGCAAAAAAATATTTCTGCTTGTGGTTGAGCCAGAAACATAAATGTAAGATAATCACCATTAAGTCCAGTAAGGAATTCAGTGGGAAACGTCTTTGCCCAGAGAGTGGTTAGCATGTGGAATGTGTTTGCACATGGGTTGCCTGAGGCAATTAGAGTACTTGCACAAGAGGAAATTAGACCAGTCTGAGAGGTGGAGGGGTAAGCTACTGACAGGGTCAGTGGTGATAAGGTGGGATGAGGCTCATGTACAATGTAAATTCGAACGGCATAGTGGCGCAGCGGTAGAGTCGCTGCCTCACAGCGCCAAGGGCCCGATGTTCGTTCCTGACTGTGGCTGCTGTCTGTACGGAGTTTGTACGTTCTCCCCGTGACCTGCGTGGGTTTTTGCCCCGGGGGCTCCAGTTCTCTCCCACTCTCCAAAGACGTACAGGGTTGCTGGTTAATCAGCTTTGTAAAATTGTGAATTGTTCACAGCGTGTAGGACAGTGTTGGCGTGCGGGGATCGCTGCGCGGTGGCCCAAAGGGCCTGTTTCCACACTGAATCTCTAAACTAAACTAAACTAAACTAAATTAAACTAAACTAAACTAAACTAAACTAAACTAAACCAAAACTAGTTGGATTGAATGACCTAGATATGAAAGTGTGACAACATGGAATTAGTGGAAATGGGTGATCGATCGTAGTTGACACGATGTTGACTCGATGGACATTTGGGAAACGTTTTCAAGACAAATTTGTCCTGGCGTGGCCTGTTTCCATGTTGTATGTTTCAAACCATCAATAAAAACCTTTATTGCCTCATCGCCTGTCTGCTGCTGAAGCAAGTTTAGTTTAGTTTGATTTAGTTTCGAGATACAGCGTGGAAACGGACCCTTCGGCCCACTGGGTCCATGCCGACCAGCGATCCCAGCACATTAACACTTTCCGACACACTCTGGAGACAATTGACACATACACCAAGCCAATTAACCTACATACCTTTGATTTGTGGGAGGAAACCGAAGATTTCAGAGAAAACCCACGCCGGTCATAAGGAGATCGCACAAACTCCGTACAGACAGCACCTGTAGTCGGGATCGAACCAGGGTCTCCAGCGCTGCAAGCGCGGTAAGGCAGCAACTCTACTGCTGTGTCACCGTGCCGTCCTGTTCTTTAAACCTGTTTCTGAGACCTGCCCAGTTCGCTCCTTCTGTAACTTGTCCATTTTTTTTTTAATTTGACGCCATTATACTCTTGTGAAGTACTTTGAGAAGCTTTGCCACACTGAGGGCACTGTATAAATGACATTTGCTACTGTTGGCACAACTTTGCGGGGATTGTCCAGGCTACAGAATGCTTTACCCTTAACAAGAGGATATTCTGTACGCCGTTCCTCATGAAGCCTTGACTCCTCTCATAGAGAAAGTCAATGAAAGTTACAATTTTCAGTAATTAATGATCCAGCATTTAACATTTCCACAATTTTATTATAATCATTCATATTATTATCATAATCTTGGAAATGCATAGCAGTAATCATTGCATTCATTTTTATTGATGGTAAATATTTGATTTGCATTCTTCTAATTGCTGTTGTCAAAAGTATTTTATTGTCGCTGGTAAAGCTGTTACCCCACAGCGCCAGAGGCCCGGGTCCGATCCTGACTATGGGTGCTATCTATAAAGTGTCCCTAGCGTGGAGGATGGTGCAAGTGTGTGCGCATCTGTGTTTTATTGTTTTGCATGTTTTCCATATTCTAGTTCTCCGGTGGCACGGTGGCGCAGCGGTAGAGTTGCTGCCTTACAGCGCCAGGGAACCGGGTTCGATCCTGACCACGGGTGCTGTCTGTACGGAGTTTGTACATTCTACCTGTGGCCGCATGGGTTTTCTCCAGGTGCTCTGGTTTCCTCCCACATCCCCAAGACGTGCGAGTTTGTGGAGTAATTCGCTTTGGTAAATTTTCCCCTTGCGTGTAGGGGAGTGCATGGGAATGTGGGATTACACAGCAGTTGTGTGAAGGGGTGAAGGATGGTCAGCGTGGACTCGGTGGGCCGAAGGGTTTGTTTCCGTGATGTTTCTTTCAATCAAAATGGCGTCAAGATGGGTAAAAGGGAAGTACAACGGGATCTTGGGGTCCTTGTTCATCAGTCAATGAAAGGAAGCATGCAGTTACAGCAGGCAATGAAGAAAGCAAATGGCATGTTGGCCTTCATAACAAGAGGTGTTGAGTATAGGAGCAAATACGTCCTTCTGCAGTTGTACAGGGCCCTAGTGAGACCACACCTGGAATATTGTGTGCAGTTTTGGTCCCCTAGTTTGAGGAAGGACATTTTTGCTATTGAGGGAGTGCAGCGTGGGTTCACTAGGTTAATCTCCAGGAAGGCGGGACTGTCATATGCTGAGAGAATGGAGCGGCTGGGCTTGTACACTCTGGAATTTAGAAGGATGAGAGGGGATCTTATTGAAACATATTATTAAGGGTTTGGACACGCTAGAGGGAGGAAACATGTTCCCGATGTTGGGGGAGTCCAGAATCGGGGGCCACAGTTTAAGAATAAGGGGTAAGCCATTTAGAACAGAGATGAGGAAACACTTTATCACACAGAGAGTTGTGAGTGGAATTCCTGCCTCAGAGGGCGGTGGAGGCCGGTCCTCTGGATACTTTCAATAGAGTGCTATATAGGGCTCTTAAAGATAGCGGCATCAGGGGATATGGGGAGAATGCAGGAATGGGGTACTGATTGTGGATGATCAGCCATGATCACATTGAATGGTGGTGCTGGCCCGAGTGCCCTACTCCTGCACCTATTGTCTATTGTCTTTTGTCTAATCAATATTTTACTAATCCGAAGAAGGGTCTCGACCCGAAACGTCACCTATTTGTTTTCTCTAGAGATGATGCCTGATCCTCTGAGTTTAGTTTAATTTAGTTTAGTTTAGATTAGTTTAGATACTCCAGCTTTTTGTGTCCAATATTCTACAATTGATGGCTTTTGAAATATACTGGGGAAAAAGTGCGGCATCCTGCAAGGAACAGCTAACTGGTATTAAATTCATCTGCTGATGGCCGATTAAATAGCACAGTGTGTGATGTGATGAATTAATTGCATGAGTTCTCCTAAAATACAAACTGTAAATGTCTGTGCAGCTTAGAAACTAAAAGACCAAAGCACTGCCAGATATAGAACATTTTAAATTAAGTGGCTATACTTTTGAGAATTCTGGACAACATACAACAATGCATTATAGTAATTTTTTTTCCTGAATTTAAGTTCCAGTCACCAAATGGCTTGTAAAGTCCTCTGATAGAGAAAATTACATACATTATGAGCATGTTAAATTAAAGATGCTCTCAATAGATGGCCCGAGGGAATTTGTTAGAAACCATTTAAAGATGCATTCTGCACAGGAACTCCCATTAGCAAAGTATTTTGGAAGTATATTACTCTTCATATCTAATGAGTATTTGTAATGCATGAGATTGTAACTAAGCTTGGGCATTATACATTTGCAGCCACGTGCAGCAAATGCACCATGTAATCCCATCTATGAATAACTTCAGTAGTTAATGTTAGTAGAGGGGAATAGGTCAAGTAATCTTTTACTTTTTACTTTAGAGAAACAGCGCAGAAAGAGGCCCATGGGCCCATCTAGTCCGTGCCAACCAGCGACCACCCCACACACTAACCTGCACGCACAGGAGACAATTTTACAACTTACTGAAGCCAATTAACCTCCAAACTTATACGTCCTTGGTGTGCGGGAGGAAATCGGAGCACCTGCAGAAAACCCACGCACGTGACGGGGAGAATGTACAAACTGCATACAGACTGCACGCGTAGTCAGGAGCGAACCTGGGTCTCTGGCGCAGTAAAGCAGCAACTCCACCGCTGCACCATTGTAGGCCTGTCCCACTTTCACGACCTAATTCATGACCTTTTTTACCCGTGGACATTTTTCATCAGGCTAGAAAAAACGCCCCGACCTACTTGATGCCACGAGTACCTGAGACTAGCATCACGAGCTACCTACAACCTACCTACGACCTCCTATGACGACCATGCTGCGAGTATGAGTCAAAGGTCGTGATAGGGGTCGTGAAAGTGGGACAGGGCCTTTAGAATAACTCGAATAATGATCGAGAATAACAATCTATCTGGTATTGTATGTGTCCATGCTGATGCACTTTGGGAAGTTTGGGATAGTGATAGAGGGCAGAAGGGATGAGCGCTTTACTGCTGCTCTGGGACCTTCATTTGTATTGTACATTAATGACTCAGATGAGAATGTGGATGGTCTGAATAGTAAGTTTGCAAATGACACTAAAATACGTGACTTCGAAGCAGGTTG
Organism: Okamejei kenojei; assembly: GCA_035221665.1. Lineage (NCBI taxonomy): Eukaryota > Metazoa > Chordata > Chondrichthyes > Rajiformes > Rajidae > Okamejei > Okamejei kenojei. The sequence goes on along the minus strand of CM069148.1, from coordinate 7,570,340 downwards.
TCGGCAGTAAGGATAAAATGAGATATAAGTCAGCTGGAAAGTTGCCGGGAGCAGACGAAGATAGAACCTAACCCATTTAATCTGATCAAGTCTGAAGAAGGGTCTCGACCCGATACGTCACACATTCCTTCTCTTCAGAGATGCTGCCAATTCCTTCTGAGTTACACCAGCATTTTGTGTCTATCTTTGGAATCTAATCCATTCAAGTGTCAGGTAATGCACTTTGGACAGCCCAAGCTTTGAACAACTTCTAGAGTGATCTTTTTTTTAAATTATACAAATACTTTTATTCACAAAATAAAAATAAACGTACAGAGTATTAACACGACCGAAGGCTGCCTATGTTGACAGTTTTACAAACAAACGGTCATCAAATTAATATATCGTCAACTTTATCAACAAAACACTCGATCTCCCGCGGCGACCAGCGTTCACGGAAGTCCTCCAAAGTCCCCGTGGACACCGCGTGTTCCCTCTCCGAGGACACGCGGGCACGGACGTAACCCTGGAAAAGTCAACCCTGGTGCGGCCGTCGACTTCCCGCTGCCTGGACCTGCGAATGGCCATCTTGACCAGGCCCAGGAGCAGACCGACAGGGAGATCCCCCCCCCCCTCCCTCCCAACCTTCCCCCCTCTGTACCGGGTGCCCAAATATCAGGAGTGTAGGAGACCTTGGGAACTTAATATACATAGGGACCTTTTTTTAATTATTTTTTTTAAATTTTTTTTTTACATTTTTGTTAGAAGTAAGTACAGTAATGTGGTACCTAAGTACCTGATGCATACAGACATATTACCGTTCTTGTACAACTTCTTTATTTTTAATTTAATAATAAAAGAACAATGATAGAAAGAAGAAAATAGAGAGTGTCGTAGGAAATGGTGACGGTGCTGGTTCGTGATATAGTAAGAAAAGCCCGAAAAAGAGATAGATAGATAGACAAAAGAGCAGGAACGAATAGCGAGAGAGACAGAAAGAAGAAAGAGAAATTAGGAGAGATCTACCTATTTAATATCTTTACCCACCCGTCACTCGGTTCTGAACCATTTAATTTCTAAGGTTATGTTGCACCATATGCTTGTAAGAAGTTGATAAAAGGGGACCAAATCTTTAAGAATTGGTCTACTTTGCCTAATAGGAGGAATCTCATTTCTTCAAGATGTAACGTTTCCGACATATTTGAAGTCCACATTTTAATGTATGATTGATACATATGAAATGTTTTTTTACCATAATATGTATTTGCTTCTAATAAAAATATATATTTTTTAAAGTCCACATTTTAAACGTTGGCGTGGATGCATTTTTCCAAAATTTAAGTATAAGTTGTTTTGCTGTTATTAAGCCATAATTAAAGAGAGATTCTCGGAGAGAGGGACCTTAAGGAGCACTTCCATAGTTCATTGGACATGGCAACACAGCTGAGTTGCTCCTCGTGTGTAGGATGTGAAACTACACAGATAACATTAGTGGAGCAGTGAAGAAGGCATTTAGGACGTTAACCTTCATCGGTCAAGGCATTGAGTAGAAGAGTTAGAACGTCTTATACAAAACATTGGATAGACCCCACTAGGGGGAGTGTGGACAGTGCCGATATGACAGTAAGGATATGGTAACAACAGCAGAAGCAATATTGCCTGGAATGGGGGGGCTGCAGTTATGATAAGAGGTTGGATACGCTGGGTTTATTCCCACGAGAATTTTGGAACTGTGGGAACGACTGTGGTCATAAGGTCATAAGTGATAGGGGTAGAATTAAGCCATTTGTCCCATCACACCATTCAATCATGGCTACACAAAAAGCTGGAGAAACTCAGCGGGTGCAGCAGCATCTAAGGAGCGAAGGAGATAGGCGACGTTTCGGGTCGAGACCCTTCTTCAGTCTGAAGAAGGGTCTCGACCCGAAACGTCGCCTATCTCCTTCGCTCCTTAGATGCTGCTGCACCCGCTGAGTTTCTCCAGCTTTTTGTGTACCCTCGATTCTCCAGCATCTGCAGTTCCTTCTTTAAAAAAAATTCAATCATGGCTGATCTATCTCAACCCTATAAAACCCCATTCTCCTGCCTTCTCCCCATAACCCCTGACACCTGTACTAATCAAATATCTATCAATCTCTGCCTTAAAAATATCCACTGACTTGGCTTCTGCAGCCTTCGGTGGCAAAGAATTCTGCAGATTCACCACCCTCTGACTAAAGCCTGTGCAGAAATTTATAAAATTATGAAGGGGCATACATTGAATAGACAGTCAGGGTATAGTTTAGAGACACAGCGCGGAAGCAGGCCCTTCAGTCTACCTAGTCAATGTTGACCATCAGTCACCCATACACTAGTTCCAAGTTATCTTAGTTTCACATCCTACACACTAGATGCCAATTGACCAACAAACCTGGGCGTCTTTGGAATTTTGATGTTTTCCCCATTGAACAGGGTTAAGGTGAGGGAAGAAATTTTGGAGGAGACGAAAGAGATAGGTTTGTCACTCAGGTGGTTACCTAGAATAATCTGCCAACGAAGGAGCAGATACAATTAGAACATTTAAAATCATTTGGACAAGTACTTGGACATGTCGCCAGGGGGTCACCTGTATGGTCGTGAGTAGTCTCCTAGTCACCCAAAGAGTCCTAGCGTCTTTCTGGTCGCCGCTGAATTTTCAACATGTTGAAATTTTTCGGCGACCTATGACGGGTGCCGGCAGTCGCCGAAAAAGTCGCGTAAGTGGGACAGGCCCTTCAGTCATCATGGCTAGCATGGACAAGATGGGCCGAAAGGACACAGTCTTTTTACAATATGATTCAAAGATTGTAATCTAATTTCTTCCCCTTGAGCTTTTTAAACTGAAACATTTCAATGTTGAAAATCAGTGTAAGTTTATAACTAAGGTAGACAAAAGTGCTGGAGAAACTCAGCGGGTGCAGCAGCATCTATGGAGCGAAGGAGATAGGCAATGTTTCGGGCCAAAACCCTTCTTCAGACTAATGACACTGATGAGTTTATAACTATTTGCTTTGAGACTAAAACAGATTTTATTACGTTTGGGAATAAGTAATATCACTCACGTTAAGTCAAGATTTTTTAAAACATAATTGTGAAAATGTATATGGAACAGAATGGTAACTCTATTGCTCCGAAATAAATACAGGGTACTTCTAATAGTTTAACTCTGTGATAAAATTGATTTCAATAGCAAAACATTTCAGTTTTATCAAAAAAAACTAATCATTTAAAATCATAATTACACTGACACAAAGGATATTGGTTTACAAAAAAAAGACACTTAGTGCTGGAGTAACTCAGCTGACCAGGCAGCATCTCTGGAGGACATGGATAGGTGACCTTTCGGGTCAGGACCCTTGTTCAGACTGATAATCAGAATTACTTTGCACAAAATAGGAGGCAGAATGTTACAAGCCATCAAAGTTGTCAGCAGAGATTCAGGGTAAGAGCCTCTTCATTGTGTTGCGTGAGTTCTTGCCACAGTTCAAGGCTCATCATTGTAGGCCAGGTCACTTTGGGATTCAACAGAAGCGCTTTGCACAGCTTTCTGATCGCTGGAATTTGGCAGGTGAACTCATGCCAGCAAAACAAATGGCCAAGAAGCACTCAACATATTGATATCTTCACACGGAACTAAGTATGAATACAGATCACAGCAGTAAAAAGAAAAGTTCAAAAACAGAACTAACCATTAATAATCAGAATTACATAGACGTAAGGGACTGCAGACACTAGTTTACAAACAAAAAGACAGAGTTCTGGGGCAACCCAACGGGTCATTTAGCATGTTTAAGAAGGAACTGCAGATGCTGGAAAATCAAAGGTAGACAAAAATGCTGGAGATACTCAGCGGGTGAGGCAGCATCTATGGAGGGAAGGAAAAAGGCAACGTGTTGGGTCTTTAGCATATCTGGAAAAAAAGGATGGGTGACCTGATGGTTTCAGCTCGGGACACTTCTTCAGACCACAGAGTAATCGTTAAGGATATTAGGCTTTGTAAGTAATGAAAGGGGCCTCCATACGGCTGAGCAACGTTGCGTAAGAAGCAACATTCAATCATGCCTACACAAGAGTAAATCAGAAATTCAATTTCAATTCAATCTCCCCTTTGACTGTAAACAAGGACTGGAAACCCATAGCCACCGAGTGTAGAGAACTCCAAATATTCATCGCCCTGTGAGGGAGGAGGATTCTCCTGATCTAAGTTTAGGTTTATAAATGTCACATGCACAGTTAAAGTGGGAAGTTCTTTTTTGCATACAGCTCAATCAGATCGGGTAAGACCACGCATGAAGGCAGTCAGGCCCAACTCGAGTAGAGTATGTGGAGAGAAGGGAAAGAGGCAGTGTGCAGAATATAGTTCTCAGCATTATAGAGCAATAGTTGATCAGACAAAGTCCAGTCTCTGCAATGGGGTAGAGGTGAAACGGGCAGTACCCTAGCTCATGGAAGGACCATTCAGAAGACTAATAACAGCGGGGAAGAAGCTGTTCCTGAGTCTGGTGGTGCGCGCTTTCAATCTTCTGCATCTTCTACCTGACTGGAGCATGGAGATGGTGGAATGACCAGCGACGGAAAGGTCTTGCATAAGTCCATAAGTTCTAGGCGCAGAATTAGGCCATTTGGCCCACTCAACCCCATTCTCCTGCCATCTCCCCATAACCCCTGACACCCTTACTAAACAAAATTTACCAATCTCCGCCTTAAAAATATGCATTGACTTGGCCTGAATTCCCAAGATTCACCACCTTCTGACTTAAGAAATTCCTGCTCATCTCCCTTCTGAAGGCACGTCCTTTTGTTCTGATGCTATGATCTCTGGTCCTAGACTCTCCCACTGGTGGAAACATCCTCTCCACATCCACTCAATCCAGGTACGGTAATTGCAGATGGAGTCAGTGGTGGGGAGTCTTGTCTATGTGACGGACTGGGCTACATTCACTGCTCTCTGCAACCTATTCCCTTAGATGGAGCTCGGAATCACAGCTCCCCACATTCCATCAGATACGTGGCAGCAAACCACTTACAAATTCCTGCCAGGGCCGTTCTCCCAGTCACCACTATTGAATGACAGGTGAGAGAGGTGTGGGAATGGGAGATGGAGCCTGTGACTCACCTTTTCTCAGTGACCCCTTCTTAAAAAGACCTGAATGGACGCTGAACAAAAATCTCAATGGATTTGAATCCCATGATCAAATAACCCCCCCGCCCCCTCCTCCTTTACCGTGAAGCTATGTACATGGAGACTGGTCACTTAAAAGGTTTCAGAAGAAATACCGTACTCTGTGGGGCGGCCATGGTGGCGCAGCGGTAGAGTCGCTGCCTTACAGCGCTTGCAGCGCCAGAGACCAGGGTTCGATCCCGGCTACGGGAACTGTCCGTACGGAGTTTGTACATTCCCACGGGAGTTTTCTCCCGCTTGGGTTTTCTCCGAGATCTTTGGTTTCCTCCCTCGTTCCAAAGGCCTACAGGTTTGTAGGTTAATTGGCTCGGTATAAGTGTGTAAATTGTCCCTGGTGTGTGTAGGATAGTCTAAACTAAACTCAACTGTAATAAAACTGTGGAAAAAGAGAAAGTTCAAATTAAATCACACAATTGTGCACTGTATTTTAGTTTATTAATTACAACCTTTCTATTACAATATACTTTAAGATATGGAGGGAAAGATTTAACAGGAAATTGAGGGGCAACTTTTTTACACAAAGGGTAGTGGGTGTATGGAACGAGATGCCAGTTAGTTAAGTCAGGAACTATCACAACGTTTAAGAAACTTTTAAACAGGTACAGTACATGGATTGAACAGGTTTAGACTGATATGGGCCAAACACAGTCAGATGGGACTAGTGTAGAATTGACATGTTGGTCGGTGTGGGCAAGTTGGGCCGAAGGGCCTGTTTCCATGCTGTATAAATCTATGCCTCTAACAGATGTGCATCAAGGCTTCTTAGAAATCAAAACTAGTACAACAATCTTTGCAGGATTTCACATTTTTTGTAAGTAGTTTCCATTGTTTTAATACAGATATTTTCACCATAGGCTGGAGTAAATCTTCCATTCTATCTCCTCTTAAAGTTGTTGCTACACAGTACAAGACCAGAATAAAACTACCAGCAATAGCACCTGGTGGTTTTAACATTCATAAGTTCATAAAGTAATAGGAGCAGAATTATGCCATTCAGCCCATCAAGTCTACTCCACCATTCATTCGTGGCTGATTCATGTTTTCTGCCTCTTGAGCGTCTAAGCTGTACAGTATAGAGCACATTGACTGATTATTTCATAGCTTGGTTTGACAACTTGAACATCCAGGAACGGTGGAGATGACAAAATATAGTGGACACTGCCCAGTCCGTCATTGGAACTAACCTCCCCACCAGCGACGGGATTGTGACGTCCAAAATGCCGCCCAACTCAGGCGACTCTTTGCACGCTAGCCACAGAAGCTGATCTGCTAACTCACATTACAATGGCTCCACACTCTTAAATCTCTGTTCCTACTACAACATTTCGGACTTTGCTGTTCTTTACCTTGCACTAAATGTAATTCCCTTAAGGGCCTGTCCCACTGTACGAGGTAATTCAAGAGTTCTCCCGAGTTTTCCCCTGATTGGAACTCGGAGAATGTCCGTAGCGGGTCCGTAGGAGTTCGTGGATGTCTCGTAGTGGCTCATACAAGTAACGGTAGGTACTCGGGAAATCCAGGAAACTCGTGATGTTTTCTCAACACGGTGAAAAATGTCCACGAGTAAAAAAATACTCGTGATGAAGAAAATGGTTACTTTTTACTCGTACGAGCCGCTACGAGACATCCACGAACTCCTACGGACCTGCTACGGACTTTCTCCGTGTTCCAATCAGGGAAAAACTCGGGAGAACTCCTCGTACAGTGGGACAGGCCCTTAATCACGTGTCGGAAAGAACTACAGATGCTGGTTTAAATCGAAGATAGACACAAAATGCTGGAGTATCTCAGTGGGACGGGCAGCATCTCTAGAGAGAAGGATAGATGACGTTTCGGGTCGAGACCCTTCTTCAGACCCTTATCATGTATCTAGATACTGTAAATGGATTGTTTGTAATCGCGCATTGTCTTTCTTGCTAACCGGATAGTGCGCAACAAAAGCTTGTCACTGTACCTCTGTACACGTGAAATTAAAATAAACTGAAACTGTATCTACGGGAGATGCTGCCTCAAAAAGGCAGCTAATATCACCAAAGATCCACATCACCCCGGCCATGCTCTCATTTCACTCCGGACATCGGGAAGAAGAGGGAAATCTAGGATAGCACCAGATTAATCCAGAATGTAGCATCTTGTAAATGTTATCCTTAACCTGTTCACTTGGAAATTGCGTGTCCAAATTTGCAGGCTGTAAAGAGATCCAAGCGAATCCTCATCAATACTTATCTGTCACCAAGGTCTATAATAGATGATCTATGGCATTATATGTCGCAACAGTCGCTGTGCTTCAAAGAATTTAATTGGCAGCCAAACACTTTGAGATCGTGAAAGGCCACCATAACAAGAGGTGTCACAGTGGCACATTACAGTGCCAGAGACCAGGGTTTGATCATGTTCTGTACTATGTTTGCATACTCTGTTGTGCTGCAGTAGGCAGGAATTTCATTGTCCTATCTGGGGCACACGACAATAACGTTCTCTGTGATCTTGTGGGTTTTCGCCGGGTGTTCATAAGGTCATAAGTTCTCGGAGCAGAATTAGGCCATTCAGCCCATCAAGTCTACCCTGCCATTCAATCGTGGCTGATCTAACATTCCCTCTCAACCCCATGCTTCTGCCTTAACCCCATAACCCCTGACACCCGGACTAATCAAAGCTCCGGTCTTCCTCCCACACTCCAATGATGAGTGTACATGTACAGGATACTGAGTTGGATGATCAGCCATGATCATATTGAATGGCGGTGCAGGCTCGAAGGGCCGAATGGCCTACTCCTGCACCTATTTTCTATGTTTCTATGTTTCTATGAGCAGGTTTGTAGGTTAATTAGCTTCTGCAAATTGTAAATTGTCCTTAAAGGACAACTAGTGTGGAACTAGTGCATGGCTGATCGCTGGTCGGCGTGCATGGTGGGCCTAAGGGCCTGTTTATGTGCTGTATGTCTGAACTAAACTAAACTAAACTAAACTAAACTAAACTAAACTAAACTAAACTAAATAAAACTAAACTAAACTATACTAAGGATAGACCAAAAAGCTGGAGTAACTTAGCGGGACAGGCAGCATCTCTGGAGAGAAGGAATGGGTGATGTTTTGGGTCGAGACCCTTCTTCAGACCCTCCTTCCTACACACTAAACTAAACTAAACTATACCAAACTATACCAAACTGAACTAAACTAAACTAAACTAAATTGCTTCTTCATGGCTGGAAGTCAGCCACAAATACACATCATCATCCATCTATCTGCACACGTACCACAGTTGAGAGAGGATTGGCATGGAATGCGAAAATGAAAGTGGTCAATGGTAGCACTCTGTGGTCAGTTGGAAACCTCCAACTAAACTAACTTGTGTGAAAGCATCTGGTAAACAACGAGGACTGCAGAAAAAAATCCATAAATGTAGCACTGAGCCATTGCGGTAGAAAAGAATGTGTCTGTGTTGAAATGTGACACAATTGTAGTCCTTCCTAACTAAGTCCTCATTTCCTTCTGAATGATTGACACTTTCTGAATGATGTGCCCAGGGTATCTAGATACAGTGAAATGCTTTAATCGTAATCGTAATCTGGGCAGTGGGCAAGTGTCGCCAAGTGTCTAGTGCCAACAAAGTTACAAAAGTACCGAACGGTCCTATCTACTGCCTGCCGCTGCACCTAGTAGCAGCTCCCCCCCCCCCCCGCTCTCCTACCTCCCTCCCCCCCCCCCCCCCCCCCACCCCTCAGTTAGCTCGTTGTTCTCAGCACTTCCCCCCTCTCCCCCCTCCCTCCCTTTGTCATTCCATACCATGCTCATTCCAAAATATCATCGATGTAACGGTACTGTGCAGTTTTCCCAAAGTAATACATTTGCAATTGGATGACTAGGTTTGGGATTGGATTTATTATTGTCACGTGTACTGAGGTTTGGAGAAAAGCTTTGTTTTGCCTGCTATCCAAAGAGATCACATATATTATACATTAATAAAACTAAGTTAAATTCAAGTTGTTCTGTAGATATTTTATACGATGAATAACGTTTTGATTTCAAGTGTAATAGAGCACAACAAAGTCCCAGTCTTGTAGGAAGGAACTGCAGATGCAGGTTTAACCCAAAGATGGAAACAAAATGCTGGGGTAAATCAGCAGAGCTGGTTTAAACCAAAGAAAGACACACTTCTGAAGAAGGGTCTCGACCTGAAATGTCACCCATTCCTTCTCTGCAGAAATGCTGTCTGTCCCACTGAGTTACTCCAGCATTTTGTGTCTATCTACGAAGTATCAGGTGCTGACTTTCTGGAATAAGAGGGATGATGAGTTGGGGGAAAGATTGAACAGGGGATTCAGTTCTTCCTCAAGTTTAGAAGAATGAAAATTGAACGACAATAGTTGTTGTTTAGACAACACAATCTTAAGGGCCTTGATTCAACAGATCTTCATCATTGGGAATCTAGAACTTGGGAACATCTAGTGTAGAAAGGAAAGGAGATGCTGGTTTAAACCGAAGATAGACACAAAAAGCTGGAGTAACCCAGCGGGACAGGCAGCATCTCTGGAGAGAAGGAATGGGTGATGTTTCAGGTTGAGACCCTTCTTCAGAACATATCATCAGGATTAGGAGTCAACCTTCTCAGAGGTTTGGAGAGATACATGGAACTGCAGATGTTGGAATCTTGAGCAAATTACAAAGTATCTGGAGAAGGGTCCAGACCCTAAACATTGTCTGCCCATTCCCTCCACAGATGCTGCCTGACACACTGAGTTCCTCAGCACTTTGTGTTTTATTTTTGTTTAGTTTAGTGTAGAGATACAGTATGGAAACAGGCCTTTCGGCCCACTGAGTCTGCGCCAACCCGGAGATCCCCGCACAGTAACACTACCCACTATGTGGGTGGAAACTGAATATCTAATGGAATGTTGGCCTTCATAACAAGAGGATTTCAGTATAGGAGTGGAGAGGTTCTTCTGCAGTTGTATAGGGCTCTGGTCAGACCACATCTGGAGTATAGTGTACAGTTTTGGTCTCCTAATTTGAGCGAGGGCATCCTTGTGATTGAGGCAGTGCAGCGTAGGTTCACGAGATTGATCCCTGGGATGGCGAGACTGTCATATGAGGAAAGATTGAAAAGACTAGGCTTGCATTCACTGGAGTTTAGAAGGATGAGGGGGGATCTTATAGAAACATATAAAATTATAAAAGGACTGGGCAGGTTAGATGCAGGAAAAATGTTCCCAATGTTGGGTGAGTCCAGAACCAGGGGCCACAGTCCTAAAATAAAGGGGTGGCCACTTATGACTGAGGTGAGAATTTTTTTTTCACCCAGAGAGTTGTAAATTTGTGGAATTCCCTGCCAAGGAGGGCAGCGGAGGCCAAATCACTGGATGGATTTAAGAGAGCGTTAAATAGAGCTCTAGGGGCTGGTGGAATCAAGGGATATGGGGAGAAGGCAGGCATGGGTTATTGATTGGGGACGATCAGCCATGATCACAATGAATGCCGGTGCTGGCTCGAAGGGCCGAATGGCCTCCACCTGCACCCATTTTCTATGTTTCTATCTCAGAGAAACCCACGCAGGTCATGGGGAAAACATGCAATCTATGAACAGACAGCACCCGTGGTCAGGATCGAACCCGGGTCTCTGGCGCTGTGAGGCAGCAGCTATACTGCTGCGCCAGCATCTATCCTTTTGCTCAGGGAAATTGTCAATGTTTGGAATACTCTCTCCAGGGTAACTGGGACTGACCCATTCAGCATATCTCAGGGCAAGATAGATTTTAGACTGCATGGGGAAATTGAGGCTTACATGGACCTGGCAAGGAAATCGAGCAAAGGCCAAAAATCAGATCATAGCATGATCATGCTGAATGGTAGAGCAGGCTCAGGGGGCTGACACCCACTCCTGTTGTCTATGTTCATGTTTTCAGGCCTGAATTCCTTTCCTAATATTAATTTTGAAGGGATGCATAGGTACACTAAACTACCTGTTAAAAAAAAAAATCAAATGCCCTGTCGGTATATTCAGTTAACATGTGTAGGAAGGAACTGCAGATGCTGGCTATTAACGAAGATAGGCGCAAAGAGCTGGAGTAACACAGTGGGTCAGGCAGCATCTCTGGAGAGAAAGGGCGGCCACAGCGGCAAAGCAGCAGACCTGCGCCACAGACCCAAGGTCCTGCTGGCTGTACGGAGTTTGTTCGTTTTCACCGTGACCTGCGTGGGTTTTCTCCGGGCGATCTGGTCTCCTCCAAGAACGTGTAGGTTTATGGGCTTCGGTAAAATTGTAAATTGTCCCTAGAGTGTGTAGGATAGTGTGGGTGTGTAGGGATCGCTGGTCGTTGCAGACCCGGTGGGCTGAAGGTGTTGGCACTATACTTCTGAACTAAACTAAACCTAAAACTGAAAAGGATGGGTGATGATTTGGGTCTCAAGAGATGCTGCCTGACCTGCTGAGTTACTCCAGCACTTAGTATCTATATTCAGTTAACATCCTGCTAATCTTCCCTATCACCCCCTTTTAAATAAAGTTGACAAACACAGCATAGCCTAATTTATTTTACTACAGTATGTGGTCCCTTTTATTTCTCCACTGTATCTCTGTCTCCTGCCCCATTTAGCCTAGATCACTCCACACTTTTTGCGCTCTGTGTGACTTAACAGGCCTTCAAACAATGCAAGACAGGCATTGCTTTTCCAGATGCCTTTCTTACGATATAATGAGTGAATTACTCCGTCAACCTGGCTTGTTGTTTTACACACAAAGCCATCTGAAACTTTGTCAAAGTATTTCGACTGCCGTTGCTTAATTTATACTAGATACAGAATGTGCGTATTTGCAGGAATCAAGTACATTTAGAGAGACACAAAATGCAGGAGTAATCCCCCGTCCCACTGTACGAGGTAATTCACGAGTTCTCCCGCGTTTTCCCCTGATTCGAACTGGGAGAATGTCCGTAGCGGGTCCGTAGGAGTTCGTGGATGTCTCGTAGCGGCTCGTAATGCTAACGGCAGGTACTCGGGACGTCCGGTAAACTCGTGAAGCTTTTTCATCCCTGTAAAAAATGTCCACGGGTAAAAAAATACTCGTGATGAAAAAAATTGTTACTTTTTATACCTGCCGTTAGCATTACAAGCCGCTACGAGACATCCACGAACACCTACAGACCCGCTATGGACATTCTCCGAGTTCGAATCAGGGGAAAACTCGGGAAAACTCGTGAATTACCTCGTACAGTGGGACAAGGGCAGGGCCCATAACTTCACCTATTCCTTCTCTCCAGAGATGCTGCCTGTCCCGTTGAGTCACTCCAGCATTTTGTGTCTATCTTCGGTTTAAACCAGCATCTGCAGTTCCTTCCCACACAATCAAGTACAAACAGGAGGGAGAGAGAAAACGGGGAATTACAGACCAGTTAGTCTAACATCAGTAGTGGGTAAACTGCTAGTCAGTTATTAAAGATGGGATAGCAGCACATTTGTAAAGTGGTGAAATCATTGGACAAAGTCAGCATGGATTTATGAAAGGTAAATCATGTCTGATGAATCTTATAGAATTTTTCGAGGATGTAACTAGTAGAGTGGATAAGGGAGAACCAGTGGATGTGTTATATCTAGACTTTCAGAAGGCTTTCGACAAGGTCCCACATAAGAGATTAGTATACAAACTTAAAGCACACGGTATTGGGGGTTCAATATTGATGTGGATAGAGAACTGGCTGGCAGACAGGAAGCAAAGGGTAGGAGTAAACGGGTCCTTTTCAGAATGGCAGGCAGTGACCAGTGGGGTACCGCAAGGCTCAGTGCTGGGATCCCAGCTATTTACAATATATATTAATGATTTGGACGAGGGAATTGAATGCAACATCTCCAAGTTTGCAAATGACATGAAGCTGAGGGTTTAGCTGTGAGGAGGATGCTAGGAGGCTGCAAGGTGACTTGGATAAGCTGAGTGAGTGGGCAAATGCATGGCAGATGCAGTATAATGTGGATAAATGTGAGATTATCCGCTTTGGTGGCAAGAACAGGAAAGTAGACTATTATCTGAATGGTGGTCAATTAGGAAAAGAGGAGATGCAACGAGACCTGGGTGTAATGCTACACCAGTCATTGAAAGTAGGCATACAGGTGCAACAGGCAGTGAAGAAAGCAAATGGTATGTTAGCTTTCATAGCAAAAGGATTTGAGTAAAGGAGCAGGGAGGTTCTACTGCAGTTCTACAGGGCCTTGGTGAGACCACACCTGGAGTATTGCGTACAGTTTTGGTCTCCTAATCTGAGGAAAGACATTCTTGCCATAGAGGGAGTACAGAGAAGGTTCACCAGACTGATTTGTGGGATGGCAGGACTTTCATATGAAGAAAGACTGGATAGACTTGGCTTGTACGCACTAGAATTTAGAAGATTGAGGGGGGATCTTATAGAAACTTACAAAATTCTTAAGGGGTTGGACAGGCTAGATGCAGGAAGATTGTTCCCGATGTTGGGGAAGTCCAGGACAAGGGGTCACAGTTTAAGGATAAGGGGGAAGTCTTTTAGGACCGAGATGAGAAAAAAAAATTCACACAGAGAGTGGTGAATCTGTGGAATTCTCTGCCACAGAAAGTAGTTGAGGCCAGTTCATTGGCTATATTTAAGAGGGAGTTAGATGTGGCCCTTGTGGCTAAAGGGATCAGGGGGTATGGAGAGAAGGCAGGTACGGGATACTGAGTTGGATGATCAGCCATGATCATATTGAATGGCGGTGCAGGCTCGAAGGGCTGAATGGCCTACTCCTGCACCTATTTTCTATGTTTCTATGTTTCTATTTCCTAGTTTAGAATAGGAAATGTTAAGCATATTTAACTATTACCTAAGTGTTGTGACGAGGGGAGTTATCAATGAGATTAATCTTAATATATTATTAAACATAAAAATAGACACATAATGCTGGAGCAGGCAGCATCTCTGGATAGGAATGGGTGCCGTTTTGGGTCGAGATCCTTCTTCAGATTCAAAAAGTCAGCCATTCCTTCTTTCCAGAGATACTACCTGTCTCGCTGATTTACTCCAGCATTTTGTGTCTATTTTCGCTTCAATAAGATGGTATGTTTTTGCCCCAAATCCACTATCCATATATTTAGGGGCACTAGTGGTAAAATCTCACAGGAAAACAATAGTATCAATAGTTCTTTAATTAATTTGTGGATAGAAGGAATGGTTGACGTTTTGGGCCGAGACCCTTCTTCAGACTGAGAGTCAGGGGAGAGGGAAACTAAAGATATGGAAGGGAACAAAGAGCATGTAAGTTGTGAAAAGGACAGATCAAAGCAGACAAAAAGGGTCCTGACCCAAAATGCCGCAGATCCATGTCCTCCTGAGATGCTGCCTGACCCGCTGCGTTACTCCAGCTCTCTGTGTCTTCTTTTGCAAATCAGCATCTACAGTTCCTTGTTTCTGAAATGTTACGCTATGAACAGAAATAACTAAAACCATTTTCCGGCATTAATGAGATTACTGTGCGTCCAATTACAGTGGGAATGTCAATGCGTCAGTCTGAGAGGCTCTATATTTTACATTTATAATTAATCCTGATGGGAGTGTTGAAATTGGAATGCCTAAATTATAGCAGGTCATATATAGGAATGGTGAACAAGCGATTAATGTAGTGCAGACATTTACAGCGACTTAAAATATGGTGCAATAAATGGCAATGTTTAATGTTGGCAAATAAATGTAAGGTAGTGTGCAGTGCTGCTAAAATGGAAACGATGATTAGAATCTAGATATAATAGTTGACCAACTAATGGAAATGTCGTCACATATGGTAGCGGTTACCTGATCCTCGGCATGCTCACTTAGATGAATTGAATCTTTCAATGCATGTTGTCTAATATTGCAAGACAGTGCAAAGCCCAGTTGTGGTAACTGTACGTACTCATGAAAATTACACACTGTGAAAGGATTCAGTAATTGCAGCATGAATGGTTTTAATTCTAAATGAGTTAACTACAGAAGCAGAGGAAACAAAATCTGCTCTCGCTGGGAGGGGGTACTAAGGGAGAGGGGGGATGTTCCTTGCTTTTAAACTAAGTGTGGAACATATTGAGTAGACTTTGGAAGATATGGAACACTCCATGCTCAATACAATTGAGCAATTACCTTTTGAGCACAATATACACTGATATTTTTCTTTTATACTTTCCATCATTTTCTTTTGGAGATTTCTTCTAGTTTCATTAAATGCACGCTAGATGACAAATTCATTGCCACGTCCGGCTGTGGAGGCAAAGCCAATGGATATTTTTAAGGTGGAGATTGACAGATTTTTGATTAGTATGGGTGTCGGGGGCTTTCGGGAAGGCAGGAGAATGGGGATGAGATGGAAAAATAGATCAGGCATGGTTGAATGGCGGAGTAGACCAGATGGGGTGAATGGACTGATTCTGCTCATATAACTTATGAACTTATAACAAACACTATGGATATTTTTTTGCTATTCGGTATCAATTGATGTTTCTAGTTTCCTATCTGTTTTGAAACATTCAATAGTTGCTCCCAAAATAATGGATTATTATTATTATAGATTCTAATTTATTATGAGTATGAAAGAACTTCCTGGTTTAAATCAAAGGAAGACACAAAGTGCAGGAGTAACTATTGTAGATAATACTTTGTGATTTTGAGACTGGCACAACACTTGGCTGCACAAAAAAACACAATTATACAAAGTCAGGCATTAGTATCAAACAACTCAGGTGGAACAACGCACAACTGCTGATTTTACTTCGGAGTCACGTGAGGTAGGTAAGTATTTACCTTTACTCCACAGGATGGACAAGGGCAAAAGGAAGGCGACGCTGTCGAGGAGCCGAGCTTCGACCAGCCAACGGCCCTTGTCCCCGGAGCTGCAAGCAACACCGGCAGCTTCGAGGCATGTGGGGGCAGGAATGCGGAAGTCGGGCGCTCCCGCTACTTTAGTTCCCGACTCACCCGAGTGGTTTGCCGCCCCGGAGCTGGATGCAATGGATCCAGACTTCGAGCCCCCTTCCCCCAAGAAAAGAGGGGGGAAACAAGTACGTGCAAAGGGGCCTCGCTCTTCACAAACGACCTCTCCCCGAGTTCCAGAAGACCCGAGGGGGCTGGGCCGGGGGACAGCTGCACGACAGGTGAGCCCTGCAAAAGTGCACCAACACGTACCTCTGCCAGGGAGATCTGCCGTAGTGCAGTCTGGCAACTCCACTGCTGCGTCGAGTAGGCCTGCTGGAGCAGATACCGCCGACAAAACACCCCGTCAGGCTGCGGTCAAGGGCGGAGGTGGCAGCAGTAGACGGTCGGTCAGCTCAGCTCTGGGAGCGGCCGACCATGCGCCTCCATGCCAAAAGATGGGCAAGTGTGGAGGTAAGCCTGCACGGACTCCGGGGAGCCAGGTTCCGGGGGCCGGCGCCGATCCAACTCACCTGCCTTCGTATCAGACAGGTGGGCCGCCACAGTCTGGGAGAAGACAGACTAGCGGAGAGTCCGTGCGGGAGTCGTATGATCCTACTTGGGCTGTAGGTCACGACAACCTGCCATTGGACCCAAGACAGCACCTTACAGAGGTGTGGTCCGATGGTGGAAGCCCCAGTGAGATTCGCAGGGCCTGGGGAAGTCGGCTTGTCCGCTGCACATAGCAGGGACGGTCGCATAGAGCGGTTGGAGCTCTTAGTGGAGCAACTCCTCCAGCGGGACCGGGAACGGGAAGAGCGGGACTCGCGGGCATCCACTAGCCGTGCGAGGAGCCCACTCAGCATCTCATCGTCTCCAGCCAGAAGCGTTAGTGATTGCCCAGCTGCTGTGTTTGAAGATGACCCGGGACAGCCAGTGACCGCTGAGCCAGAGCATGAGGAGGATATGCTGGATGTGGTGGGTAAGTTTGCCGCTACCACCCAGACAGGTGAACCTCTGCACCACAAATTGGCGGGCACCATTGATTACCTGACTACGCACCAACTTCAGAATCAGATTCTCAATAATACCTTGGAGAAAATAAAACTGCCCGAGAACTGCATCAACCTCAGTGTGCCCTTGGTTAATGCCCAGATCTGGGGACACTTGAGTACGGCCACCAGGATGCAGGATGTCCGCCTCCAGCGTATCTTAACGGTTCTCTCCACGGGCATAACGGCGTTTGCTAGGACCCTGGACGGGGATAATGTGTCCAGTGAACAACAAGATGCACTGGCACTCCTATGCAACGCCCAGTATGAGATAAACTGCCTGCGTAAGAGCTCCATAAAGCCCACACTCAACCCCAAATTTGCGGGGTTGTGCTGACCATCAACCGCTCCACCGCCGCATCAGTTGTTTGGAGACCTGTCCAAACAGGTGAAGGAACTGGACGAGGAGGCCAAAACAGCTGGCCTCATGAAACCTCCGACGGCCAGACTTCACCAATACCACCGGCAACAGCCAAACACAACCTGGAAACCACGATTGCCAGACAGGACACAAAGGTCCTACCTACCTCCATTCCGCAAACACAACGACCTTTTTTAGGGCAAGGCCAACAGCGGCCTTCATGGAAGATGCGGCCGCCACCCCGTCAACGTCCACCCAAAACACCGTACGTACGGAACCGCCGTTAACCATGGAGGTAAGGAGGTCTGGTTCCTCTCACGCCGTAGCATCCCCTCCTGCACGAATAGGTGGGCGATTGCGGGCTTTTTTGGACATATGGAAAACTGTCACCACAGATGAGTTTATTTTACATAGTGTTCAAGTTATTTTATAAAATTTATTGGAGGTATAAATCCCCCTACCCAGCATTCGCCTCATAGGAATTTTACTCTATCCCAAAAAGAGGTGGAGGCAGGACATGCTGAAATTATACGGCTAGCAGCAAAAGGGGTAATTGGCAAAATCAAGCATGAACCTGTTGAGTTTGTGTCCAACATCTTCACCAGAATTAAAAAAGATGGGGGATGTCGGATTATAATAGACTTAACTGAGTTGTACACTTTTGTGCAATATACC
Organism: Okamejei kenojei; assembly: GCA_035221665.1. NCBI lineage: Eukaryota > Metazoa > Chordata > Chondrichthyes > Rajiformes > Rajidae > Okamejei > Okamejei kenojei. Next base: position 7,552,197 of record CM069148.1, on the reverse strand, counting down.
CATTTCAAAATGGATACTTTTGAAACAGCCAAGCAGATGCTTTACCCAGGGTACTTTATGGCATGCATCGATTTGAAAGATGCATACTATATGGTGCCCATCTCTGAGGCTCACAGAAAATTCCTGAAGTTTTTCTGGAAGGATCAATTATGGGAATACAAGGCATTGCCCAATGGAATCACCACAGCCCCTAGGCTGTTTACAAAATTGGTAAAACCTATATTGGTTCTTCTCCGACAACAAAATTATATGGTAATGGCATATTTGGATGATATCCTTATAGTGGATCAGACCCTCCAATTGGCAATTCAAGGAGTGGCTGCAACTAAGGCTCTTTTTGAGAAGCTGGGGTTTGTAATCCATCCAGACAAATCAAAGTTGCATCCGGTACGGGTTATGGATTATTTGGGGTTCACCCTGGACACCAACTTAATGAAGATTACCATCCCAACCAATAAAGCTACTGCTTTAATAGAAGAGTGCCACAGTCTTACTTGCGCCAGGGTACCAACCATTCGGCAAACAGCAAAAGTTATAGGGAAATTGGTAGCTACATTCCCAGCTGCACAATTCGGACCACTACACTACCGAAATTTACAAAGAACAAAGATCACAGCATTAAAAACAAATGCTGGCCACTTTGATTGGCCAGTCCCGGTTACCAGCAAAGGCTAGAAACGAGCTACAATGGTGGGTTGACAATATTAGAGAGTGTCACAGACCCATCATAGTAAGCAACCCTAACGTTGTGCTACAAACTGAGGCAAGCGCACAAGGCTGGGGAGCAACTGATACGATGTCCAGTTGTGGTGGCAGATGGAACTCTCATGAGTCTACATTCCTGGAGTCACACGGGATAAACTATATAGAAATGCTGGGGGCATTTCATGGACTGCGGGCTTACTGTACTAATTCACGGGATTTACATGTCCGCCTTCAAATAGATAACACACAGTGGTTGGCTTACATCAATCATATGGGTGGTATCAGGTCGCTATCTTGTGATGAATTGGCTAACACGATTTGGCAACTGGTGCATTGAAAGGAATATTTGGATTACTGCAACCTCTTTGCCTGGGAAGCTTAATACAGTGGCGGAACACCAGGTCACGAGTATTCAATGACAACATCGAGTGGATGTTGAACCCCCAAATTTTTGGAGACATTATAGCTCACTATGGGACACCAGATATTGACCTTTTTGCGTCCAAGCTGAACCATCAGATACCAACCGTATGTGTCGTGGGAACCAGACCCTGGGGTAATAGCAATGGATGCATTTTTTCTAATCCATTGGGGGAAATGGTTTTGCTACGCATTTCCCCCATTCTGCCTCATCAGTCGGGTATTGCAGAAAATTAAACTAGACTCTGCAACTGGCATATTGATCATTCCCGACTGGCCTACACACAACCATGGTACCCGATGGTCGTTAAAATTTTAAAACAACCATGGATGGCGATTGGGAAACATCCCAAATTGATTACTCACCCCATTACGGGGGTTAGTCATCCTTGCCATGGTCACTTAAACTTGTTGGCCTGCAGGTTCTGAAAAGACCACTCATCCAGGCGGGCATCTCATCACGAGCCATAGACCTTATCGCCGCATCATGCCGAGAATCAACTCGGAAACAGTACCTCACCCAAATCAGGAAGTGGGAGGCATTCTGTGCCCGGACTAACAAGACCTTCCAACTACGGCAACAATACCTGATGTGTTGGAGTTTCTGGCTGGCCCCATTTTGATGCTGGCCTCAGCTACAGTGCCATCAACAGCGCCAGGAGTGCGCTGTCCTCATACCTGGATATAGGTATCAGCTCCAACCACCTGGTGTCTAAACTAATGAGGGGAGTGTTCAACACCAACCCTCCGCGACCCAGATATACTGTAACGTGGGATGTGGGGATCGTGCTGACCCTACTGAGGAGCTGGGCTCCAATGAATGAGGCTACCACTGAAACAGCTCACCCTCAAGGTGGTGATGCTGATGGCACTGACTACAGCCCAACGAGTCCAGACGTTATAAAAACTACGACTGGACAGCATGGTGGCCACCCCTGGTCAAATAAATTTATTTGTCCAAGAATTTATTGAAGCAGCACAGGCCAGGGGCGCATGGGCTGCAGTTGGAATTTCGGCATACCCTGCAGATGCCACTCTCTGCTGGCATAGTCACCCATCTCCACCACTACATCAGGGTTTGTCAGGAGCCATCAGGATGAAGGAACAGGGGCTCCTCATCAGCCACAAACCTCTAGAAAGACATCATTGGGTTGACGGGAGTACAGACTATCGCCAGGTGGCTCAGGGTGGTGCTGGATGCAGCAGGAGTTGCTACTACCATTTTTTAAGTCCCATTCCACCAGGGCTGCATCCACATCAGCGGCGAGGGCCATGGAGGTGCCCATGGACCACTTCCCCCTCCCTCGCATCCGCGGGCTGGGCCAGTGAAGAAACCTTTCAACGGTTCTACAACAAGCCACTGGTCGCCCCTGCGACATTCGCAGAAGCTATCCTGGGAACCGCTCAGTGAATGTCTGTCCCCCGATTAGGGATTATTTTGTTGTTTATTTGATTAATAAATTGTGTTGATTTTTTCAGCCAGTTTCGACTGAACTGCATTAACAGCCTTCCTCCATCAGACTGCGGCAGTGTGATAAGCATGGACGTTGTCCAGTGGCGTGAAATCACAGAGCTTTGAAATCTTCACGAAGTCACTCACGTGACTCCGAAGTAAAATAGTAAGATTAAACGTGAACTTAACCAAGTTTGAAGGTTGATATGTATTTTACGAGGAGTTCGCGGTGAGGGATTTCGTGCCCACCGCTCCCACCCTCTATCATAAGGTCAACTAGGAAGTTCTACGTTCTTCATCTTACTATTTTTAGTCATGATGTGTTTCTGTGATTCCACACCGCTGCTTTGAAGGATGCCGCGCATGCGTGCTGGCGGGGTCTTCACGAAATCCCTCACCGCGACTCCTCGTAAAATACAGATCAACCTTCAAACTTGGCAAGTTCTCGTTTAATCTTACTAATAATGCTGATCTGGAGAGTTTCATCAGCATTCATCCAAGGGGAGGGGGAATGAACTTTGGATCCATGTTAATCCATTTTTCACCCAGAGAGTTGTGAATCTGTGGAGTTCTCTGCCATAGAAGCCAAACGAGGCCAATTCACTGGGTAGAAACATAGAAACATAGGAAATCGGTGCAGGAGTAGGCCATTCCGCCCTTCGAGCCTGCATCAATATGATCATGGCTGATCATCCAACTGAGTACCCCGTACATGCCTTCTCTCCATACCCCCTCTTCCCTCTAGCCACAAGGGCCACATCTAACTCCTTCTTAAAAATAGCCAATGAACTGGCCTCAACTACTTCTGTGGCAGAAAATTCCAGATACTCACCATTCTCTGTGTGAAAAATGTTTTTCTCATCTCGGTCCTAAAAGATTTCCCCCTTATCTTTAAACTGTGACCCCTTGTTCTGGATTTCCCCAACATCGGTAACAATCTTCCTGCATCTAGCCTATCTGCATAGCCCTTTAGAATTTTGTAAGTTTCTATAAGATCCCCCCTCAATCTTCTAAATTCTAGTGAGTACAAGCCGAGTCTATCCAGTAGTTTTCAAGAGAGAGTTAGATTATAATTCTCATGGCTAACGGGATTAAGGGATATATGGGGAGAAATCAGGAGCAGGGCACTGATTTTGGATGATCACCCATGTTCATATTGAATGGCGGTGTGGCTCGTGGGCCGAACGGCCTACTCCTGCACCTATTTTCTATGAAGACCTACAATTTATTGCAAAAATGCCATTAATAGTAACTTTTCCTCATCCATGTGAAAAACTGGTGAGAAATCCCCGAACATGATGGTTGTCTACCATCAATAATTTGCTTGCCAATATTTGCTTGTCCTAATATCACAGTTTAAACAAAACCGTCCATTGAATGTCAGAATCTTCTCATTGTTCCCTAGTTCTGCATGATTTGTTTCTCAATAATTTATTTGCAGTTAATTAATAGACCTTTGAAAACTGCGCCCAAACCAGGTTGTTCTATGTGATTTTTGCCAAAAGAAGATAACTTCATTTGATGAGTTAAAATTCTTCTGGGTCTTGGCCTGTAACCAAATTGAGAAGTGTCTATTCAAAAAGGAATCTGCACAGGCATAACTTCACTGCTAGGGTTATAGGGTTATGGAGTCATACAACATGGAAACAGGCCCTTCGGCCCCACTTGCCCACCAACGACCAACATGTCCCATCAACACTAATCCAACTTGCCCATGCTTGGAACCTTCTGCCTCTAAACCTGTTCTATCCATGTACCCATCGAAAACAGGCACCTTAGTGCTTAGTCCTGCAGACAAAGGCAACTTCATTTGTTTAGGCAGCCCTTTATCATTGTGTGTTTCTTGCATCCGCTTTGGTTTTGTGCGTTTGAGGTGACTGGTCAGGCAAATGCGAGAACTGCAGATTCTACCAAAGATGGGATGGAAGGTAGCTGATGCCCCAGGTGTGTTGGTCATTCGTAAACTGATACCTTCCTTCTGACTTTAGGCATGGTCTTTAACCAGGGCCCCGTCAGTGTATCTGTGGTGTTTAGCTGGAAGGTGGTAAATCAGTGGAATTCATTGCTACAGACGGCTAGTCTTAGTTTAGTGTTGTTTGTTGTCACGTGTACCGAGGTACAGTGAAAAGCTTTTGTTGCGCGCTAACCAGTCAGTAGATAAGACTATACCATAGGCAAAAGACAATAGGTGCAGGAGTAGGCCATTTAGAGCCAGCACCGTCATTCAATGTGATCATGGCTGAACATCCCCAATCAGTACCCCGTTCCTGCCTTCTCCCCATATCCCCTGACGCCACTATCTTTAAGACCCCTATCTAGCTTCCTCTTGAAAGTATCCAGAGAACTGGCCTCCTCCGCCCTCTGAGGCAGAGAATTCCACAGACTCCAACTGCGTGAAAAAACGTTTCCTCGTCTCCGTTCTAAATGGCTTACCCCTTATTCTTAAACTGTGGCCCCTGGTTCTGGACTCCTCCAACATCATGATATACATGATTACAATTGAGCCATCAACAGTATACTGGTACAGGTTAAAGGGAATAATATTTAGTGCAAGATAAAGTCTTCTAGTAAAGTCCAGTTAAAGATAGTCTGAGCGTCTCCAATGAGGTAGATAGTAGCTCAGGACTGCTCTCTAGTTGTTGTTGGAATGGTCTAGTTGCCTGATAACAGCTGGAAAAAAAAGACCTTTGGTTCAACTTACCCATGCTGACTAAGATACCCCAAGTATACTAGTCCCACCTGCCTGCATTTGGCCCATATTCCTCTAAACAGTTCCTATCCATGTACCTGTTCAAATGTCATTTAAATGTTGCTCTAGTATCTGGCAACTTCAGCGCCCTGGAGAGGAAAAGGCTACAAAAATTAGTAAACACTGCCCAGTCCATCATCGGCTCTGATCTTCCTTCCATCGAGGGGATTTACCGCAGTCGCTGCCTCAAAAAGGCTGGCAGTATCATCAAGGACCCACACCATCCTGGTCACACACTCATCTCCCCGCTACCTTCAGGTAGAAGGTACAGGAGCCTGAAGACTGCAACAACCAGGTTCAGGAATAGCTACTTCCACACAGCCATCAGGCTATTAAACCTGGCTCGGACAAAATTTGGAGTATTAACAACGCATTATCTGTTATTTGCACTTTATCAGTTTATTTATTCATGTGTGTATATATTTATATTATGGTATATGGACACACTGATCTGTTTTGTAGTAAATGCCCTCTATGTTCTGTGTGCGGAAGCAAAGCAAGAATTTCATTGTCCTATCAGGGACACATGAAAATAAACTCACTTGAACTTGGCTCAGCTACCCCTGTGGCATCTCGCACCATGTCCTCAGGTTCTTCATTCCACTACTCTTCATTCCACTACCCTGTGCATCCTCCCTATCTATTCCCCTCATGATCTTAGACACCTTTCAAGGATCACCCTCATCCTCCTGTGCTCCAAGAGATAAGAGCTCCAAGTGTTAGCATGCTCAACCTCTCCCTAGGGATCAGGCCCTCCAGTCCTGGCAATATCCTCGTGAATCTTCTCTGCATTCTTTCCAATTTAAAAGCATCTTAAGCAACCTGTAGCGGGGTGACCACAACTGAATGCAGTGCTTCAAATGTGGCCTCGCCAGTGTCTTGTACAACTGTAACATAATGTCTCTTCTATACTCAGTACCCTGACTGATAGGGGCCTATGAGCGGACAGCCTTATTAACTAGCCTATCCTGTAAGGCCACTTTCGAGAAACTATGTACCCTCACTCCTAGATCCCTCTGCCCTACAACACTCCTCATAGCCCTGCCATTCACTGGGAAAGGCCTGTCCTGATTAGATTTTGCTGTATGCAACACCTCACACTAATTTGCATTAAACTCCATTATCCATTTGCCACAGAAGGCTGTGGAGGCCAAGCCAATGGATATTTTTTTAAGGCAGAGATAGATAGATTTGTGATTGGTACAGGTGTCAGGGGCTATGGGGAGAAGGCAGGAGAATGGGTTGAGAAGGGAAGATTGATCTGGCATGATAGAATGGTGAAGAAGACTTGATGGGCCAAATGGCCTAATTCTGCTTCTATCACTTATGAACCATCCATCAGTCCACTTGCCCAACTGATCAAGATCATGTCGCAATTTTTAACAACTCAAGATGGTGCTGTAACTTTTGATAAATGTCAAGAAAGCCCATTAAGTGATTTAAATTGCTTTGATGAACACACTTTAAACATTACTTTCCTTCATCCACTGTGGACAAATTGCTCTGTTTTTACGGGGGAAAATAGTTTAATTTTCTGCTACCTCTTCTTTGAGTAGAATGTTTTCTAAGCAAGTTGACTCTTTAGATCCTTCCAATATGGAAAGTAGAACTCGGCAATTTAATTTTAGATTATTGAGATAAATATTTTGCAGTCTCACACTTCATCCAATTGGACCTAATCTGGGTCTGCCCTACGCTAGTGTCTGAATACCCCCCCCCCCCCCTCCCCTCATTTGCTAGATGATAATATTACAACGCATCACAAAGATAATACTGTTGGAAAGGGTAGGGTATTCTAATGCCTTCTGAAAAGGTAGTGCAAGGGGATGAAACCTGAAGTCAGAAGCGAAAGAAAGCTGGACGTATAAGAAGCCCTATCCAATTTCAGTGGAGAGAACCTTCCCATTCATACCGCTCTCTAGTCAGGCATCATATTGATACAGGACTTGGATCCCAAAGGTACAGCTGGACATGAGATCATACTTAGACGAGTTTCCATTCGCCCTTTGATTTGGTCTATTTTTTTTCTGCAATGTTAACACATTATTGAATGCAGTATTACCCAAAAGGACACAACGTGTTGGAGTAACTCAGCGGGTCAGACAGGGTCTCTGGAGAACATGGAGAGGTGATTTTAAGTCGGGGCCCTTCTTCAGACTGATGGAGTCAGTTATTAATTTTACACCAGGTATTAGCAGCGTTTGATTTCATTTCAGGAGGCACTATCGTGTACTAACTACCTACTTTCACCTGAGTTTAGGTGTAACATGGGAATGAATCTGCGCGTTTTGACTGTACCCATCGCTTCACTCAGACAGGCAGGTGAGATCAAAGAGGGACAGGACAAAGGAGGCTCAGCGGTGATTTGTCAAGGGACCAGAAAGGCTCTGAATGTCTGTGAAAGCGACTCTAGCTCAGACCGGGCCTTCAGATCAGTAACAGACTGAAGAACCGGTGGCATGAGAAAAATATACAACAGTAAACTTTCAGAAGTCTCCAACCTGAACCAGAACTCACAGCACCATTGCCACCATTGCATCTCAGAATAGCAGGCAAAATACGTTCATCTGGAACAATTCAGCATGGCTGCTTCAACTTAGTCTAGTTTAGTTTAGAGATGCAGCACGGAAACAGGCCCTTCTGCCCACCGAGTCCGCGCCGACAGCGATCCCCGCACATTAATCGGGGCGACTCTACACACACAATGGGGGCAATTTACATTTTATACCAAGTTAATTAACCTGCAAACCTTCCCACAACCTTTGGAGTGTGGGAAGAAGTCGAAGATCTCGGAGAAAGCCCACGCAGGTCACGAGGAGAAAGTACAAACTCCGTACAGACAGCGCCCGTAGTGAGGATCGAACCCGGGTTTAAGGCAGCAACTCTACCGCTGGGACACCGTGACGCCCACATTGCCATTGAAACTCTGGCAGATTTTGTTTTTGCCTTATATTAAACCATATATAGGACAGTCTTAAAACTGGGTTCACATCTGGAACTGAAGGACTGCACAGCGGCGCAGCGGTAGAGTTGCTGCCTTTTTACAGCACCAGAGACTTGGGCTCGATTCCGACTACAAGTGCTGTCTGTACGGAGATTGAACGTTCTCCCTGTGATGTGACCGCGTGGGTTTTCTCCGGGAGCTCTGGTTTCCTCCCACACTCCAAAGACCTCCGGGTTTGTGGTTTAATTGGCTGCTGTATAATTGTAAAATGTCCCTAGTGTGTGGAATACTGCTAGTGTACGGGATGGTCTCTGGGTCAGCGCTGACTTGGCGGGCTGAAGGGTCTGTTTCCAAGCTGTATCTCTAAAGTCCAAGAAGCCTAACGACATTCTGTCATCCAAAAAAAGCAAAGGACAAACACGAGGAAATTGGACTAGCTTAAATGGGGCATCTTGGTCAGCATGGATGAGTTGGGCCGAAGGGCCTGTTTCTGTGCTCTATGACTCCATGGCATCAATGTAGGCAGTCTATACCAGTGTATTATTTATGTTGAAACAAAGAATTGCAGACTTCTGGTTAATACACGAAAGGATATCAAATGCTGGAGTAACTCAGCAGGTCAGGCGGCATCTCTGATGAACATGTCGGGCGTCAGTTTGGGGACATTATAATGTACCTTTTACTGGTGCCATGCTTACTGTATATGAAAATTATATGTTTTTTCTTTCAATCCTCGTGTCAGCCATCGCTGTGCGTACGTCTGATAACTAGTGACCAACAGATTTGTGTTGTCGAGTCATAGATACAGCGTGGAAGCAGCCCCCCTCGGCCCAACTTGCCCACACCGGGCCAACATGTCCCAGCTGCACTAGTCCCACCTGCCTGCATTTGGTCCATATCCGTATATCCGTCCTATCCATGTAGCCGTCTAACTGTTCCTTAAACGTTGGGATAGTCCCAGCCTCAACCACCTCGTTGTTCCATACACCCAACTCCCTTTGTGTGAAAAGGTTACCCCCTCGGATTCCTATTAAATCTTTCCCCCTTCATCTTAAACCTATGCCCCCTTGTCCTCGATTCGCCTACTCTGGGCAAGAGACTACCCGATCTATTCCTCTCGTGAACCCATGCACTTCTATAAGATCAATGTCCATATCTCAAAGTCTGCGATGGTTTTGTGTGCAGAAGCATTCGCTAGCATGCACCATTGATTTAGTATATCGTGGAAATAAGACCGACAGCGCCAGTGCGTCGAATTTCCCGTATCCGTATGTGCCAGAAAAATATTCGCTAGTCTGATTCAGCGATAGTGCGATTCATGGAGGTACACTTTGCGATAACAGGTCCTCCCTGGTGATCAGAGATTGACACACAAACTGCTGGGAGTAGCTCAGCGGGTCAGGCAGCATCTCTGGAGAGAAGGAATAGGCGACCTTTCGGGTCGAGACCCTTCTTCAGACTGAGGGTCAGGGGAAAGGGAACCGAGACCTACGAACGGAGGAGACAAAAGTGCTGGAGAAACTCAGCGGCTGCAGCAGCATCTATGGGGCGAAGGAAATAGGCGTCGCCTATTTCCTTCGCCCCATAGATGCTGCTGCACCCGCTGAGTTTCTCCAGCACTTTTGTCTACCTTCGATTTCCCAGCATCTGCAGTTCCTTCTTAAACACGAGACCTACGAATATTGCACTCATAAATGAACGCATTCTCTGCGTGGGATTTAAATGGTCCTTGCTTTTACCCGTCTCCTTTCCTTCCATCCCCTTATTGGAAACATACCTGCGATAATGGAAAATTAATCTCCATTCGCGAATTATTTGCATAGGTCTCAATCATTCACCGATTTTCTTTAGGGATGTAAATTGATACTTTTTTTTAAATTGTACGGTCGAATTTAATTCATATAAGCAAGCAACATTGATTGGAATGGTAGAGTTGCTGCCTCACGGCTGCAGAGACTCGGCTTCCATTTTAAACTCGGGCGCTGTCTATGTGGAGTTTGCACGTTCTCCCTGTGACCGCCTGGGTTTCCTCCCGGCCCTCCGGTCTCCTCCCACGTCCCAAGGACGCGCGGGTCTGTAGGTTGAATTGGCCCTCCTTTAAAATGCCCCAAGGGTGTGAGAAAGTGGGGTAACATAGAACTGGGGTAAGATAGAAAGTGGGGTAGCATAGAACTTTAAAATGCCCCAAGGTGTGAGATAGAAAGTGGGGTAGCATAGAACTTTAAAATGCCCCAAGGGTGTGAGAAAGTGGGGTAACATAGACACAAAAATGCTGGGGTAACTCAGCGGGGACAGGCAGCATCTCTTGAGAGAAGGAATGGGGTGACGTTTCGGGTCGAGACCTTTGTTCAGAGTCCGATGTTCCTTCACTGGCTCCGTTAAAAGTCCTTGCCACACCCCCCCCCCCCCCCCCTCCCCACCACCCCATCCCCACCAACCCCCCACCCCCACCCACCCCCCTCCCCCACCCGCACCATCTTGAAGTTGTGCCAAGTGACAGTGAGTCCGAGGCCGACAACTAGTCTTTCAGCATCTTAATGTCATCCATAAGATTATTCCAGCTGAGGAAACGGTGAGGAGTGGAACAGGGAAGATGGTGACAGCGTGAGAATGTCACTGTTTACCAGTCAGTGTAAGGCTGCGGTCAGAGAACTGTGGTACATATGAACTCACCCTGACGCCAACACGTCCAACACTAGACGTGATGGCCCCTTTCGAAGCCCAAAAAATCAATTGGCAATTGTTGTTCATCTGTCCGCGGACTCGTAAATCACGTAATGTCATCAAGTTAATTGCACCCCAAAAAAAAACGAAACGGGTTCTTCAAAACTTTCTCATACCTCTCGGTGGCAAAGTGACCGAAGAGGTGGGGGTGTATGTGGAGGGTGGGGGTGTATGTGGGGTGGTATGTGGGGGTGGGGGGGTATGTGGGGGTGGGGGTGTGGGGTGTATGTGGGGGTGTATGTGGGGGTGGGGGTGTATGTGGGGGTGTGGGGTGTATGTGGACTGTATGTGTGTATGTGGGGGGGGGTGTATGTGGGGGTGGGGGTGTATGTGGGGTGTATGTGGGGGTGGGGGTATGTGGGCGTGTATGTGGGGTGTATGTGGGGTGGGGGTGTATGTGGAGGTGGGGGTGTATGTGGGGGTGGGGGTGGGGGTGTATGTGGGGGTGTATGTGGGGTGTGGTTGGGGTGTATGTGGGGGTGTGGGTATATATTGGGGGTGTATGTGGGGTGGGGTATATGTGGGTGGGGGTGTATGTGGGGGTGTATGTGGGTGTATGGGGGGTGGGGTGTATGTGGGGGTGGGGTGTATGTGGGGGTGTATGTGGGCGTGTATGTGGGGGTGGGGTGTATGTGGGGTGGGGATGTATGTGGGGGTGTAATGTGGGCGTGTATGTGGGGGTGGGGTGTATGTGGGGGTGGGGGTGTATGTGGGGGTGTATGTGGGGGTGTATGTGGGGGTGTATGTGGGGTGGGGTATGTGGGGGTGGTGGGCGTGTATGTGGGGTGGGGATGTGGGGGTGTGTATGTGGGGGTGGGGTGGGATGGTTGGTGTGTGTGTCGAGGTGGGGTGTATGTGGGGGTGGGAGTAGGGGGTGGGGGTGTGTGTGGGTGTATGTGGGTGGGGGTGTGTGTGGGGATGTATATAGGGGTGGGGATGGGGTGGGAGCGGGACCAAGCGACGTTAGTGGCCCCCATCAAAGATAAGATGCATTTTGTGCTCCGGGGTAAACCTGCCTTCCCGGGAGTGCTTCCCGGTAGCTGTGTTTGAACGAAACTACCAGCGGAGCTGACAGCAACACTTTCATGGCTGTCCGTGAATATTCTTCGGGACAACCGTGAAACGCTGGGTTTGAAGAAGATTGGTTAGGAAGAGGTTTGCATCACTCCTAATCTTCCAGTTACTGCGGCTACAAATTGAAACATCAGACATCCCTTTACAACAGTTCATCATTCTCTGGCTGAGATTTAGCAACAGGATGTGTAACCTCGGGGAGATTGAGGAAGAAAAATCGTCTCCGCTATATTTTACACCCTCGTTTTTTTTTTTTTTTGGTGTGTGTGTACATGATTTTTAAAAAAAATACCGGGTTCCTGGTTAATCTTCGTTTCCCTCCTTCGCTTCCGCCTTTAAAAACAAAATCGACGAACCTCCTAATTATGACAATCCAGCGCCTGTCGTTCGCCCTGTTTGTGGGCGCTCGGTGCGTGTAAGCGGGCTGTTCATTGCGGTGTAACGTGTGTGGCCACTGTTTCGCGGGGGCGTTTGTCAGCGTCCGTGCTTCCTGCTCGGAAGTTTTAATGAAGCGATCTTTGTTTCATTCACAAAAAAAAAAAAAAAACCCCGCTCTGAAATATGATTTGGGAATGCTGGCACCAACGCAACTATGTTCACGTGGAGGTTGGAAACGGCAGATGCTGGTTTCCAGCGCAGATGGGTCACGAAATGCCGGAGTAACTCTGCGGGACAGACAGCATCTCCGGAGAGAGAGAGGGAATGGGCCATCTCTCGACCCCATTCCTTCTCTCCAGAGATGCTGCCTGTCCCGCTGAGTTACTCCGGATTTTTGTGTCTACCTTATGTTGACGGGGAGATGCTAGCTTGGTGCTGGTGGAATGTGACGTGGGAAAAGCCTGGGTTTGGGTTAAACGAGCGCTGGTGGTGCTGAACCATTTCCACACCAGATGGGTTGGAAGGGCAAGTGTGTAGAAAGC